>SJYX01012285.1:306804-325001 GCA_006410675.1 Oreotragus oreotragus | reverse complement strand
GCACCATATATAGTATTAGTGAGGTTGTTGTTGTTGTTGTTTTAATAATTATTGTGGCTTTTTTCCCCCTTTCTTCTTCTTTTCTTTAATATTGTATTTTTGAAAATCCAATCTCTACTCTAGATTTTTTTTTTTATTACTTAAAAAAAATTTCTTTTTTTTTTTACTCTAGATTTTTAATCTTTGCTTTTTGGTTTTTGTTGTCAATTTTGTACTGAAGGCTATTTTGAAATAAGTTGGTATGTAGCTCATAAACATACAAGAAAAAAAAACAATCAATCAGAGGGAAAAGTTGAAATTATCCAATTGTGAGAACTTTTCAGAAGGAAAAATATAGTGCACCATCAACTATGGGGTAGGGACGAATTATTTTCTACCTGATAAGGAAACAAATCAAATATCCATCTATTTTCAGATATAATTGATGTTTATGTTTATGTATTAAAGAGATACATTCTTCTGATTTTTTTTTCCAGAATGCAAATTTAAACCAAAATAAAATTGTGAGATTCTGATGCTAAATTTGTAATAACGTATTTTTCAAAAGTTTGTTTTTACTTTATCTAATAGAAAAAGGACTTATAAAATGATTAAAAAAAAAAAAAACAGGTAGCCACCTTGAATGTAAAAAAACTGAGTGAAAAAAAGCCATAATCAGATATGACAGTCTAATTGAATTATTGCCGAATGAGTTACTTAAAACTTTAGTGAAAATTTAAAGTGAAACATTCTTTTTAAAAAATACTTTAGTATTATGTAGTTAAAGCATGCTAAACATTTTAAATCAATTATTATGACATAAAATTAAAAGAAAATATTCTATAAATTCAAAGAGATTTATGAAAAGATACAAGAAAATAGAGAGTAAAATGTATTCATTCAACATCCAGCAAATACTTAGTAACTATCATGTGACAAACAACATGCCAGGGTAAAAATGATGATTTCTCTATTTTTAGAATGTATAGTCTACTCAAGATTAGGTGGTATGACAATGATTCCAGATAAGGAAGAAAAGTTACAGACAATAATAAATAGAAAGACAGGTTTCATAGTAAATCAGGAATTTAGGATAGATATTTTTGGTTACCTTTTATTTGCCTTGTATATTACCTTTTTCTTTTATTTATTTATTTATTTTTGTAGGATTACAAGTACCCTTTCAAGATATAAGCCAAATCTTGGGAAAAAAAAGGTTCAGTTCAGTCACTTCATTCGCTCAGTTGTGTCCGACTCTGCGACCCCATGAATCCCAATATGCCAGGCCTCCCTGTCCATCACCAACTCCCAGAGTTCACTCAAACTTACATCCATCGAGTCAGTGATGCCATCGAGCCATCTCATCCTCTGTCGTCCCCTTCTCCTCCTGCCCCCCATACCTCCCAGCATCAGAGTCTTTTCCAATGAGTCAACTCCTCGCATGAGGTGGCCAAAGTACTGGAGTTTCAGTTTTAGCATCATTCCTTCCAAAGAAATCCCAGGGCTGATCTCCTTCAGAATGGACTGGTTGGATCTCCTTGCATCCAACACCACAGTTCAAAAGGATCACTTCTTCGGTGCTCAGCTTTCTTCACAGNTTTTCCAATGAGTCAACTCCTCGCATGAGGTGGCCAAAGTACTGGAGTTTCAGTTTTAGCATCATTCCTTCCAAAGAAATCCCAGGGCTGATCTCCTTCAGAATGGACTGGTTGGATCTCCTTGCATCCAACACCACAGTTCAAAAGGATCACTTCTTCGGTGCTCAGCTTTCTTCACAGTCCAACTCTCACATCCATACATGACTACTGGAAAAACCATAGCCCTGACTAGACGGACCTTTGTTGGCAAAGTAATGTCTCTGCTTTTTAATATGCTATCTAGGTTGGTCATAACTTTCCTTCCAAGGAGCATCTTTTAATTTCACGCCTGCAGTCACCATCTGCAGTGATTTTGGAGCCCCAAAAAATAAAGTCTGACACTGTTTCCACTGTTTCCCCATCTATTTCCCATGAAGTGATGGGACCAGATGCCATGATCTTCGTTTTCTGAATGTTCAGCTTTAAGCCAACATTTTCACTCTCCTTTTTCACTTTCATTAAAAAGCTTTTTAGGTCCTCTTCACTTTCTGCCATAAGGGTGGTGTCATCTGCATATCTGAGGTTATTGATATTTTTCCCGGCAATCTTGATTCCAGCTTGTGTTTCTTCCAGCCCAAAGTTTCTCATGATGTATTCTGCATAGAAGTTAAATAAGCAGGGTGACAATATACCACCTTGATGTACTCCTTTTCCTATTTGGAACCAGTCTTTTGTCCATGTCCAGTTCTGACTGTTGTTTCCTGACCTGCTTACTGATAAATTGTGTACGAATTTTATATACAGAATTTAAATGCCAATAAGCCAAAATTTAATGAAAAGCATTATAAATAAAGCACCAATCATGAAAAAGCTTCAGTGAGTTATATCAAATCTCTGAGCAGCACAGTTTCAAAAAATATTTTATGTACAAAACATGCCAAAACATGCAGCCCTCACAGAGTTGAATTTGAAATCTAGAAAATGGAAAATGAATCTGTGACATATGAATGTTTATTGAGAATACACCTTTCTTTTTTCATCTCTCTATATCTATTATCTATCATTATCCATTTATTTGTTCATATATTTATCTATTACTTATTTTAATAAATTTAGGTGTGATTTTCAGCAGATGCAGGAACAGTATGAGTGCCACTGTGTTACCCTAGTGTGGGTTGCCTGTGTTATTCACATGGTGTTTCCGGCCAAGACATATAGAACCTTGAGTAATCACACACTCAAAACCCAGAGACCACAGATCTTCACAAATCCATTAGGTCAGTTTTTCTCAAAGTTTTTTACATTGTGCTGCACAATAGAAATGACATGACGGGATTCTAAATTTGGTATTTCCATTTTACAAGGTTTGCAGAAAAGATTCTTTTTGTTTTCTAATAAACTAAATCCATTTTTGAAAAATATATTAATATTTAATTTGCTACAAGTTTTATTTTTTTAATTTGCTACAAGTTTTAAAGTAAAATACTCTTAAAATTTTAATGAGAAAAATGTGCATACATCAGTGAGTACAATTTTTTCTTAATTGTTGAAGTAGTTATTTGTAACATCTGATTAACATTTTTAATAACGATATCTTAAAAACTTTACAAGACACTGTTAAAAACAACAAAACAGATAAATATAGAAAACTAAAAAATGCGTTATGAAAGCAAATTTAATTTTCAAACAGATATTTGTGATCATTTCAAAGTTTATAGTTTTTTAATTTTTGGTTAAATAATCTGATAATAATTCCTTTCCTTTCATTGATAGATGTAATGTTAAAATTTCTGGCGATTAGAAGGATAGATTGAAAGCAAGTCTGCATTTCAAAGGATCATTGACTCTCTAAGACCAGAGTAAGCAGGCATTGGTTATGCTGTCAGTAGGCGTCTAGCTTTGCTGTCACTAGAAGGGTTTTAGAGACAGAGAGACAGAAGTATCTAATACTTGTGAATTCAGCCATTAAAGTAAACTAGCTAGAGCTTTGTTTGTCTACTCCCTCACTCCAACTGGTGGCTCTTCATCCTGTAGCACATCCCTCAACACCTGTGTCTCAAGAAAGAGGACCAGCTTCCAGGGCTTGTGAATAGGCTCTGTCTAACACTCAGAATAAGTTGTCCATGGTGACACACATACTGACAAAACAAAAGATTTTATTGGGAAGGGGCATCCAGGTGGAGAGCAGCAGGGAAGGGAACCCAGAACTGGTCTGCTATGTGGCTCACAGTCTTGGGTTTTATGACAATGGGGTTAGTTCCTGGGTTGTCTCTGGCTGTTCATTTTTCTTGGCCCATATTTGGTCTAATTCAGGGTCCTCCTTGGTGGGGTGCACATTTTCCAGCCAAGATGAATTCCAGTGTGAGGGTTTCTGGGAGGTTGATAGGACATATTATCACTTCCCATCCTCTGTTTGGCCAGTCTCACCAGTCTTAATTTTTTCTGGTTAGTTTACAGTGGCAGCACCTCATTCTTTGTTGAGATCTTCTGTTGTGAGACCACTCAGGCAAGTGGTTATCACTAAGCCTGGTCAAGGAGAGTGGTTTCAGTCAACAGCTCCCTAACACCTGGACCAAGGAACTGTCCAAAAGCTCCATGGGGACCTTGTGAACTGATGGACAGAGGGGCAAGATGAGGCTGGCTGCTGGAGCACACAGATCACTGTTGCAGAATATGCAGAGTATTAGATGCTATCCCAGTGTATTAGATGTTGCTCATCCTTCTTCTTGCCCACGGGGACAGCTGAAAGTGCCCTCTGACTAGGCCAACAGTGAGCAGCACTCATGCAAGTCAATAGCTGGGGTTACACCTGTAACTCACTTAGGATAAACTTGAGGGAAAATTTTATTGAAGAGGAAGCTCTATGAAAAAACATACTCTGGTTGAAAATGAACCAGAGTATCAGTGGCATTATAAGCTATTATTTTTAAGAAATGAGAAATCTCTGAAAGGGCATTCAGTCTAGGAGAAAGCAGGTGCAAATCTTTTAGTTGGTCTGGGAGCCAGGGAATTGTCAGTCACATTTCAGCTGACTTCAGAAACTAGTTAATCAAAGAGGGCTCCTGGAAAAAAGGAGAAATATTTGCTGTAAACTAGCAACCATTGTTTTGGCAATTTGGCTTTTATTAAGTGTTTTGAGGGGGAAGATTTAGGAAATTAAAACATGTAAGAAGAGATGGAGAGAAACAAGTGTTGGAGAAAAGGGCATATAAGAGTCACAGTGGAAAATTCTTAGTCTTTCCAGGTTTCTTACAATTTCACTGTAAACATCTGAAAAACTATTTCCCAAGCTTTCCTGTTTTTAAGCTCTTTTAAATGTACAATTCCAGATATCAGATTTGAGCTACTATAGCTTGGCATAAGAGGAAAAATGAGGAATAAAGAAAGGAAAAGAAATTGGCAGACCGCAGTGCATGTTTCTGTTTCTGGAAGTAAGTTATACTATTTTATTTTTTATTTTATCAGTTATTTCTATGATATAATTTTTAATTTTTTCTATGTATTCCTTTATTCATTCTCCTTCCCAACCATAGCCTAAATGTTATCTAGGAATTGCCCAAATATATTAATGATATGAGTTACGTGACATAGTATTAGAGTTTGTAAAAATGAATCCCTTTAAGTCAGTGTTAACACATGTTAATTCTATCTCTATCACTTTTTAAAATTTATTACTGGACAGTTTAGGAGTCAGAGTTCTCATTTTGAACATTGTTCTTACTCTTGTGGGCCATCACTAGTTACAGATAGGGGACCAATAAAAGTATGGTGAACAAGAGTTGTTTAGCAAAGTTTGTTATGCATATATAAGTCAGTGCTTTGTCATTATTAAGAGTTTTTGAGTCTTGATATGAGAGATGGAGAACCTTTAGAAATACCAGTTTTCTTTATAAGTGCAAATTACCTTTAAACTAAGAAAATGTGTGCCCTATATTTAGAGAATTTCTGGTCTGCCTTTAGCTCAAAATAACCCATATTGCCAAAAAGTTATATTTGAGATGTCAGATTCTGATACCCTTCATCATAATATTAAATTGTAAAACATCCCATCCAAGGGTCATTTTTACTTTGGTGAATACATACTACCTGGAAAATTCAGCTCAGTTGGTAAAGAATCCACCTGAAATGCAGGAGACTGCCTGCAATGTAGAGACCCAGGTTCAATCCTTGGGTTGGGAAGATCCCCTGGAGAAGGAAGAGGCAACTCCACTTCCTTGCCTGGGAAATCCCATGAAGAGAGGAGCCTGGCAGACTACAGTTCATGGGGTTGCCAAGAGTAAGACATGACTTAGCGACTAAACCACCATCAAACTGATATCGAAACAGATTAAATTCCATTATTTTCCAATGGATTTCTCTGCAATTATAAACCAGCCTTATGAATCTTACTTTATTAAGCTTATTAAGTAAATAAGGGTTTTCAATAAGCAAATAAAAATCTAAAGTAATTGCTGAAATACCAGAAATCTTGAGGATGGCTGGGGGATGGAAAAGGGCAAGAGATTAGTCAAGAAAGTGAAAAAGTGCCTAGTTTGAGATAATATGATATGTTTGAAGATGGAGTAGCTGACTGTTTTTCTTATTTCTCACTTTATCTATCCCATCATCTAGTACTAAAGTGCCCTGAATTTGTGAAAGCACCAATTCCTCCCAGGTCTCTTTCCATTGTGTGGCTCAGCAGGTATCTTTTCAAAGGTAAAATGTTCATGGTTGTCATTAACAATAGTGGAGATCTGTGACCAAGGTGAGTGTTTCTTTTGTTCCCTCTGGAACTTTCTCTGACAGCTTTTCAATTCTCACTAGTAAAATTGAATCTATCTTTTCCAACTGTTCATCATTGGGTAATTGCATTCCTATTTGGGTAATTATCTCCTTAATGAGAAAATTAAAATTCTCAATTTCTGTCATATTTCTGAGAACCAATTTATTTGGTTCAATAATAGTAAAGGTCAGATACCTAGAAATATTTCCCCTTTTAGAATCTTAGATCAGTTTCAAATGAATTCACCTGATTTTGAGCTAAACTAAATCTCCTCTTTCTAGGAACACTTGATGCAGTCATTCCTTATCAAATGCTTATAGTCTTTATTTTTAATTTCTGGGGAAATGTTATTCTTTGGATAGTCATCAAATGTATTTCCTTTGGCTCTAGGTTTTAAAGAATAGTTTCTGTTCTGACACAGAAATTAAGCTTTCCTACTTAGTAATTTGGTAACTTTGGAGCTCAAAATTAGACAGAAATCTAATGTGTTCTTGTGTTATTTTCCTTGTGAAGGGGGTTGTTGAGGACCTAATTTTTTTCAAACAGAGGAGTTGTGAGAAACACAGAACAGAATTTTATATGCTCTCAGAATTTCAAAATCTTACATATATATATATGAATGTATTTATGTTAATATTAAAAATATTATATAGCACAGTAATACATTTCTCATTATGAATGTGTGTGCATCTTCATCAGTAATTCATTAAAACCAGTCAATTCCTTTTCAGATAACATTTAATGTTTTTTAGATATAGATGACTACTAAAAAATGTTGCTTACCATCTGCTTCTATAAGAATGAAGTTGCTAGTCCCAGCAGTCATTGACCTTCAACACCCCTTGAAAGGAGTTTAGAGTGACAATCAGATGTGAGACACTGTGTTCTGAGAAAGCTTGCAGAACAAGCCTTTGGGTAGTTAGGTGTTTTCAGGAGAAAAATTTATAAACTTAATTTCTTTTATCTTCTTATACCTAGAAAAGCACCAAATTGTTAATGGAAACATCCATTCCTGGTAAACAGAAACAACCTTCAATTGAGATATATGCATGATTACATGTACACCTTTTCTAAAGTTCCATAAACCCTGATCTCCCCTCTTAGGTTTTGGAGCAACTCTTTAGAGATTCATGAGATGCTTGCTTTCAGGCTGTAAGCCTCAATTCCCAAATAAAACTAAACTCACAGCTCTCATGTTGTGCATATTTTTCAGTTGACATACACAAAATATTTTTAAACATTTTTAAAGATGTAGCACCCTAAAATATGTTTCAAATATTAAATATCAGTCAGAACAAATGTTAACATCTAGATGTAAAGTATATGTGATCTCAACTTTTTGCATCAAAGAGTCATAAAAATCAACTTGCCATACTATTAAAAAAAAACATTTATTAGAGTTCAAAAAGACATCAGTCTGAGTCCAGTCCTACCCATTTGTAGCTTTGTGATCCTGGGAGAATTATTAACCACTTCTCTGAGGTTTTGGTTTTGCATTTGTAAAATAGAGATTATATCTGCTTATTAGATTGCTGTTAGGATAAAATATGATGTGTGTAAGCTGAACACAAATGAGTTAAATTATATTTTGCTAACTCACTTATTCAACAGGTGTTTATTGAGCATCTGCACCTATTACTAGGTTTAGGGGGGAAATAGTAAATATATGCATGGCCTAGACAAGTTCATGCAGGAAATGAGAAGGGTAAGTACTAGTGTAGCAGTGGAAATTCCACTTCAAATATGGCGATCATAGGAGCCTCACTGCTGCTGCTGCTAAGTCACTTCAGTCGTGTCCGACTCTGCTTGACCCCATAGACGGCAGCCCACCAGGCTCCCCCATCCCTGGGATTCTCCAGGCAAGAATACTGGAGTGGGTTGCCATTTCCTTCTCCAATGCATGAAAGAGAAAAGTGAAAGTGAAGTCGCTCAGTCTGTCTGACTGTTAGCGACCCCACGGACTGCAGCCCACCAGGCTACTTCGTCCATTGGATTTTCCAGGCAAGAGTACTGGGGTGGGGTGCCATTGCCTTCCCCGAGGAGCCTCACTAATAAGATGAAATTTGAGAAAAGATCAAAGTAAGATGAATAAAAGTTGTGAGATTATATGGGGATTTGAAACTCAGGCAAAGGAAAACAAATATGAGGGTTTTGAGGTAACAATGCACTCCACATATTTAAGGAGCAATAAGAAGGTCACTGGGTAGAGGAGACAGAGAAGAAAGCAGTAGAATCCAAGCCTGACTGCACAGTGATTATGTCAGAAATATTCCAGGTACTTTACATTTAATTAATTCAATCCTAGAAAAGCCCCAGTGATGTAGATATTCTTGTCCCCACTATACAGAAGAGAACATTGAGGAGTACAAGGATTAAACCTCTGGAAAGTGAGAAGTCAGTCTCCTGAACCTAGGGAGTAAGTCTCCTGAACCCATGCACTGAACCACTGCATGGTATGAAATGGGAATAGAAAGATGAGTAGGTGATTATAAACATGTAAGAATTTAATTTGAGATAAGAAGCCACTTAAATATTTTGACAAGAGGAGTGTCATAATTAGCCTTGACAGGATCACTCTATCACAGAATGACTGTGAGGAAAAGGGCAGAATCAGGAAGAAATTTAGGGAGAACTTGTAGTAATAAAAGTGAGCAATTGTGGTAGCTTAGATAAGAAGAATGATCATGGTGGGAAAAAAACTTTAGAATCTGTATATATTGTGAAGTTAAAGCCAATTGTATTTGCTGAAAGAATGAATGTATGATATGATGTAGTGTTTTCAAAGATAACTCTGTTTTCTATCCCAACTAAGAGAAAAGATTTGCCATGAGATGGAGGACAAGATCTACAGATGAAAGTGAGTTTACTTTTAAACATGTTATATTTCAGATGCCAAGTAAACTACTAAGTGAGAATTTTAAGTTGACTGTAAGATACATAAGTCTGGATTCTTTAGCATATAGATAACACTTAGAGCCATGAAACCGGATGCAGTTACTACAGGAAGCAGCATGAATCAAAAAAACTAGGAAGTCCTAGGGTGCATCCAATCTTCAGCAGCAGAGAGAGAAGGAGGAAATATGAATGAAAGTGAGAAAGTAAAGCTAGTGAAATAGAAGATAAACGAGAAGTGTGATACCATGCATATCTAATGTAACGTTCCTAGGTAGAGTGATTGTGTTAAATGATGGCAAAATGACACATAAAATGAGCACTGAAAATAAAATTAGCCATTAGATTTAGCAAGACATCTGCCATTTATAATCCTAAAATAGTAACTTCGGTGGAATGTTGAAGGCAAGTAAAAATATAACAAATGTATGAATATCAAGAGAGGAAAGAAATAAAGACATTTATTGACCACTCTTTCAAGAATGCTTTACAGTAATTAGGAATATAAATAGCACAACTAGTGTATATGAAATAAAGAGGTATTCTTTTATTTTAAAAGTGACCTATATAAATATACCATATAATATACTATAAATATACAGCATATATATACAGCATAAATATATGCTTATGGTAAGGTGGGTGATCCAATAAAAAGAGGGAATTGATAAGCAAAAAAAAAAAAAAAAGGGGGGAAATTCATAACAAGATGGTCTTAGACAAGTGAAATTAGAGAGTACAGATCTAATGTACTCATGCATGAGTTTAGGTAATAAGAGTTTAGTTTTAGACAAAATTTGGAGGCTTGCTAAGACTGCAGGAAAGCAAGTGTGATAATATTGCTAAGAGTGCATTATGGGAATACATAATGATTAACTATGAAATTCAAGCTATGAAAAGAGGGAAGTAAGGACATCAGTGAGGGAGAGTGAATGTTAATAGAATCAAGTGAGATAGAGTCAAAGCATTGGGGCAGTTAGATTTCAGAGACAGAACATCTGGTGAGAGAGGAAATTGTGGTGGTTAAAATTTAAATTATGGAGAGGTGCAATTATTTGTGATGATAAGGTTTAGATCACAACTTTAGTGTTACTTAAATTGAGGTAGAGTGGTTGATAAGAAAATCAGAGAGACAAGACTTTAAGAATGAGGATAAACCTAGGCATTGAAGGGCTTCCCTGCTAGCTCAGACAGTAAAGAATCTGCCTGCAATGCAGGAGACCTGGGTTGCAGCCCTGGGTTGGGAAGATACTCTGGAGAAGGGAACAGCTACCCAATCCAGTATTCATGCCCAGAGAATTCTCCTCTGTCCATGGCATAGTACATGTGGTCGCAGAGTCAGACAAATTTAAATTGAGGTAGAGTGGTTGATAAGAAAATCAGAGAGACAAGACTTTAAGAATGAGGATAAACCTAGGCATTGAAGGGCTTCCCTGCTAGCTCAGACAGTAAAGAATCTGCCTGCAATGCAGGAGACCTGGGTTGCAGCCCTGGGTTGGGAAGATACTCTGGAGAAGGGAACAGCTACCCAATCCAGTATTCATGCCCAGAGAATTCTCCTCTGTCCATGGCATAGTACATGTGGTCGCAGAGTCAGACAAATGAACGACTTTCACTAGGCATTGAAAAAAGCTAGAATTTTGACTCAAACAGTGTCAGGGACAGTGACATTAAGCCAGGGTATACATTTTCAAAGAATAAGTGATCCAGGGGTTGCTAAATTATTTCAAAAATGAAGAGTAATTTTATTGTATTATGTGTTTCACCCTAACCTCAGTTAATGTAATCATTTCAAACTTTGTAAACATGATATTCTTTTTTGGTGCCTTGCAGCATGCAGGATCTTAGTTCCCCAACCAGAGATTGAACTCATGCCCTCTGCTTTGGGAACATGGAATCTAAACTGGACTACCATATAAGTCTAAGTGCTTTTCCTAATGCATCTTTGACTTAATTCCAGAAGCTGAAAATTAAGGATATTCCATAAGTGAGAGTAAGGTTATACCTTTCATATTATTGGAACTGAGGGATAATGACAAATGTTGAATTTTGGAGATGTTGCAATTTGTTGAGACAGCAAACATTCATTTTTCTAGCCAGTACTCTGAGGAATACTTTTTTATCTTTGCCCAAAGCAAATGCTACTGTCAGCAAGCTAAAGGGAATCATTTATATCGCAGTAGGAACAGAGGAGAAGATAACAAAAGACCAGAGAAAGCCAACTACAACCTCCTTTACTCTGATCATTCTCCTTTCATAACTAGACTTCAGTAACTAAAGAGTCTGGCTCATTTATTGGACACTTTGATATAGCAATTTTTAAAAAACTGTAGCTTAAGAAAAAAATGCATTTTATTTAAGCTAAAGTATTAGGTCCTTGAAATAGCATTGTAACTGAATAAGTTTGCAGAAATATGGAGGATCCATTCTTATGACAATCTTCTGGTAAGTGTTTTTCCAGAAAAATGCTAGCATCTTTTTGATTTAAAAAAAAAAAAAAAAAAAAAAAAAAGCTCACATTATGCTTTACCTTTGTTTTGGAACATCTAAAGGAACAATGTGTCTGATTTGCCTCCTAACACCTGGGGACACTTTCTTATATAATATATTCAAAGAAGAAATATTTGAAATGTGAGTGTGGAATTGGTTTGAGGGAAAGTCTGGAAATTAATGTCATAGATAAATTTAAATACACACTTTCAAAGTGCAGATAATGTAGATGGTTCTTCCAATCCTTGTTTCTTTAAGGAATTGTTGCATTAGACAATACACTCTCAAGTTACCTTACTGTGGAACTCTTGGCATCTCCTTTTCTGCAGTCTAAAATAGGATTCCCAGTTTAATGTTATTTCATATTTAAAAATAACACTAGAAAGTTTAGGTGTTGTACAAAGCAAACAAATAATTTGAAGATGAAAATGGATAATTCATGTATTTCTTGAACACAAAAGTAGAAATACAGTCAGAGAAAGAGGCAGACAATTAATATGCATCCTTAGCGAAGGTTGACCTACATGAAGCTACATATCCAACGGAGTCCACAATACTTAGTTTAAAATTATAGGAATAGAAATAAATTATTGAGACTGCTCACAGCAAGGAGAGAAGAAGATATGGATATGGTTGCATACTGGAATGATAAATAAGAGATTTGTTTATTGAAAAATACTATCAGTTATCAAATAATACATAAATATCAGCAAAAGTTAAGGTGACTAATAATATAGAGCAGATGAAAACCCTTTATAATGTAACAAGCCCCAGCTTTAGAATTAAATTAATGGACTAGTGTATATTAATCTAAAATTAAACCTAAAAACTATAATGTAACTTAAAGCTCCATGTGTTAATAAAAAAGAGTAAATGGGCTCAAAATGGAGTCATTTATTCTAAGTGCAGATCATCAAACCAAGAATTAATACCTAAGTTAATTACAATTTCAACCATTCCTAGGAGTGGAACCTTAAACTAGTCAATCTAGAATTAACTACTTAGTACTAGTTAGCTAATCTGCCTGATAGTCCTACGTGTGTGTTAGTTGCTCAGTCATGCCCGACTCTTTGCAACCCCATGGACTGCAGTCCACCAGGTTCCTCTGTCCATAAGATTTTCCAGGCAAGGATACTGGAGTGGGTTGGCATTTCCTTCTCCGGGGATCTTCCCAACCCAGGGGTCGAACCCAGGTCTCCTGTACTGCTGGCAAATTATTTACCAACTGAGCTACAAGGGATGCCTTCCCCTAAAATAATCTACTCTTTGCTAGTAACTTCCTGTCTCCTTTTACATAAAAAAACTCCCAGTTTGTAAGTTTCTTGGAGCTAGTTTCTATTTGCTAAATGGAATATTGTCTAGTTTATGAATCATTGAAATGTAACTGTAACTGTTCTCTAAAGATAACATTGAATACTGATTTATATTTATTTTCTAAATCATTCTCCTGCTTTATTTTACATTTTTACCAGACTTTTAAATATATATATGNCTCTTTGCAACCCCATGGACTGCAGTCCACCAGGTTCCTCTGTCCATAAGATTTTCCAGGCAAGGATACTGGAGTGGGTTGGCATTTCCTTCTCCGGGGATCTTCCCAACCCAGGGGTCGAACCCAGGTCTCCTGTACTGCTGGCAAATTATTTACCAACTGAGCTACAAGGGATGCCTTCCCCTAAAATAATCTACTCTTTGCTAGTAACTTCCTGTCTCCTTTTACATAAAAAAACTCCCAGTTTGTAAGTTTCTTGGAGCTAGTTTCTATTTGCTAAATGGAATATTGTCTAGTTTATGAATCATTGAAATGTAACTGTAACTGTTCTCTAAAGATAACATTGAATACTGATTTATATTTATTTTCTAAATCATTCTCCTGCTTTATTTTACATTTTTACCAGACTTTTAAATATATATATGTTCAATATGTATATATTAAATATATATATGTATAATTTCTGTTTGTTTTCTTGTGACTTTCTTTTTTAACTCATTCATCTTCTAATAGTCATCTGTATGTGTGTAGTGCTGTTCCTTCATTCTAAACACCACTTAATTTTCAATTTTTTGAATGTACTACAGTGTATTTTTTCATTCTTTTGTTCTGTAAGCAGATAGGTAGGGGGCTCTTGGAGAAAATGATCCAGGCATGGCTTTCTTGATTTGAGAGAAGCCATTTTTGACCTAAGGCATTTTATGATCTAAGCCTGGCCATAGGACTTGTCCTTGAACAGGTCTCAGTAACTGATGATCTTAAGGGTACAAAAAAATGCAGGAACAAATGAATGTTATCAGGCAAGAGAAGTAACAATCAGTTCAGTTCAGTTCAGTCGCTCAGTCGTGTCTGACTCTTTGTGACCCCATGAATCGCAGCACGCNACCAGGCTCCTCCATCCATGGGATTTTCCAGGCAAGAGTACTGGAGTGGGGTGCCATTGCCTTCTCTTATTAAAGAGGACTATAAGGCCTCCAATCATTAATATGCCCCGGGGACTGCAGGTTTATTCCCAAATTTGCTCATTTTTCCATTTGTAGTAGGGTGCTTCTCACCATTTTTTTTTTTAAGGGTAGAGAGTCTGCAAAGAGGTCATGTCCTTATGTGACGAGGTCTTCTATGTTTCTTTCATTTAGACCCTCTTAATACTTCAAAGAAGATTGTCAAAAAACAAAATTCAGCTGAGTAAATCTAAAGATCTAATTGGCTTTATTCAACAATTAATTCAGGAGTCAAGCAGCATCCCCCATCAAGCAACTAGAAGGCACTCAGAGAAATGGTACAAAATGGAAAGCTTTTGTAGAAAGGAGGGTGGAGCAAGGAAGTAATTAGGAAAGAAAGTAAAAGATTATTTGGGGCCAGAGGTCTTCTTTGTGGGAGAACTGGCAGGAGTTTTTATCATAAGGCAAGAGTACTGGAGTGGGGTGCCATTGCCTTCTCTGATTAAAGAGGACTATAAGGCCTCCAATCATTAATATGCCCCGGGGACTGCAGGTTTATTCCCGAATTTGCTCATTTTTCCATTTGTAGTAGGGTGCTTCTCACCATTTTTTTTTTTTTAAGGGTTGAGAGTCTGCAAAGAGGTCATGTCCTTATGTGATGAGGTCTTCTATGTTTCTTTCATTTAGACCCTCTTAATACTTCAAAGAAGATTGTCAAAAAACAAAATTCAGCTGAGTAAATCTAAAGATCTAATTGGCTTTATTCAACAATTAATTCAGGAGTCAAGCAGCATCCCCCATCAAGCAACTAGAAGGCACTCAGAGAAATGGTACAAAATGGAAAGCTTTTGTAGAAAGGAGGGTGGAGCAAGGAAGTAATTAGGAAAGAAAGTAAAAGATTATTTGGGGCCAGAGGTCTTCTTTGTGGGAGAACTGGCAGGAGTTTTTATCATACAGACTGCCTCTTCTTCCTCTTGAGGGGGTGATGGAGAGGGTCCACATGACAGATTAACCTGATTGATGCTGACCAGGAAATTTCAAACTGATTAAGATTACATTTCTGGGGAAGGTCAAAACTGCAATTAGGTTAGGTCTTAAATCTAGGTTTGATATCATGAGTTTTAGCACAAGTAACATCATTTTGTGCCCATGGTCTTTCTCTTTAACTGGATTAATCAGACATTTGTGTTTTTTAAGTCTGAGAAAAGGCATCATCCCCGATATCTCCCTCTCTGTGGTGGATATTTGATTTTTCTTTGGCTAACCCACATTCAGTTTCCCCTTCTAACCACACCTTAATTTTGTGGGTGGGGAGTAGATATATCCTTCACTAAATTTTGTGCAATTTTGAGGACTATAAATCAAGATAATGTGCCTTCCCTGTATGAAAGCTGAAGAAGTTCCCAGATACCATTAATGCTTTCTTCCTCTCTTATTGTCTTATATCAAAAGCCAGGCATATAGCTAATGCTCAGCTGCTTAGAGTGCCTTTTCTGGAACTCTGAGTCACAGGTGGATTTACACAAAGATAGAAAAATCAGTTAGACTTCTTTCATTCTGGGCGTGGTATCCTGATAAGGCTGTCAATTAGTTCCTCCTGACCCTACTCCATCATTCCTAATCCTACTTCTCTAACCTTTCAATCAATTTCATGAGTTGTCCATAATCCTTATTTTTAAACTTCCCTTTTTGTTTAAGTCAGCCAGAGTTGGTTTTTATATCTTGCAACCAAGAACTATAACTAGCCACGTGATCCTACCATCCCACTCCTGGCATATGTCTGGAGAAAACTCTAATTGAAAAGATACATGAACCCCATTGTTCATAGCAGCAATAAAGACAATAGCCAAGACACGGAAACAACGTAAATGTCCACTCAGGTAAATGGGTAAAGAAGGTGTGGTGCATATACACAATGGAATACTACTCAGACATAAAGAAGAGACATGCCCTTTGAAACAACATGGATGGACGTAAAGATTATCATGCTAGGTGAAGTAGATCAGAGAAAGGCAAATACCGTATGGTATCATTTCTATGTAGAATCAAAAATATGACACAAATGAACTTATCTACAAAACAAAAACAGACTCACAGACAGAAAACAGATTTGCGGTTGCCTCTCTTGAGGGGGAGTAGGGAAAGGATGGATTGGGAGTTTGAGATTAGCAGATACAAACTATTGTACATAGAATGGATAAAAAACAAGGTCCTACTATATATGGAGCTATATTCAAAATCCTGTGATAAGCCACAATGGAGAAGAATATAAAACTGATATTTTTGCTGTACACTATTGCTGTATCACTTTTCTGTACAGTAGAAACTAACACAGCATTGTAAATCAACTATACTTCAATATAAAAAAGACCACTTAGATCATTTACTGGGAAACCCTCTCTGAATAGCTGTCCGAGCTAAAATTGTGTTGAAAATGAAATTAAGGATAAAGGGTCACCTTAAAAAAGACTCTAATTCAATATCCTTTTTTCCACTGCTTTATTCATCACTCAGTCCTGTTAATTCTGCTTTGAAGATGGTTCTACGTGCATATCTATACAGCTATTCTGACATCACCCCTAATCCAACCTACAATCTCTTTTTCCCTTACCCAGTTCACTGCAAGAGCTTTCATGCCTCTGCTATGGTCATTCTCAAATCTAATCTATTCTTCATGCTGTGACAACAGTGATTTTTTTTGGGGGGGGGCCATGCCAGTGACTTGCAGCACCTTAGTTCCCTAACCAGGGATTGTGCCCTTGGCAGTGAAAATGCTGGAGTCCTAGCCACTGGACCACAAGGGAATTCCCCACAGTGATCTTTTAAAACTCCCATCTGATCATGTTGGTCCTCAGTCTAACTTTTCAGTTGTTTCCCCTTTTCCATAGGATAAAATTAATAATCCTTAAGAGAGCTCACATGACCTTTTATAATCTGGACCCTGATGACTTCACCAATCTTGTTTTATAGAATTGTTCATGGAGCTGCAGCAACTCCAGCTTCCCTTGGTTTCTCAAATACACTAAGCTCTTTATTATCTCAAGAACTTCAAACTTGGGACTCCCTCCACCTAGAATACTTTTCCCTTTCAATTATGTGCCTGGCTGGCCTTTCTTTATCTCCTACTCTAAACTAGTTTTTGCTCTCCTCTTTCAAGGTATTTTGTTCCTTTCTTTCATAGTTGTTACCACAATTTTTATGTCCTTATTTATGCAATTATTTGCCTAATCTCTGCTCTCCCCAGTGCCTGTAAGTTTCATGAGGGTAGGAGACATATCTATTTTTCTCACCAAAGGATCACCAGCACTCAGTGGGGAACCTGACCTGCAGAAGATATTTAAGAATTATCTTCAGATCCAATGGTTAAATGAATGGATGAGAAACATCACACCACATTCTCTTCTCTTATCTTTGCCATTATTTTCAACCTAAATCAATAGCTAAATCATTAATTCCTTTTAATTAATCTCTAAAATATGCCAATGGGGACTTCTCTGTTGGTCCAGTGGTTAAAAATCTTCCTTGCAATGCAGGGTCACAGGTTCGATCCTTGGTCAGGGAACTAAGATCCCACATGCCACAGAGCGACTAAGCCTGCACATGGCATCTACTGAACCATCAAGCTCCAGAGCCCACATGCCACAACTAAGACTCAGTTCAGATCAGTCACTCAGTAGTGTCTGACTCTTTGCAACCCCATGAATCACAGCACACCAGGCCTCCCTATCCATCACCAATTCCTGGAGTTCACTCAGACTCACATCCATTGAGTCAGTGATACCATCCAGCCATCTCATCCTCTGTCATCCCTTTCTCCTCCTGCCCCCAATCCCTCCCAGCATCAGAGTCTTTTCCAATGAGTCAACTCTTCGCATGAGGTGGCCAAAGTACTGGAGTTTCAGCTTTAGCATCATTCCTTCCAAAGAAATCCCACGGCTGATCTCCTTCAGAATAGACTGGTTGGATCCTCTTGCAGTCCAAGGGACTCTCAAGAGTCTTCTCCAACACCACAGTTCAAAAGCATCAATTCTTTGGTGCTCAGCCTTCTTCACAGTCCAACTCTC
>SJYX01012285.1:127831-296350 GCA_006410675.1 Oreotragus oreotragus | reverse complement strand
GTGATGGAATTCCAGGTGAGCAATTTCAAATCCTAAAAGATGATGCGGTGAAAGTGCTGCCCTCAAAATGTCACCAAATTTGGAAAACTCAGCAGTGGCCACAGGACTGGAAAAGGTCAGTTTTCATTCCAATCCCAAACAAGGGCAATGCCAAAGAATGTACAAACCACTGTATAATTGCACTCATTTCACATGCCAGCAAAGTCATGCTCAAAATTCTCCAAGCTAGTTTTCAACAGTATGTGAACCAAGAACTTCCAGATGTTCAAGCCAGATTTAGGAAAGGCAGAGGAACCAGAGATTAAATTGCCAACATCCTTTGGATCATAGAAAAACCAAGAGAATTCCAGAGAAACATCTACTTCTGCTTCATTGCGCAAAAGCCTTTGACTGTGTGGATCACAACAAATTGTGGAAAATTCTTCAAAAGATGGGAATACCAGACCACCTTACCTGCCTCCTAAGAAATCTGTATGCAAGTCAAGAAGCAGCAGTTAGAACCGGACATGGAACAACAGACTGGCTCCAAATTGGAAAAGGAGTACGTCAAGGCTGTATGATGTCACCTTGTTTATTTAACTTATATGCAGAAAAGATGCTCACCATCATCAGCCATTAGAGAAATGCAAATGAAAACTGCAATAAAATACTACCACACACATACAAAAATGGCTAAAATTTTAAAAACTGATCATACCAAATATTGGTAAAAAATACGGAAAAACTGAAACTTTTAGGCCTTGTTGGGAGGAATGTAAAATGGTATGAGAAATGCCAGGCTGGATGAAGCACAAGCTGGAATCAAGATTGCCAGGAGATTAATTTTTTTTATTAAAAAAAAAAAGATTGCCAGGAGAAATATAAACAACCTCAGATATGCAATGCTGCTGCTACTGCTGCTGCTAACTCGCTTCAGTCGTGTCTGACTCTGTGCACACCACCATATTGACAGGAAGCGAAGATGAATTAAAGAGCTTCTTGATCAAGGTGAAAGAAGAGAGTGAAAAGCTGGCTTAAAGCTCAACATTCAGAAAACTTAGATCATGGCCTCCAATCCCATCACTTCATGGGAAATAGATGGGGAAACAATGGAAACAGTGACTGACTTTATTTTGGGGGCTCCAAAATCACTGCAGGTGGTGATTGCAGCCATGAAATTAAAAGAAGCTTGATCCTTGGAAGAAAAGCTTTGACAAACTTAAATATCATATTAAAAAGCAGACATTATTTTGCCAACAAAAGTCCATATAGTCAAAGCTATGGTTTTTCCCATAGTCATGAAAAAATGAATAAAGACTGGGTTGTATGTATCCTTTCAGATCATGTTTTCCTCCAGACATATGCTCAGATATGTCCTCTTCTCCATAGCAGCTACCAATTTACATTCCCACCAACAGTGTAGGAGGGTTCTTTTCTCTCCACATCATCTCCAGCATTTATCATTTGTGGGTTTTTTGAGGATAGCCATTCTGGCTGTGTGAGGTGATGTCCCATGGTAGTTTTGATATGCATTTTTCTAATGATTAGTGATGTTGAACATCTTTTTATGTGCCTTTTGGACATCTATATGTCTTCTTGGGAGAGATGTCTATTTCAGTCTTCTGCCCATTTGTTTATTGGGGTGTTTCTTTTGATGCTGTTAAGCATCACAGGTTGTTTGTAAATTTTGGAGACTAATCCCTTGTTGGTTACATCATTTGCAAATATTTTCTCCTAATCTGTGGGTTGCCATTTCATTTTGTTTATTGTTTCCTTCACTGTGCAAAAGCTTTTGAGTTTATGTAGGTCCCATTTGTTTATATTTGCTTTTATTTCCGTTATTCTGGGAGATGGATCAGAAAAGATATTGCTATGATTTATATCAGAGTGTTCTGCCTATGATTTCCTTTAGAAGTTTTATAGTGTCTAATTTCACATTTAGGTCTTTAATCCATTTTGAGCTTATTTTTGTGTATGGTGTTAAAGAATGATCTAATTTCATTTTTTTTTACATGTAGTTCTCCAGTTCCCCCAACACCATTTTTTGATGAGACTGTCTTTCCAACATTGTGTATTATTGCCTCCTTTGTCATAGATTAATTGACCAAAAATGCATATGTTTATTTCTGGGTTTTCTATCCTGTTCTGTTGATCTATATTTCTATTTTTGTGCCAGTGCCATACTTTTTGATGACTGTTGCTTTGTAGTATAATCTGAAGTCAGGGAGCCCTACTTCTCCTGCTCCATCTTCTTTCTCAAGTTTGCTAAGAAACAACCCATTTTTTTTAATGGACGTAAGATTTGACCAGACATTTCATCAAGTAAAACATATAGATATCTGAAAACATATGAAAAGACGCTCACCATCGTCAGTCATTAGAGAAATGCAAATGAAAACTGCAATAAAATACTACCACACACATACAAAAATGGCTAAAATCTTAAAAACTGATCATACCAAATATTGGTAAAAATATGGAAAAACTGAAACTTTTAGGCCTTGTTGGGAGGAATGTAAAATGGTATAATGACTCTGGGAACGTTTAGCAGTTTCTCAGAAAGTGAAATATGCACCTACCATAACATTCACTTAGTTGCTTGCTCAGAGAAATGAATGCATATGTCCATGCAAAGACTTGTACATGAGTGGTCACAGTAACTTTATTGGTAATAGCCAGAAACTGGAAATAACCCAAAGCCTATTGCCATGTGACTAAACAAATTCTATTATATTCATATAAAGAATACTACTCAGCAATAAAACAGAATGAACTACTGTTATGTGCAACAACATAGATGAATCTCAAAATAACTATGCTAAGTTAAAGAAGCCAAACATAAAAGGATATCTTATCCACAATTCCATTCATATGAAAGTCTAGAAAATTAAAACTAATCTACAGGACAGAAAGTTGATCAGTAACTGTTTGGGGATGGGGGTGAGAGGTGAGGAAGAAAGAGGTGGGGGAAAAGGACTACAAACAGACACGAAACAACTTTCGGGGGTGACAGATATATTCATTATTTTTATCATGCTGATGGTTTCATGGGTCATAGGTATATAGAAACTTGTCCTATTGTATACCTTAAATATGTGCAACTTATCGTATGTTAATTATATCAGTTTTAAATGACTGGAAAGGAAATAAATGCAATAAACTGTAGAAGCGCTAGAATAAAATAAAATATCTTTCATAACCTGGGTGCGGAAGATCTTTCTTAGCATGCACTAAAGCTAGAAAGTATCAGTAAAAAGATTTAACAAAATATAATTGACCACAAGCTGACATATAACATCAGTCACATTAAAGGATAAACTTCAATATATGATACACAGAGGGTTAATATCATCACTACAAACCTGTTACTAATCAATAAGAAAAAGACGAATACTTAGAAGACTAGGGAAAAAGCATGCACTTCTTGGTACTCCACAAATGAAGAAATCTAAAATCATCAATAAATGTGTAAGATGTGCTACTCCACCGCATCTAATTAGCAAGTATTATGAACATGGACTGTACACAGGGTGGTGGAGGGTGGAGAGCACCATACAACTGTTGGCGATGCTGTAAATTTATATATCGATCAGCATAACTCTCAGAGAGCAATTTGATGAGCTGTGTAAAACTTTGAAGCATCTAAACACTTAACCCAGTAATTTCAATTTTTATAAATTTCTTCCAAGAAAATCACTAAACAATACAACATTGTTTATAATAGCCTCAAATTGGACACAACCTAAATGTCTGTCAATAGATTCATTAAATAAATTCTGAGGTGAAAAAACCATAATTCAAAAAACATATATATATACCCCCATGTTCACTGTAGCACTGCTTACAATAGCTAAGATGTGGAAGCAACCTAGATGACCATCAAGAGATGAATGAATAAAGAAGTTGTGGTACATATATGCAATGGAATAATACTTNTACGGCTGACTCATGTTGTCGTATGGCAGAAACCAA
Organism: Oreotragus oreotragus; assembly: GCA_006410675.1. Taxonomy (NCBI): domain Eukaryota; kingdom Metazoa; phylum Chordata; class Mammalia; order Artiodactyla; family Bovidae; genus Oreotragus; species Oreotragus oreotragus. The sequence goes on along the minus strand of SJYX01012285.1, from coordinate 292,399 downwards.
CACAACACTGTAAAGCAATTATCTTCCAAATGAAATGAAATAACAACAAATGAATCGTGGTTTACCTATAGGGAGTTAACTATGACCAGAATACTATGCCATCATTAAAAATTATCATCACTACCTACATTGACATGGAAAGATACCCATGTATATGAAATGAAAACATCAGCTCGCAAAGTACTATGCATAAGTATATTTTTAAAGTATTTTGTTCAAAAATACCCTGGAACAGAGTGTTGATAATAGTTTTCTCTGAAAGGTGAGATTATAGGTAAAATTTACCATCTTGATATTTTTTTATTGCTTGATTTTTACAACAAAAATCTGCTATTTAAAAATGATAATGTATTACTTAAGAGTGTGAAAAATCAGTAAAGTGTTTCCATTTTAGGAAAATTTCTGTTCTAATGTTATTCAATAAGAATTGTATAATAAAATTATGAATAAAATTCACTTCTACCTAGGTTTTTATATATTCTAATTTGTTCACTGAAAGCTTTTAGAAAGTGTTCCTTCTATCAAAAAATCATGAACAATTTTTTTGAATTGTGACTTTAAAACATTTATAGGCAATTGTTTCTAAGCAAACAGTTTTGAGCATGAAAAGTACAAGATGTTGGACTTGTATAACCAGTTCTGAGTAAAATACATCTATCATCACTTTGTGAGATGACTTCCCACTAAACAAACACCTGGAGTAAGAAAACTAATGGATAAACCAATATTGCAAGCCTGGGCTACATTCATATATATTGGATTAGTTTTCATTCACATCATTATTTCTTGTTGAAAAGTATCCTATTTAAATAGTTTAAAAATTCACTTTTCGCAATACATTGTCACATTTAAATATACACTGAAACTGCTCTGGCTATTGTTACACAAAAGCTATGAAACTCTGTAATCACTGTTAAAAAATAATCATATGTGCTATATATTTACACATGAAAATAAAGCATTATGAGGAATACCAGCTGTTAGAATAATGTGCTTAAAATGAACTATCTTCAAATTTTAAAAATTCACATTAAGAAATGTTGGCAAGATAAAGGCATGATTAAAGACAATGTTAAGTTATATATCAGATATGAATTGCATTACTTCTTTGCAGCAAATTTTATCACTGTTACCTATGACAATTTAAACAAAACAAACAAACAAAAAATTTGAACACATTATAAATCAATCACCCTTATACACACTCTTTTAAGCAAAAACACCTACCAGGTATACAAATTAAACATTGGAGAGATTTATTAGCTTATAGACATTCTTAATTATTTGAAAAACTTGTCTTATGTTCAATAGCAACATCATTCAAGAGCACATTTAAGTCTTAGTAGAGGGGATCAAATCATTATAAAACTGATCATAGAGAGGTTTATTAAAGTAACATTTTAGAGCAAAGCAAAATTTTCGCAAGTATTATGGAGTTTATTCTATAGTACACACAATCGTGTTCAGCCTTTGTTACTATCTAGCAAGATTCCTATGCATAGAAGATAGAATAATACAGAAGGTATGTATGCTGGTGTAGGGGCAACAGAGAGGGAAATGGAGTAAGATTTATTACCTTCAATTATTTTTGTTAAAAACTCTCCTCAGGGCACAGGCACATAATATATTGTACTTTCCATTACTTAGTGCAAATGTAAAACATATCTAAAAAACACATTTCATCCTCATAATATATTAAAATAACAAGTAGGATGTCATGACGTTAATTTGACAGATGGACTGTCATTTAGCAATGTTGTACGACATTAGTTAACAGCAAATTAATATCATCATACCCAATTTTTCTTAACATCTAGAAGCTATCAGATTGGGAAAAGTTCTTTAGTAAGGTATCTTTGATTTCTTTACTAATCTAATAAGACAAAATAGCCAGCTAAAATATGCAAATGTAATCCACATGTAATTTTAAAATAGCTTTCAAACAATTTAAAAACAAATGATAGAATAATTGAAAAGCTCTGATGTTATCCATCCCTCCCAAATTTATCCTTCACTAAGGTATTGATTTTCTTTTTACAAGTTCACATGTACATTATGAATTGACTCATAAAAATTTTCAGCATATTGTACTAGGTTTATTATAACCACCCTTACTATATTTTAAGACCAGTGTCTTTTCATCAACACCAGCTGTTAAACAAACTTGAGTGACATAGTAGATTCATGATTAGTCCACAGAAAAGAAAGCAAAAAGAGTGACATAAATTTAATTTCATTACACTTTGGCATCTAAAACCACATTTTATGCCCCACTGACCACAAATGACTCCTCTATTGTAAAACAGTCTTGATCTGTACAATGCTAGTTAACAAAAACATTCACCAAATGGATGCTAATTTTAGTTTAAAGTTTTCATATTAAAAATTTATGCTTTCTGAAGTAATTTTAATAGTATTGGAATAAGATGAAGAATTATTTCCTGCAAATGTATCCCCATTGATAATTTAAGTGTTTTTGTGGACACTTCCTGTTAATATTTTTTTCTTGATCTATTCTACAAAGGGGAGGGACAAAAAAGAAAGTAGAACTGCAGCCTAATATCAGGATTGAATAAAAACGTCAACTTAACTCTATCTGGTTCTTGAAGTAGGAACAGGAAAGGTTGCAAAAATGTGGCTTTAAATCTTTAGCAGCTATGTTTTAGAAAAACATAAAATAGTGATGTTTTAGCATTAAAATAGATCTGCTTCTCTGTAAAAGGAACTGTAGTAACCATACTTTTTAGGAAAGACGTTATAATCTCCTAATGAACACAAAGACCTGGTTTCAGGAATGTTTGTATAAAACTTCAGGAAGGAATGTACATGCTTTTTGTTTAAAACTTGCAAATTCTACCTCCTTGGTGAAGCTAACTTATTCCCCACCACTACCATATAACTCCTCTAGTTGTGCTATGTATGCTAATTCAATCCCACTCCCATTGGATTTTACATTCTTTAAAAGCAGAGACCACGTCCTAAACTTCCCCTTCATTCCCTCTATTAGCATAGTGTTGAGTATGTAAGAAATATACTCAGCAAACACTTGATTGTGAAATTCTAGCAATGTTTATCTGTTTTAAAAAACTAGATGCATTTATTAGATATTAAAATTGTAATCAGAATATTATTTTCACAATTCTGCATCAAATAATTTACCAGTTATAATGGATCTTTAAATCTATTTTAAATGTAGATGTAGAAATGTAAAATTTGCAACTCCCACAAGATGGCGCCAGTGGTGAAGAACCCANAAATTTAAAAACAAATGATAGAATAATTGAAAAGCTCTGATGTTATCCATCCCTCCCAAATTTATCCTTCACTAAGGTATTGATTTTCGTTTTACAAGTTCACATGTACATTATGAATTGACTCATAAAAATTTTCAGCATATTGTACTAGGTTTATTATAACCACCCTTACTATATTTTAAGACCAGTGTCTTTTCATCAACACCAGCTGTTAAACAAACTTGAGTGACATAGTAGATTCATGATTAGTCCACAGAAAAGAAAGCAAAAAGAGTGACATAAATTTAATTTCATTACACTTTGGCATCTAAAACCACATTTTATGCCCCACTGACCACAAATGACTCCTCTATTGTAAAACAGTCTTGATCTGTACAATGCTAGTTAACAAAAACATTCACCAAATGGATGCTAATTTTAGTTTAAAGTTTTCATATTAAAAATTTATGCTTTCTGAAGTAATTTTAATAGTATTGGAATAAGATGAAGAATTATTTCCTGCAAATGTATCCCCATTGATAATTTAAGTGTTTTTGTGGACACTTCCTGTTAATATTTTTTTCTTGATCTATTCTACAAAGGGGAGGGACAAAAAAGAAAGTAGAACTGCAGCCTAATATCAGGATTGAATAAAAATGTCAACTTAACTCTATCTGGTTCTTGAAGTAGGAACAGGAAAGGTTGCAAAAATGTGGCTTTAAATCTTTAGCAGCTATGTTTTAGAAAAACATAAAATAGTGATGTTTTAGCATTAAAATAGATCTGCTTCTCTGTAAAAGGAACTGTAGTAACCATACTTTTTAGGAAAGACGTTATAATCTCCTAATGAACACAAAGACCTGGTTTCAGGAATGTTTGTATAAAACTTCAGGAAGGAATGTACATGCTTTTTGTTTAAAACTTGCAAATTCTACCTCCTTGGTGAAGCTAACTTATTCCCCACCACTACCATATAACTCCTCTAGTTGTGCTATGTATGCTAATTCAATCCCACTCCCATTGGATTTTACATTCTTTAAAAGCAGAGACCACGTCCTAAACTTCCCCTTCATTCCCTCTATTAGCATAGTGTTGAGTATGTAAGAAATATACTCAGCAAACACTTGATTGTGAAATTCTAGCAATGTTTATCTGTTTTAAAAAACTAGATGCATTTATTAGATATTAAAATTGTAATCAGAATATTATTTTCACAATTCTGCATCAAATAATTTACCAGTTATAATGGATCTTTAAATCTATTTTAAATGTAGATGTAGAAATTTAAAATTTGCAACTCCCACAAGATGGCGCCAGTGGTGAAGAACCCATCTGCCAGGGCAGGAGACATAAGAGAGGAAGTTCCTAAGGAAGATCCCCTGGAGGAGGGCGTGGCAACTCAAGAATACTGGCAACTCCAGTATTCTTGCCAGATGAATCCCATGGACAGGGGAGCCTGGCAGGCTACAGTCCATAGTGTCTCAAAGAGTCAGATGCAACTGAAGCGACTTAGCATGCACACACAAGAAGAGATTTACCTATTGTGATTGATATTAACTTACTGCTTATCTCTGCAAGTGAAATTTCATCAGAACTATCTTTTTAAATATCTCTTTGGGTTTTATCGCAATAACTATTTATATTTAACAGTCATTATAATATGGAACTATGATGTAATTAAAACCTATATCTGACCTTTGTCCCTAGTTTTTGGCACAGAGCTTCAAAATCTCTGGAAATTTCTTGAGTGATAGAAATGTCTTTGTTATGCTAAGGAGATTACTCAAGATGGGGCCCATAAAAGCTTCAGGATAAGGCTAGTCATCAGAAAGACCAACCACATGATTTGGGGTTGAGATTTGGGGCCAGCCCAATCTTTAGGGAAAGGAGACAGGCTTGAACATTCAATCACTATTCTACGATTTGATCAATCTTGCCAATGTAATGAAACTATCTGGACATCCTGGCCTGGGGGCTTCCTGGTTGGTGAACATACAGATTTACTGGTGGCACACTCTGACTCCATAGGGACAATAGCCCTGAACTACAGGCACTTTCAGACTTTTCTCAATGTATCTGGAACTTTGTTTCATATAGCCCTGAACTACAGGCACTTTCAGACTTTTCTCAATGTATCTGGAACTTTGTTTCATTAATATTTTTGTGAAAGTGTCTTTGTTAACTATACAATGTTAATTCTGCTATTTAAAATAGAATTTACACTAAACAGATTACAAGCATTCTGCTAATTTTTGCTTTGCAGTGAAAGATGCACTGCTGTGAAAAAGATAGGATTACAAATTAAGAGAACCCTATATATGAGACTATACTGAGTTAAAAACCTTTGTAAACATTGGTAAATGCCACATGTTTTAAATAATTATCAATTTTAGAGACTAATGAGAAACAGATGATGTACACAGCAAAGTTGCCACAAGGGCTAAGTAAAAGTCTTCGCCACTATTTTTGTCAACACTTAATAGCTCTTCTTAGAGCTAAATTTATTTGCTAAATTTACTAGAAACTAAAGGATGTGGAGAGTTACTTATAAACAAGAATGCTAAGATTCAGGGGGACAGTCAGTTTCTGTATGATACAATGCGTTTCACAATTAAAATAATTCATTTGATGGGGAAATCTGAAAAATATATTTTCCAGCACACCTATCCACTTATCATAGTATGGGAAAATAAGTGGATTTCAATTTGGTGATTTAACCAATAGCTTTAAATCTTTAATAAACAAACTTGAAATTCCAAGCTTTAATAATGAAAACGCCATAACTGAAATGATGTCAACCCTGGATATGAATCTCTTACCAAAACGATGAAAGCCCCACTTGTAGAGCTGTACTTCTGGTCAGCAGCTGCATTTTTGTTTTAATAAAAGGAGAAAGAGTGCCAGCACACCAATGTGATCCAAGACATGGTTGCTACATAAGCAGTAGGATTAATTGCTTTTCCAGAAAGCCAGAGTAAGCTCTCTTTGCACTGTCCCAACAGGATCAGCTTCCATAAAATGAGTGTAATAAGATAATGTATTACATACGCCACTAACTCCTACCAGCAGTATTCAACTGAACAAAGCTATCCATATTTATATCAATCAATAAAAACTTCATTGCTACACATATTTCAGACATCACATTCTATCTATCTTTTAGGTGGAGATAAGGTAGGCTGTAAAGAAGCAAAAGTATATTTCTTTACTCCCTGAAGAATCTGTCCTTTCCTCTAATATCTTCCTTAGCTAATAAGATGAACAAAAAGAAATATATATCAGGGATTTCAGAAAAATACCTCTACCGATATGAAGGATCTGACTCACAAACATTAGAACTACAGACATTTATTAGGCACCAAAATGGTTATACTAATCATAATTAGTATGATTTCATGATTGGTAAGATTTGGGGACATTGATTATACCACATGTAGTCATGAGACAGTACATTTAGGTTGTGATGTACCTAGATAACTTGAGGAGGAAGTTATTTCTAAATTTAAGCAAAGCACAGAAGGAAGCATGAAAAAGGTCACACTCCAGCCAGAAAAAGAATTCTTTTTCTTCTGGTTATCCAGTCGGGAGCTTATCCACTAAATCATTTGGATTTCCAGACCACATCCTAAATGTACCTTCTTCTGGCTATATATGGGATAATTAAATGACCTCCCTCAAACCCATTAATCATTTTGGAAACTATTGGAGAGTCTAAAACCAATAGATTTGTTTCATAGGCACAAAAGTTCTGAGACCATTTCTTAAATTCTAGCCTACTTATGAAAATGACACAATATATTATATTATTGATAGAAATGGAAGGCTTCCCTTGGAGATTTTTGTGTATTAGTTTGCTTTTGTTTTGTTTTGTTTTAATAAAGGAAGGTCTTTCTTTTTAGGAGAGCATATGGATTATTGTCATCTAATGAAATCTAAATCATCCCAAAGAAATGGATGCTATTTGTTGAAATGATATGAGAATAATTTAGGTCTTTTGAGCAAGAAACAAAAATAAAATTATGATTAAACTAAAAATTTTAATCTTTCATGCCTTCTTAACATGTCTGTATGTATGTGTAGCACTAATAGTAGGCAAAAGCAGAAATCTCTACTTTTACTCAGAAATATTCCATGATAGCTTTAGGAACAATATTATTATTTTCAAAGCAAGCTATTGGCTGCTTAACATGTTTTAACAATATCAACCCAACATTTTAAAAATTCTTAATAATTTTTTTTTGTTGTAGCCTTTACCTATACTGAGAAAAAACATACAATACTATTATCCTCTATTGTGATGTCTATGATGATTTCCAAATGTTTCTTTGCTATGCAGCAGAGGTATATGATTTCTGATCCAGATGCTTTAAAAAGCAATTCTAACAAAGAAACTTAATCTGAGCAGAACTTGGCACAGATTCTAAAAACCTATAGGATGATGTTTTGGAAGCTGCTCAAACAAAACTTGAAACAGAAATATGCATCCACAATCATATATCCCTGGCTGGTAGCAATAAATGAAGGATACAGACTTTTTCCATAAGTTTGGGTGAATAGAAGTTAATGCTCATAAAATACAAAGTACCAAAACAGTATTTGAGATTGATGCTTCTTTTGTTAAAGCCGAAACATCCATTTAATTTACAGGAAGGTATAAATCAAATAAAGAAAGATTACACTTGCCCTTTGGAAAGCTATTCAAGAGCTTTGGTACTCATCTTAAGTAATGAATTATTTCTGTTATACCATGCACCAAAATTATAGCATGATTGTCTAAAAACATTAACACAGAGAGATGAGGGTATTTCTTCCAGTAAACACGGAATAAGTTGGGTACAAAAATTATGAGACTCTTTTGAAGGAGCAGAGAGGAAGAATGGGAAAGAGAAGTATTTGAAGAGATGTGAAATACTAAATATTGAAATATTGAAGAGATTTGAAAATTCCTGGGAATTTTCCAAAATTCACAAAAGATGTCAAGCCACACATTCAAGAAGTGCTGATACCCCAGGGAAAATACACATGAAGAAAAAGTGGACTGGGAATATCATAGTCAAACTGTTGAACACCAAAGACAAATAAAATATCTTTGAAGTAGCCAGGGGAAAGAAAGGACATATGACATTTCAATGAAAACAATGAAAGTCAGAAGACAATAGATTGCTATTTTCAAAATGGTTGTAGAAAATAATTACAAGCTAGAATTCTACATCCAGCAAAAATACCCTTCAAAAATAAATATGAAAGAAGTGAATTTTCAGACAACTGAATACTGAAAAAATTTATCACTGGCAGACAAATACTGAAAGAAATACTACTATATAAAAATATAATTTATTTTTGTAATGATTTTGTATTGTAAGACCTCATTAAGCACACTGATTCATTCCAGTAACTTTTAATGATATATTCTTTATGATTTCATACACAGATGATCATGATGTCTGTGGATAAAAACAGTTTTATGTATTCCTTTACAATCTGTATGCTTTACTTTTTTTACCCCCCTCATTGCACTGGCTTGGGCCTCCAGTACAATGCTGAACAGAAGTGGTAAGAGCAGATATCCTTTTTTGTTCCTGCTCTTAGAGAAAAATCTTTTACCATAATTAAGTCTATTCCTGGCTGAAATTATTACTAATATTACTGTTGTTCAGTCACAAAGTCATGTCCAACTCTTTGCAACACCATGGACTGCAGCATGCCAGGCCTCCCTGTCCTTCATTATCTCCTAAACACTGTCAAACTATATTTTAAAGTGACTTTAGAATTTTGCATTCCACCAGCAATGAAAAATTCCTGTTACTCCACATCTTCGTCAGCATTTGGTGTTACCAGTGTTCTTCTTTATAGATGTGTGTGGTATCCCATCATTTTAACGTGCATTTCTCTGATGGCATAGGATGCTGAGCATCTTTTCATATGCTTATTTGCCATCTGTATATCTTCCATGATGAGGTGTCTGCTAAGGCCTTTGGCCCATTTCAAAATTGAGTTGTTTTTTCCTTGAGTTTTAAAAGTTCCTTGTGTATTTTGGATAATGGCCCTTTATCATATGAATCTTTTGTGGCTATTTTCTCTGAAGCTATGAACTATCTTCTCATTCTCTTGATATTATCTTTCACAGAACATAAGTTTTTATTTTAATAAAGCTCACCTTCTCAATTATTTCGTTTATGGTCCTTATCCAAAACATCATCAATACCCCCAAGGTAATCTAAGTTTTCTTTTATGTTACCTTCTAGAAATCTTATGCTCCTTTTACATTTAGATCTGTAATCCAATTTGAGTCAATTTTTGTATAATGATGATTTTGCATGTGAATGACCAGTTGTTCCAGCACCATTTGTTGAAGAAATTATCTTTGCTCCATTATGCTGCTTTTGCTCCTTTGTCAAATATCAGCTGAGTATATTTACAGAGGTCTATTTCTGGGCTCTTCTTTCTGTTCTGTTGATCTATGTGTCTATTATTTGCAAATACCACACAGTCTTGATTACTATAGCTTAGTTAGTCTCGAACTTGGGTAGTCCGAGTGTACCATATTGTTCTTCAAGAAACACAGGTTCAATCTCTATAATTCTAGAATATCCCCTGGAGGAGGGTATGGCAACCTATTTCAGTATTCTTGTCTGGAGAATCCCATGGACAGAGGAGCCTGGCTGGCTACAGTTCATAGGGTAGCAAAGGGTCAGACATGACTGAAGTGAATGAGCACCTATGCATGTATGCATGCAGTGTTGTGTTAGCTATTCTGGATCTCTGACCTCTTCATGTAGACTTAAGAATCAGTTTATTTATATCTGCAAAATAGCTTGCTGGGATTTGATTAATACTGCACTTGATCTCGGGGAAGGCAATGGCACCCCACCCCAGTACTTTTGCCTGGAAAATCCAATGGACGGAGTAGCCTGGTGGGCTGCAGTCCATGGGGTCGCTAACAGTCGGACAGACTGAGTGACTTCACTTTCACTTTTCTCTTTCATGTATTGGAGAAGGAAATGGCAACCCACTCCAGTATTCCTGCCTGGAGAATCCCAGGGATGGGGGAGCCTGGTGGGCTGCCGTCTATGGGGTCACAGAGAGTCGGACATGACTGAACTGACTTAGCAGCAGCAGCACTTGATCTATGGAGATGGCAATGGCACCCCACTCCAGTACTCTTGCCTGGAAAATCCCATGGACAGAGGAGCCTGTTAGGCTGCAGTCCATGAGGTCACGAAGAGTCAGACACAACTGAGTGACTTCACTTTCACTTTTCTCTTTCATGCATTGGAGAAGGAAATGGCAACCCACTCCAGTGTTCTTGACTGGAGAATCCCAGGGACGGGGGAGCCTGGTGGGCTGCCGTCTATGGGGTCGCACAGAGTCGGACACGACTGAAATGACTTAGCAGCAGCAGCACTTGATCTATCGAGATCAAGTTGGGAAGAACTTACATCTTGACAATATGGAGTCTTCCTCACCATAAACATGGAATATCTCTCTAGTTATTTAATTGTTCTCTGATTTCATTCATCAGAGTTCTATAGTTTTCCTTGTATAGATCTTGTACATATTTTGTTAGATCTATACATAAGTATCTCAGTGAACAGTGTTGGAAAGGAGTGACATCCTTGCTTTGTACTGATCTTAGTGGGAAAGTTTGAAGTTTCTCATTAAGTATGAGGATAGCTGAAAGTTTTAAAAAATATTCCTAATTGGGAGTGGGAGGGATAGCATGTGGCCAAGATGCAAGAATAGAAAGACGTTAAGCTCACTTCCCACCAAAATTACAACTATTTACAGAGCAACAATTAAAGACTAGCAGAAACAATTTTCAACAAATGAAGAAATAAAGATGGAACCACAACAAAATGGGTAGGAGGAAAGGAAACAGGGTACATTCAAGACCCACATCCCTGGGTAGGCAACTCACAAATGGGAAAACAATCACAATTGAAAACTTCTCCCAAGGAGCAAGGGGTCTGATTTGACTCCCTCATCCAGGGGTCCTGAACTAGGTAGAAAAAAGCCAAGAACATTGCTCTTGAAGGCCAGCAGGGCTTGGATATGAGAGAGACAGAGGACTTCAGGAAAAAGAGAATCCACTCATAAAGGCTCACACAAGTTTCATATTCCCAGTGTAGAGGCAGTAATTTGAAAGAAGCCTGGGTTAGACCCACTTGCTGATCTGGAAGAGACTCCCAGAGAGATAAAGACACCTGGGTCTCTCTCTGGTGACATAGATGGTGGAAGCAGCCATCTGGGGGAGCTTGTTCTACAAAGAGGACACTAGTGTTGGCAGCACCATTTTGGACTCCTCCCTCTAGGCTATGAGTTCCAGGGCTTTACCACCTACCAGGTGGTTGATACAAGTCCTGGGATGCCCCCAAGGTCAAGCAGCCAGCCAAACCAGGACCCAGCCACATGCACCAGTGAGCTAGTATCCCCTGCATGAGGTAGGAACTAACAGCAACCTGGGCCAAGGGCCAGCCCTGGCTATTAGCATGCCAACAGTAGTTGGCCCCAACACAATAGAGGGGTACATGTAGCCCACACAGAGGATGCTTCCAGAGCACATAGTTCTGATAACCAGAAGGAAGGGGCTCCATACGATGTGTCCTACATAAGGATACTTCTTCAATACCGGGAAATGTAGCCAACCAACTAAATACATAGAAATAAAGAGAGAATTAAGCAAAATGAGGAGACAGAAGACTATATTGCAAATGAAGGAACAAGGTAAAACTCCAGAACAAGAATTAAGTAAAGTAGAGATAAGCAATCTACTCAACAGAGTTCATGGTAATGATCATAAAGATGCTCATCAAACTTGGGAGAATAATGAAAGAACATAGCAAGAAGTTCAACAATGAGTTAGAAAATATACAGAAGAATGAAACAGAGCTGAAAAACACAATAACTAAAATTTTAAAAAATGCACAAGAAGTAATTAACAGTAGATTTAAAGATATAGAAGAATGCATCAGCAATCTGGAAGACAGACTAGTAGAAATCTCCCAAGGTGAACAGAAAAAAATAAGAATTGTAAAAAATGAGAGTTCTACAACATTCAGCATACTAACATTCGCATTATTGGGGTCCCAGAATGAAGAAAGAGAGAGAGAAAGGCAGAGATCCAATTTGAAGAGATAATAATTGAAAATTTCCCTAACTTGGGGTAAAAAGTTGACACTCATCCGGGGGAAGCAGAGAGTCCCAAACAAGATAAACTCAAATGGATCCACACCAAGACATACTGTGATTAAAATGACAAAAATTAAAGATAAGAGAGAATCTTAAAAACAGAAAGAAAAAAATTCAACTAGTTACATATTGTATGGGATATATCATATGGAGAACACCCATATGACTTTTCTTGAGAAATTTTGCAGGATAGAGGGGATGACACAATATATGTAAAACGATGAAAGGAAAAAATCTACAACCAAGATAATTCAACACAGCAAAGTGATCATTGAGATTTGAAGGAGAGGTAGTTTTACAGACAAGCAAAAGTTATGAGAGTTCGGCACCACCAAACCGGCTTTACAAGAAATGTTAAACAGACTTCTCTAAATGAAGAAAAGAAGAAGAAAGAAAGAAAAAGACTAGAAATATGAAAATTATGAAAGGAAAACAAGAACAAAAATATCCTGCAAGAAACACGCAAGTGGAGGCTAAACAGTTCTGCTACTAAACTTCAAACAGGTCACTGAAGAAATCAAAGAAGAAATAAGAAAATGCTCTGGAGACAAATGAAAATAGAAATGACATGATAGAAAAATCTATGGACACAGCAAAAGCAGTTCTAAAAGAGTATGGAGTGATCCACGCTTAATACAGGAAACAAGAAAATTGCAACCTGACTTTATGTTTAAATTAACTAGAAAAAGAAGTACAAACAAAACTCAACATTAATACAAAGAAAGAAATAATAAAGATCATAGCAGAAATCGGTAGAATAGAAACTGAAAAAAAAAAGATCAGTGAAACTAAGAGCTACTTCTTTGAAAAGATAAACAAAACTGATAAACCTTTACCAGACTCATCAGGTAATAAAAGACAGAGACCAAATAAATAAAATCAGAAATGAAAAAGAAGTTACAACTGACACCACAGAAATACAAAGTATCATAAGAGATTAGTATAAACAATTATATACCAATAAAATGGACAACCTAGAAGAAATGGATAAATGCCTAGAAATCTGCAAACTCCCAAGACAACAAAAGTCTAGAACCAGACGGCTTTACAGGTAAATTCTGCCAAATATTTAAAAAGGAGTCAACACCTACTGTTATCAATCTATTCCAAAAAAAGGGAAGGAACACTTTCAAACTCATTCTACAAGGCAAAAGTCATGATACTAAAACCAGACAAAGAATCCACACACACACACAGAGAGGCCAATATCACTGATAAACATAGACTCAAAACCCCTCAACAAAATGTCAGCAAACGGAACTCAACAACCCATTAAAAGGATCATACATTAAGATCAAGTGGGATTTAGCCCAAGGATGCAAGGATGGTTCAATATTCAAAAACGAATCAATGTGACACACCACATTAACAAGGAAGAAGAAAAACTCATATGATCATCTTAATAAATGCAGAAAAATGTTTTGATCAAGTTCAACATTCATTTATGGTAAGGTCTCTCAATAATGTGGGTAGAGAGGGAATACACCTCAAAATTAAAAAGGCCATATATGACAGGCAAGCAGCTGAGATCATACTCAATGGTGAAAAGCTGAAAGCATCTTCTGTAAGACCATGGATAGGACAAGGATGCCCACTCTCACCACCTTTCTTCAATATGGTGTCAGAAGCCCTAGCCACAGCAATTTGACAAGGAAAGGAAACAAATGGAATCAAGACTGAAAATGAGGAAGTAAAATTCACTGTTTGCAGATGGCATGATTATGTATATGTGTGTGTGTGTGTGAGTGTGATCTTTAAGACACACAGAAAAGCTTAAAAACTACTAGAACTAATAGATGAATTCAGAATACAAAATATACAAAAATCTTACATATCTACACACTAACAACAAACTATCAAAAAGATAAATTAGGAAAACAATTTCAGTTACATCAAAAAGAATAAAATTTGTTTTTATTGGGCTTTCCAAGTGGCTCAGTGGTAAAGAATCTGCCTGCAGTGCTGGAGACATGGGTTTGATCTAGGGGTTGGGAAGATTCCTTGGAGAATGAAATGTCAACCCACTCCAGTATTCTTGCCTGGAGAATCCTGTGGACAGAGGAGCCTGGTGGCTACAGTCCATAGGATCGCAACAGAGTGGACATGACTTAGCAACTAAACAACAACTCAGAAACTGCTAATATATGGATGAAAGAAACTGAAGATGAAACAAACAAATGGAAAAATATACCATACTCATAAATTAAAAGAATCAATATTGTTAAAATGGCCATAATCCCTGAGGCAATCTACAGATTCAAAATACCAATGGCATTTTCCACAGAACTAGAACAAATAACTCTGAAATCTGTATGGAAATACAAAAAAACATTGAACAGCCATATCAGTCTTGAGAAAGAAGAACAAAGTTGGAGGTATCATGCTCTGATTTCAAACTATACTACATATCTACAGTAATCAAAAACAGTATGGTACTGGCTCCAAAATAAGCACATAGAACAATGGAAGAGAACAGAAAACCCAGAAGGAAACCCATACTTCTATGTTCAATTAGTCTACAAAAAAAGGAGGCAAGAGTATACAATGGGGAATAGACACTATCTTCAATAAATGGTATTGGGAAAATTGGACAGGTACGTGCAAAAGAATCAGATTGGACTAATTTGTCACACCATATACAAAAATAAACTCTGACTTGTTTAGAGACTTTAAGACCTGAAGCCATACAAATCCTAGAAAAAACATAGGCAATATAGGTTTTAGTAATATTGGGGGAGGGGAGATTTGTCTCCTCAGGCAAAGGAAACAAAAGCAAAAGTAAACAAATAGAACTACATCCAAGTATAAAGCTTTTGCACAGTGAAAGAAACTATCTAGAAAGTGAAAAGGCAACCTACAGATTAAGAGAAGATATTTGTAAATTATATATATTTTTTAAGAGAAAATATTTGCAAATTATATATATATATATAGAGAGAGAGAAAGACTGAGAGAGAAGTTAACATCCAAAATATACAAATTATATATACAATACAACATTTAAAAAAAACCAAACAACCTGATTAAACAATGGGCAGAAAATCTGATAGACATTTTTCCAAAGGATACATACAGATAGCCAACAGACACTTGAAGAGATACTCAGCATCGCTAATTATCAGAGAAATGAGAACCAAAACCATAATGAGATATCCCCTCACAGCTGTCAGAATGGCTACTATTAAAAAGACAAAAAATAGCAAGTATTGACGAGAATATGGAGAAAATAATTCAAAAGAATTTGTTTAAGGAAGATCAACAAGCAATAAGCAAACACAGACCACTCAACAAAACCAGGGAAAACATACATGAACAAAATTATAAGTTCAACAAAGAGACACAAATCATAAAAAACAACTGGACAGAAATTCTGGAGTTAAAGAACACAATAAATAAAGTGAAAAATGCAACTGAGAGCATTAATAGTATAGTTGAGAGACAGAAAAATAAATCTATAAGCTCAAAATAAGTCATTGAAATGATAAAATCAGAGGGGTTGGGGAGAAAAGAATAAAAAAGAATGAAGAAAAACTATGGGATATATGGGAAACCATACTCATACATGCATTATGAGAATCTCAGAAGGAAGAGAGAGAGAAAGAGGGGAGGAAGCTTATTTAAAGAAATAATGGCTAAATACTTCATTGGGATGATAAACTAAAGTATCTCAGGATACTGAAGACATATCAGGAGGAGTAAAAGTAAAACAAATACATATGAGAGAAGCATAGAAATGGAAAAGACAGAACAATAAGAAAAGGTAAGTGACTTCTTTTTTAAAAAGTATACTTATATTGAAATAATAATGAATGGAATTCCTTTTCACTCACTGATGATGAACTGTGAGATCACTTATTAACTACTCTTCAAAGGATTTGGAAATCTAATATGATGTCAAGGTATCTATTGTAAGAAGTGCACACTGACTAATTAAATTGAATATTTTTTCATAAAAGATAAAAAAATAATGGTTGGAAACGTCCCAAATCTTGGAAGGTAGATGAACACCCAGGTACATGAGACTCAAAGATCCCCAAACAAGTTTAACCCAAGAGGGCTTCATGAGATCACGTTATAGTCAAACTGTCAAAAATCAAAAAGAGAGAATTATTAAAGTGGTAAAAGAAACTCATCGCATATAAGGGAATCTCCACAAGACTATGAGGTTTTTCAATAGAAACCTTGTAGGTCAGGAGACAATACTGATGTGTTTATGTGTATAGTCGGGCTCAGTGGCAAATAATCCACCTGCAATGCTGGAGTTGCAGGAGACACGGGTTTGACTCCTGGGTTGAGAAGAACCCCTGGAGGAGGGCATGGCAACCCACTCTAGTATTCTTGTTTGGGAAAATCCTATGGACAGAGGACACTGGCAGGCTACAGTCCATAGGGTCGCAACTGAAGTGACTGAGCAGGCACGCATGTGTGTATTCAAAGTGCTGAAACAAAATGACACCCTACCGACCAAAAAATTTGCCCATCAATGCTGTCCTTCAGAAATAAGGAGAGATAAAGTCTCTCATAGACAAACAAAAACTGAGTAGGTTTATCATCATTAAATTTGCCTCACAAGAAATGCTAGAGGGAGTTCTCAAGGTTGAAAAAAAAGGATGATAATTAGCAATATAAAAAAACATATGGAGGGGTAATTCCCTGGAGACCCAGTGATTAGGACTCTGTGCTCTCACTGCCCAGGTTCAGTCTCTGGTTGGGGAACTAAAATACCAAAATTCACACAACACAATCAAAACCAACCAACCAACCAACAATGAAAGTCACTGGTTTCAGAATACTCTAATACTGCAACGGTAGTGTGTTCATCACTTTTAACTCCAGTATGAACGATGAAAGACAAAAGTGCTAAAAATAACTATAGCTAAAATTAATTAATACACAATTTAAAAAGATATAAATTGGAACGTTAAAAGAGTAAAGTATTGGGGGGCAGGAAAAGTGTAGGGTTTTTCTTTGCAGTTGAAGTCATCACCTTAAAATAGACTGTTATAACTATAAGATATTTTAGGTAAGCCTCATGGTAACCAAAAACCAAAAACCTGTTGTAAATACACAAGGATATAGAAAAAGGAATAAAAGCATACCACTAAGGAATAATTAATAATTTACAAAGGACAGTAGCAATAGAGGAGGGAAGGAAGAAGTTACAAAAACATCCAGAAAACAATAAGATAGAAATAGATAAAACATAAATGTAAATGGGTTAAATTTTCCATACAAAAGACATAGAATGACTGAATGGATTTTTTTTTAACATAAGATCCAACTATATACTGTCTATAGCAGATTCATTTCAGCTTTAAAGACACACACTGACTGAAAGGAAAGAAATGGAAAGAGATATTTCATGTAAATGGGAACAAAAAGAAACCAGCTGTCAGCTATTTTTAAGTCAGACAGAATGATCTTTAAGTCAAAAAAAGTCAAGACAATGAAGATCATCACATGATGATAAAGCAGTAAATTCATCAAGAGGATATAGCAATTGTAAATATATATGCATCCAACATTACTATACTTCAGTACATAAACATTAACATACTGTCTGGGAAGAGTAGATTACAATACAATAATAGTAGGAGACTTCATTATTCACTTTCAACAGCTATACATCATCCAGACAGAAAATCAATAAGGAAATGTTGAATCTGAACTATACCTCAGGCCAAATAGACCTAACAAAACAATCCATCCAATAATAGCAGAGTATACATTCTTTTCAAGTGCAAGGGCCCACAGAATTTTCCTGGGATAAATTTTAAGGCCACAAAACAAGAATTAAGAATCCTGAAATCTTTTCAAATATCTTTTCTGACCCAAATGATATGAAATCCGAAATCAGTAACAGGAGAAAAACTGGAAAATCCAAAAGTATGTGAAAATTAAATTCTTTTTAAGTGCAAGGGCCCACAGAATTTTCCTGGGATAAATTTTAAGGCCACAAAACAAGAATTAAGAATCCTGAAATCTTTTCAAATATCTTTTCTGACCCAAATGATATGAAATCCGAAATCAGTAACAGGAGAAAAACTGGAAAATCCAAAAGTATGTGAAAATTAATCCACATATTCCTAAATAACCAGTGGGTTAAAAATGAAATGAAAAGAGAAATAAACTATGTTGAGACAAGCAAAAATGGAAGCATAATGTAAATCTTGAGAGACAAAGCAAAAGCAGTTCTAAGAGGGAAATGGAAGCAATAAACATCTACAGTAAAAAAATAAAATGAGGGATTTTCCTGGTACGGGCGGGGCGGGGCGGGCCTGGGGGTCCCCGGCGGGGGATGCACCAGCTAGGCCTCGCGGGGGAGCCCACGAAGCCCGGGTGTGTATGTGGGGGCGGCGGGCGTCCAAGTGCGAGCGCGCCGGGCCGCGCAGCTCGGTTGCCGGCCCCGCCCCCGGCCCCGCCCCCGGCCCGCAGCTGCTCCCGGGTTCTCAAGCCCCGCCCCGGCCGGGCATCGGGAGGCTGCCGCCAACTCCGGCTAGGCCCGCGCTGAGGCCGCGGACCAGCCCCGGCGGAGACGGCAGGCGAACTCTTGCAGGCGGAGTGGGGTGGGGGTGGGGGTGGGAAGCAAAATAAAGTTAGCAAAGGGAAGGAAATAACAAAGATCAGAGCAAAAACAAATGAAATTGAGATTAGAAAAAGAACAGAAAAGATCAAAGACAGAGTTGGTTTTTTTAAAAAAGTAAATTATATTGACAACAAGTCTTTAGCTGGACTAACGGGAAAAAAAGAGAAAGGAAAATAAAATCAGAAACGAAAGTGGGAACATTACTACTGATACCACAGAAGCAGAGAGGATCATAAAAGATTGAAAATGAAAGTGAAAGTTGCTCAGTCGTGTCCTACTCTTTGTGACCCCATGGACTACACAATCCATGGAATTCTCCAGGCCAGAATACTTGCGTGGGTAGCCTATTCCTTCTCCAGTGGATCTTCCTGGCTCAGGAATCGAACCAGGGTCTCCTGCATTGCAGGTGGCTTCTTTACCAACTGAGCTATCAGGGAAGCCCTCATAAAAGATTACTATGAACAAACTGGGTAACCTAGAAGAAATGGATAAATCTCTAGAAACATGCAATCTACCAGTACTAAATCATGAGGAAATAAAAAACCCAAACAGATCAATTACTATTAAGGAGATTGAAAGTGTGTTAGTTGCTCAGTTGTGTCCAACTCTATGGATCCCATGGACTGTAGCCCACCAGGCTCCCCTGTCCATGGAGTTCTCCAGGCAAGAATACTGGAGTGGGTTGCCATTTCATTTTCCAGGGGATTTTCCTGACCCAGGAACTGAACCTGGGTCTCTCGCATTGCAGGTAGTTTCTTGACCATCTGAGCCACCACAGAAGCCTAGAGATTGAAGCAATAATTTAAAAAATGCCCAACACACCACAACAAAATTCTAGGACTAGATGCTTCATGAGTGAAATACACAAGATATTTAAAGAAGAATTAATATCGATTCTTCTCAAACTCATAAAAATTGAAGTGGAGGGAGCACATCCAAACTCATTTTATGGGGCCAGCATTACCCTACTAAAAAAGCCAGACAACGATACTTCAAGGAAAAGAATTACAGGCTAAATCCCTGATGAACATAGATGGAAAAACCCTCAAAAAATATCAGCAAGCTGAATTCAACAGCACATTAAAAGGCTCACATACCATGATCAAGTGGCATTTATCTGTGGAATGCAAGAATGATTCAACATATGAAAATTAGTAAATGTGATATATAACATTAATAGACAAAAGGATAAAAATCATATGATCATCTTGATAGAAGCAGAAAAAAACAGAATTCAACATTTTTATGATATAAACTCAACAAATTCGGTGTAGAAGAACTGTACCTCAACATAATGAGGGCCATCTCTGATAAGTATATAGCTAATATCATACCCCATGGTGAAAATCTGAAAAATTTTTTCTAAAGTCAGGAGAAAGACAGAGATAGCTACTCTCACCTCTACTATTGAACACAGTACTGGAAGTCCTAGCCCCAACAATTTGGCAGGAAAAAGAAATAAAAGGCATTCAAATTGGAAGTGAATAAGTTAAATTATTCTGTTTGCAGATGACATGATCTTTATAAAAACCTTAAAGACACCATCAAAAAACCTTTTTTTTTTTCTTCAAAAAAACTTTTAGAACTAATAAACAAAGTAAAGTTAAAAGGCACAAAATCAACATACAAAAATCAGTTGTATTTCTATACATTAACAACAAGCTATCTAAAAAAGAAACCAATCCCATTTATAACAGCATCAAAAAGATAAAATACTTTTTTTTTTGTATTTGTTTATTTTTTTACACAAACTCCCAAACATGAACCCCCCTCCCACCTTCCACCCCACATCTTCCCTCCAGATCATCCCCATACACCAGCCCCAAGCATAAAATACTTAAAGAACAAATTTAACTAAGGACACAAAAAATCTTTAAACTGAAAGTTACAAAACATTAGTGAGTGAAACTGAAGAAGACACAAACTAACGGAAAGCTATCTGTACTGGATTGGGAGAATTATTATTGTTAAAATTAGATACTGTACAAAGTGATCCATAAAATCATGCTATCCCCATAAAAACTTTAGAGCATTTTTAACAGAAATATTTTAAAAATCCTAAAGTTCATATAAAGCTACAAAAGACTCCAAATAGCTAAAGAAATATTGAGAAAGAAGAAAAATGTCAGGGCATTGCACTTCCTGATTTTAAACTACATTATAAATCTATAGTAGTCAAAACAGTATAGTACTGGCATAAACAAAAACACACAGGCAAATGGAAAAGATAAATATACCCCAAATAAACCCAAGCACATACAGTCGGATAATTCTTTGACAAAGGGTCCAAGAATGCACAATGAAAAAAGGATAGCCTCTTCAGGAAATGAGAAAACTGGACATCCACATGCAAAAGAATAAAGCTGCATCCTTATTTTACATCATACATGAAAAACAACTCAAAATGGAAAAAAGACTCAAATACATGATCTGAAACTGTAAAACTCCTAGACGAAAACATAAGGGGAAATCCCCTTGACATTCAGTTCAGTTCAGTCACTCAGTCGTGTCCGTCTCTTTGCCACCCCATGGACTGCAGCACGCCAGGCCTCCCTGTCCATCACCAACTCTTGGAGTTTACTCAGACTCATGTCCACTGAGACTGTGATGCCATCCAACCATATCATCTTCTGTCATCCCCTCCTCCTCCTGCCGTCAGTCTTTCCCAGCATCAGGGTTTTTTTCCAATGAGTCAGCTCTTCACGTACTCAATAAAGGACAGAAATGGTATCAACCTAACACAAGCAGAAGATATTAAGAAGAGGGCAAGAATACACAGAAAAACTATACAAAAAAGATCTTCACAACCCTTGACACTAGTCTTGGCAATAATTTCTTGGATATGACAGCAAATGCATAGCAAAATAAAATAAATAAATGGGACTGCATCAAATCAAAAATCAAAAATAAATAAGTGGGTATGCATCAAACTAAAGAGCTTCTACATAGCAAAAGAAACAATCAACAGAGTGAAGTGACAACCAATGGAATGGAAGAAAATATTTGGAAAATAAATATCCAGGTATATACGTGTGTGTGTGTATAAGGAACTCATACTGCTGCTGCTGCTAAGTCACTTCAGTCGTGTCCGACTCTGTGTGACCCCGTAGACGGCAGCNAATTTAAAAAATTGCTTTAAATTTTAAAAGATAGTTGTGTCTTGGTCATGGTGAAGATAATAGTAGCAACTCAGAAGCTTGGGCATCTTCAGTTTTGGACTCCTACGTTAACATGCTGCTGCTGCTGCTGCTAAGTCACTTCAGTCGTGTCCGACTCTGTGTGACCCCGTAGACGGCAGCCCACCAGGCAAGGAACTCATACTACTAACAGCAAAAAAAAAAAAAAAAAAATCCAATTTAAAAATGACCAGAGGAACTGAGTAAACATTTTTCCAAAAAAGATATATGAGCAGACAGTGGGTAAATTACAAGGTACTAAACATCATTTGGGAGAATGCAATGGCATCCCACTCCAGTACTCCTGCCTGGAGAATCCCATGGATGGAGGAGCCTGGAAGGCTGCAGTCCATGGGGTCGCTAGGAGTCAGACACGGCTGAGCGACTTCACTTTCACTTATCACTTTCATGCATTGGAGAAGGAAATGGCACTGTCTCTTATACACATCTAGATGTGTATAAGAGACAGGGAGAATCCCATGGATGGAGGAGCCTGGAAGGCTGCAGTCCATGGGGTCGCTAGGAGTCAGACACGGCTGAGCGACTTCACTTTCACTTATCACTTTCATGCATTGGAGAAGGAAATGGCAACCCACTCCAGTGTTCTTGCCTGGAGAAGTCCAGGGACGGGGGAGCCTGGTGAGCTGCCGTCTATGAGGTCACGCAGAGTCGGACACGACTGAAGTGACTTAGCAGCAGCAGCAAACATCATTTACCATTGCTGCTGGTGTAGAACTACCATGTGATCCAGCAATCCCATTTCTGGGTATATAGCTAAAGGAAATGAAATCACTACCTTGAAAAGATGTGAGGACTCCCAAGTTTGCTGCTGCTGCTGCTGCTGCTAAGTCTCTTCAGTCGTGTCCAACTCTGTGCGACCCCATAGACGGCAGCCCACCAGGCTCCCCCGTCCCTAGGATTCTCCAGGCAAGAACACTGGAGTGGGTTGCCATTTCCTTCTCCAACGCATGAAAGTGAAAAGTGAAAGTGAAGTCGCTCAGTCGTGTCTGACTCCTAGCGACCCCATGGACCGCAGCCTACAAGGCTCCTCCACCCACCGGATTTTCCAGGCAAGAGTACTGGAGTGGGCTGCCATCAATTTTACTTCAGCATTATTCACATTAGCTGAGACATGAAAACACCCTAAGTATTGTCAATGAATGAATGAATAAAGAAAATGAATGTGGTGTGTATGTACATGTGTATATGTATATGTTATATGCATACATATTCAAATGTAGTATAAAATATGACTTAGCCTTAAAAAAAGAGAAAGAAATCCTGCCATTTGCATGTCACAGATGAAACTGGAGGGCATCAAAAGACCAAGTGAAATAAGCCAGACACAAAATACAAATATTGCATGATCTCACTTATATGTGGAATCTAAAAAAGCCTAATTCCTTGGGTAAGAGAGTAAAAAATTGGTTATCAGAGGTAGGGCAGGGGGAAGTGAGAAAATGGAGAGACATTGGCCAAAGAGTACATACTTTCAGTTAAAAATTCTAGAGACACAATGTACAACATAGTAACTATGATAAATAATAATGTATTGTATCAGTTCAGTTCAGTTCAGTTCAATCACTCAGTCCTGTCCGACTCTTTGTGACCCCATGAATTGCAGCACGCCAGGCCTCCCTGTCCATCACCAACTCTTGGAGTTTACTCAAACACATGTCCATCGAGTTGGTGATGCCATCCAATCATCTCATCCTCTGTCGTCCCCTTCTCCTCTCACCTTCAATCTTTCCCAGCATCCGGGTCTTTTCAAATGAGTCAGTTCTTCGAATCCGATTGCCAAAGGAGTTTCAGCTTCAGCATCAGTCCTTCCAGTGAATATTCAGGATTGATTTCCTTTAGGATGGACTGGTTCTATCTCCCTGCAGTCCAAGGGACTCTCAAGAGTCTTCTCCAACACCATAGTTCAAAAGCATCAATTCTTCAGTACTTAGTTTTCTCTATAGTCCAACTTTCACATCCATACATGACCACTAGAAAAACCATAGCCTTGACTAGGTGGACCTTTGTTGGCAAAGTAATATCTCTGCTTTTTAATATGCTGTCTAGGTTGGTCATAGCTTTTCTTCCAAGGAGCAAGTGTCTTTTTATTTCATGGCTGCAGTCACCATCTACAGTGATTTTGGAGCCCAAAAAAATAAAGTCTGACACTGTTTCTACCGTTTCCCCATCTATTTGCCAGGAAGTGATGGGACTAGATGCCATGTATTGTATACTCAAAATTTTCTAACAGAGTAGGTATTAATTGTCTCACCACACACACACATACACACACACACACACACACACACAAAGGTAACAATGAGAAGTGATAGGTATATTAAGTTGATGGCAGTAATTACTTCACAATATCAAAACATCACATTGTA
The DNA here is from genome assembly GCA_006410675.1 of Oreotragus oreotragus. NCBI lineage: Eukaryota > Metazoa > Chordata > Mammalia > Artiodactyla > Bovidae > Oreotragus > Oreotragus oreotragus. The sequence continues at coordinate 267,828 of SJYX01012285.1, read as the reverse complement.
CATTTCAAATATATACAGTTTTATATGTTTGTCGATTATATTTCATTGAAGCTGGATAAAACTTAGATGTATGATAAATCTAAATGAGAATAGTAAAAAAGCAAAGGTACTAGACAATTTTTAAAGTGAATATTTTCACTCAAATAGATACTATAGAAATAAATTTTATAGCCTATAATAATTGCTTTACTTATGCTTGACAATAACTCAGTATGATTTGGAATTTATGCATTTGAGAGGATTCAGTTCTTTGATAAAATATAAAATAATAAATATTCTTCCCTAAAAACTCATTGATAGAAAATACAAAAGACAATCATCTACTTCCATCTACTCAAAACTTTTAAACCAGATTATAAAGCTAAGTCCACCTGAACCCTTCACCAGTGAGGATTTCATTTCTAAGGCTGCAATAATTTCATTTGTGGCCAAGTCTCAGCTCCAGAAGCAGACGGATTACCAAAGATTTTCTGAGATCAGTATGAAGCACATTCTGCATAAACCAATTATGAAGGAATTGTCAGAACACAGATGACAGCCAATTTCATGCATTTCATAGCCACAGCAATAGAAATTAAACAAGAAAGATGTCACTACATATAATTCATTTGGAAATCAGATAGATATTTTTCCAAATAAAATTCTGTGGATCACCAAATAAGAGTTTAAGAAAACTATGTTGTAGGAAAATGTAGAATATACACATAGTATTTAAAATTATACTTTCATGATTATTTTTTGCTTACTTCTATCTTATTGATTGATTTTTAAGAGAAAGCTTGTAAGTTTAAATAATATACTTAATCCTTTTAACCTCTGTATTATTTCATTAATAAGTTGGATAATAAGATACAAGAGTGGAAGAGCAATGCTTACAAATTTCTCACTTTCATACAACTTTTATCCCAAGGATTCTGAACAGTGCAGTATAATACACACAAAAGGAAACAGTTTAATAAATATAATTAGCAATTATTTCATACATCCTTCAATAAAAAAGCCTGTTACAAACTAAGAATAATTCATATGAGTTTTCCCTAAGACTGTTATTTATAGTGTGTTTGCAATAATAGTAAGACCCAATCTGTTAGAAAATAAGAAAGGACAAATTAAGAAGGTCATTGTTTTGGACTAATGATGCTTAATGCAGTTTTAACAATCTGCTCGAGACAAAAGGTGGCCACTCAGACATAGCCAATTATGCATTTGTGTGGCAGATGAAACCTTTAATGATGAATCTGATTAACAGTCAATAATAAATGTACAGGCTGAGAAAATCACCAAGCTACCACCTGTAAACATCAACTAAGGCTTTGTTCAGATTGAGGTCAGACTGATTCCAGAAAGGCGCATTAAGATAAAAGTTTATCAAATGTGTCAACATGGATTCCCCTAAAAAGGAAAAACACAAAATCCCTACTAGACAAAGGGCACCTTTTTAACTGCTCACTTATCTGATCAGCTAGGAAAATAATAGACCAAACTTCTTTATAAGTTGTATGTATCATATTTTTTAGAGACATTTTAAATCAATTTGGTTTGATCTCCAAACAGTGAAAACAGAAAAATCATGTCATAGGAGATTTAGCAGTCTCATTGATTAATTTTTTCTACTAATGGTCTTTCCTGAAAAACTTGAAGGAATTGTTTCACTCAGATTTATAATTTCTAAAATACCTTGGATCCAGTGGAGTTTGATCATTGTTTCTTATTTAAATAAACACTAATTAACAACCTGTGGAAAATTCTTAAAGAGATGGGAATACCAGACCACCTGACCCGTCTCCTGAGAAACCGGTATGCAGGTCAGGAAGCAACAGTTAGAACTGGACATGGAACAACAAACTGGTTCCAAGTAGGAAAAGGAGTACATCAAAGCTGTATATTGTCACCCTGCTTATTTAACTTATATGCAGAGTGCATCATGCGAAATGGATTAAGCACAAGCTGACTTAAGATTGCTGGCAGAAATATCACCAACTTCAGATATGCAGGTGATATCACTCTAATGGCAGAAAGTGAAGAGGAACTAAAGAGCCTCTTGATGAAAGTGAAAAAGGAGAGTGAAAAAGCTGGCTTAAAACTCAACCTTCAGAAAACTATGATCATAGCATCCAGTCCAATCACTTCATGGCAAATAGATGGGGAAACAATGGAAACAGTGACAGACTTTATTTTCTTGGGCTCTAGAATCGGTGCAGATGATGACTTCAGCCATGAAATTAAAAGATATTTGCTCCTTGGAAGGAAAGCTATGACAAACCTAGGCAGCATATTAAAAAGCAGAGGCATCACTTTGCTGACAAAGGTCTGTATAGTCAAAGCTATAGTTTTTCCAGAGGTCATGTATGGATGTGAGAGTTGGACCATAAAAAAGGCTGAGTGCTGAAGAATTGATGCTTTTGAAGTATGGTGTTGGAGAAGACTCTAGAGAGTCCCTTGGACTGTAAGGAGATCAAGCCAGTCAATCCTAAAGGAAATAAATCTTGAATATTCATTGGAAGGACTGATGCTGAAGCTGAAACTCCAATACTTTGGCCACCTGATGAGAAGAGCTGACTTGTTAGAAAAGATCCTGATGCTGGGGAAGATTGAAGGCAGGAAGAGAAGGGGACGGCAGAGGACAAGATGGTTGGATGGCATCACCGACTCAATGGACATGAGTTTGAGCAAGCTCCGAGAGTTGGTGATGGACAGGGAAGCCTGGTGCACTGCAGTCCATGGGGCCGCACAGAGTTGGACACAACTGAGCAACTGAAAAACAGCAAGAGAGGTATACTACAAGAGAAGAACGTTGTTTTCTTTTTTTTTTTTTAAGAGACAGAGCATCAAAATCAGACTCAGATACGGTAGAGACGTTGAAATGATCATACTTGTAACTCAAAACATATATGATAAATATGCTCAAGTTTCTAACTGAGAGAGTGGACAGCATTCAGCAATGGATGAATAATATGAAAATGAATAATATGAAATAATCTAAAGGAAATGCTGGAAATTAAGAACACAATAATAAAAATAAAGAATGCCTTTATGGAATCATCAATAGATTGGAGACACAGGTCAGAAAGAATCACTGAGCTCAAAGAAATGTCAATAGAAACTTCCAAAAGTAAAATGCAAAGAGAAAAAAAGAATGAAAGAGAACAGAATATTTAAGAAATATTCAATTAACAACTACAAAGGGTGTAACATACGGGTAATGAGAATAGCACAAGGAGGAGAAAAAAGAGGAAAAGGAACAGAAGAAATATTTGAAACAATAATGACTGACAATTTCCCGAAATCAACGATAAACATCAAACCAGATGGTAAAGCATCTGCCTACAATGTGGGAGAACCGGGTTCAACCCCTGGGTAGGGAAGATCTCTTGGAGAAGGAAATGGCAACTCACTCCAGTATTCTTGCCTGGAAAGTCCCATGGACAGAGAAGCCTGGTGGGCTACAGTCCTTGAGGTCGCAAAAAGTTGGACACGACTGAACGACTTCACTTTCACTTTCATAGATCCAGAAAGCTCATCCACTACTAAAGAGGAAATATCCAGAAAACCTGCACCAAATCATATCATATTCAAATTTCAGAAAATCAAAGGCAAATGAAAAATCTTTAAAGAAGCTGGAGAAAGAAAACACATTACCTATAGAGAAGCAAAGAGAATAAATACATTGGGCTTCTCTTCAAGAAATATTCAAGCAAGAAGAGAGTGGAGTGAAATATTTAGTATTGAAAGAAAAAGGTAACCAACATAGAATTCTTCAAAAGTGAAGGAAAATCTACAAGCAATAAATGCTGGAGAGGGTGTGGAGAAAAGGGAACCCTCTTACACTGTTGGTGGAAATGCAAAAAAAAAGTGAATATCTTTCCACACAAACAAAAATTGAGGGAATCTGGACTTCCCTGGTGGCCCAGTGGCTAAGAATCCACCTGTCAATGCGGGGGGACATGGGTTTGATCCCGATACAGGAAGCTTCCACGCGCCTTGGAGCAACTAAGCCCGTCTGCCGCAATTACTGTCTGTGCTCCCAAGCCACAGCTAGAGACCACAGCTACTGAAGCCTGCGTGCTCTAGCGTCCTCAAGCTACCACTAATGAGCCCCGTGTCGCAACTACTGGAGCCTGTGCCTAGAGCCGGTTCTCCGCAAGAGAAACCACCAGGATGAGAAGCCTCAGCACCGCATCTAGAGAAAGCCTGCATTCAGCTACAGAGACCCAGAGCAGCCATAAATAAATAAATAAATGTAGCAGTGTGTACGTGTCGAGAAAAAAACTTTTAATGGAGAGAATTTGTTGCCAGCAGACAACTTTCATGCTTTGCAAGAAATATTAGAAGAAATTCTTCAGAAAAAAAGGAGAAAATTTTGCTCAATGTCATCAGTTAAATTGTATTCTCAAAATTCATATTTTCCCATATTTTTTGAGTTATTTGCGTAGTGGCTGCTCTGGAGATTACAATCACCATCTTAACTTAAAACAATCTATTTCCGATTAACAGTATCTTAATTTTAAGAGTATACGCCATCTTTTCTCTGATATTTCCATTCTCCCCTCCTTTGTACTATTATTTCCACTCAATTTACGTCTTTACTATAACCTCATCAATAGTTTTATAATTGTTATATTATGTTGTTGTTATTGAAAAGAGGTTAGATAAAAAGGGCTACTGAAGAAACATAAATTTACAGTCATAAACATTTATTTCTCTAGTTACTTTTACCAGCGCTGTTTACTTCTTCATGACGATCTGAGTTACCATTCAGTGTGTTTTCATTTAGCCTGAAGGACTCTGGTTAGCATTCCTTGTTGGGAAAGTTTGCTAGTGATGAATTCTGTTTTTGTTCACTTGAGACTGTCAGAATTACTCCTTCATCTGAAGAATTAAACCTTTTATTTTGAGATAATTATAGACTGATATGTAAGATATAGTAGTGAGAGCCTATGAATTTTTACTCAGTTTCCTCAAGTGTAATATCTTGCAGAACTTGAACATGATATCACAATCAAGATATTGACATTGAAAGAGTCAACATGCAGTATTTTCAATGTGACAAGGATCTCTTGTGTTGGCCTGTTACAGCCACACCCATGCTCTCCCATCTGTACTTCTTCCTTAATCCCTCTTTAATTCTCCAGTAGTCCATTCATCATTCGATAATTTTAGTCATTTCAAGAATTTTTTATAAATGGAATCAAACAGTACGCAGTCTTTTGAGACCAACATTTTACTCCACTTAATTTTCTGGAGATTTGTCCAGGTTGTTTTGTGTACTAATCGTTCATTCATTTTGTTGCTGGGTAGTATTTAATAGTATGTATATACTGTTTGTTTACTCTTTCATTGAAGAACTTTTGCATAGTTTTCATCTTTTGGCTAATATAAATAAAGCTCCTATAAACATTTGTGTATAGATTTCTGGATGAACACAGTCTGCATTTCTCTGGGATACATACCTAGAGAACAACTGCTGTTATAAGGGGTTTGCACTATTAGATTTTTTTTTTAATAATTCAGTCAGTTCAGTCTCTCAGGAGTGTCCGACTCTTTGCGACCCCATGGACTGCAGCACGCCAGGCCTCCCAGTCTAACACTAAATCCTGGAGTTTACTCAAACTCATGTCCTTTGAGTCGACGATGCCATCCAACGATCTCATCCGCTGTTGTCCCCTTCTCCTCCCACCCTCAATCTTTCCCAGCATCAGGGTCTTTTCTAATGAGTCAGGTCTTCACATCAGGTGGCCAAAGTATTGGAGTTTCAGCTTCAGCATCAGTCCTTCCAATGAATGTTCAGGACTGATTTCCTTTAGGATGGACTGGTTGGATCTCCTTGCTGTCCAAGGGACTCTCTCAAGAGTCTTCTCTAACACCACAGTTCAAAAGCATCAATTCTTTGGTGCTAAGCTTTCTTTATAGTCCAACTCTGACATCCATACATGACCACTGGAAAAACCATAGCCTTGAGTAGATGGACCTTTGTTGGCAAAGTAATGTCTCTGCTTTTTAATATGCTGTCTAGGTTGGTCATAGCTTTTCTTGCGAGGAGCAAGCGTCTTTTAATTTCATGGCTGCAGTCACGATCTGCAGTGATTTTGGAGCCCCCAAATTAAAGTCAGTCACTGTTTCCACTCTTTCCCCATCTATTTGCCATGAAGTGATAGGACCAGATTCCATGATCTTAGTTTTCTGAATGCTGAGTTTTAAGCCAACTTTTTCACTCTCATCTTTCACTTTCATCAAGCGGTTCTTTAGTTCTTCCTCGCTTCCTGCCATAAGGGTGGTGTCATCTGCATATCTGAGCTTATTGATATTTCTCCCAGCAATCTTGATTCCAGCTTGCGATTCATCCAGCTCAGCATTTCTCATGATGTACTCTGCATATAAGTTAAATAAGCAGGGTGACAATATACAGCCTTGCTGCTGCTGCTACTGCTAAGTTGCTTCAGTCGTGTCTGACTCTGTGCGACCCCATTGATGGCAGCCCAACAGGCTCCCCCGTCCCTGGGATTCTCCAGGCAAGAACAATGAAATGGGTTGTCGTTTCCTTCTCCAATGCATGAAAGTGAAAAGTGAAAGTGAAGTCGCTCAGTCGTGTCCGGCTCCGAGCAACTCTGTGGACTGCAGCCCACCAGGCTCCTCCATCCATGGGATTTTCCAGGCAAGAGTCCTGGAGTGGGATGCCATTGCCTTCTCCGATACAGCCTTGATGTACTCCTTTTCCTATTTGGAACCAGTCTGTTGTTCCATGTCCAGTTCTAACTTTGCTTCCTGACCTGCATACAGGTTTCTCAAGAGGCAGGTCAGGTGGTCCGGTATTCCCATCTCTTTCAGAATTTTTCACACTTTGTCGTGGTCCACACAGTCAAAGGCTTTGATATAGTCAATAAAGCAGAAGTAGATGTTTTTCGGGAACTTTCTTGCTTTTTTGATATCCAACGGATGTTGGCAATTTGATCTCTGGTTCCTCTGGTTTTTTTAAAACCAGCTTGAACATCTGGAAGTTCACATACTGTTGAAGCCTGGCTTGGAGAATTTTGAGCATTACTTTACTAGCATGTGAGATGAGTGCAATTGTGTGGTAGTTTGAGCATTCTTTGGCATTGCCTTTCTTTGGGATTGGAATGAAAACTGACCTTTTCTAGTCCTGTGGCCACTGCTGAGTTTTCTAAACTTGCTGACATATTAAGGGCAGCACTTTCACAGCATCATCTCTTAGGATTTGAAATAGCTCAACTGCAATTCCATCACCTCCTCTTGCTTTGTTAGTTTTGCTTCCTAAGGCCCACTTGACTTCATACTCCAGTATGTTTGGCTCTAGGTAAGTGATCACACCATTGTGATTATCTGGGTCACGAAGATCTTTTTTGTAAAGTTCTTCTGTGTATTCTTGCCACCTCTTCTTAATATCTTCTGCTTTTGTTAGGTCCATACCATTTCTGTCCTTTACTGAGCCCATCTTTGTATGAAATGTTCCCTTGGTATCTCTAATTTTCTTGAACAGATCTCTAGTTTTTCCCATTCTATTGTCTTCCTCTATTTCTTTGCACTGATAACTGAGGAAGGCTTTCTTATCTCTTCTTGCTATTCTTTGGAACTCTGCATTCAAATGGGTATATCTTCCCTATTCTCCTTTGCCTTTTGCTTCTCTTCTATTCACAGCTATTTGTAAGGTCTCCTCAGACAGCCATTTTGCCTTTTTGCATTTCTTTTTCTTGGGGATGGTTTGATCCCTGCCTCCTGTACAATGTCATTAACCCCTGTCCATAGTTCTTCAGGCACTCTGTCTACCAGATCTAATCCCTTGAATCTTTCTTACTTCCACTGTATAACCACAAGGGATTTCATCTAATAATTAAGACAGAACAATTTTATGGTCACAGAAAAATTGAGAGGAAGGTGCAGAAATTTACATAGATCACCTGACCCCAGGCATGCAGAGCCTTCTTCAATGTTAACATTCCCCACCAGAGTGATACATTTGCTGTAAGTGATGAGCTTACATTGACACATCATAATCACACAAAGTCCACAGTTTACATTATCGTTTACTCTTGATGTTGTATTTATGGACAAATGGATAATGATACTGTAATAATTGGGCTTCCCTGGTGGCTCAGCTCGTAAAGAATCCACGTGCAATGTGGAAGACCTGTGTTTGATCCTTGGGTTAGGAAGATCCCCTGCAGAAGGGAAAGGCTACCCATTCCAGTATTCTGGCCTGGAGAATTCCATGGACTGTATAGTCCATGGGGTCACAAAGAGTCAGACACAACTGACCATCTTTCACTTTCAGGCTTTGCTGTATTAATTACATGTATCCATCCCTGGGGCTTCCCAAGTGGTACTAATGGTTAAGAACCCACCTCCCAGTGAAGGAGACATAAGAGATGTGGGTTCAATCCCTGGTTTGGGAAGATCCCCTGCAGGAGGGCATGGCAACCCACTCCAGTATTGCTGCCTGGAGAATCCCATGGACAGAGGAGCCTGGCGAGCTGTGGCCCATAGGGTTGCAAACACAATGGAAGAGACTTAGCACAGCATCCATCTCTATAGTTGATGATTATAGTTTACCATTATTTTTTACCATCTGATGTTCAGAGGGTAAACAATCTGCCTGCAGTGCAGGAGACCCGGGTTTGATACCTGGGTCAGAAAGATCCCTTGGAAAAGGGATAGGCTACCCACTCCAGTATTCTTGCCTGGAGAATTCCACAAACAGAGGAGTCTGGCGGGCTACATCCCACAGGGTTGCAAAGAGTCAGACACTACCGAGCAACACTTTCCCTTTTTTCACTTTCATCCTTATAGTACCTTTTATACTAAAGGTTTCCCCAGTGGCTCAGTAGTAAAGAATCCACCTGCCAGTGCAAGAAGACCTGAGTTTGATCCCTGGGTCAGGAAGAGCCTCTGGGGAAGGAAATGGTAATCCACTCTGTAATCTGGCCTAGGAAATCTCACCGTGGGCTATAGTTGATGGGGTCACAAAATTCAGACACAAGGTAGAGACTAAAGAACAACAATTATACTACACTGTCCTTGTCATAAAATTTCTCTGTGGTCTTCCTATTCATCCTTTCCAACCATTCCCAAGCCCTGGCAACTACTGATCTTTTTATTGTCTCCACAGTTTTGCCTTTTCCAAAACATCATATGGTTGGAATCACACAGTAAGTAACCTTTTCAGATTGACTTCTTTCACTTAGTAATATGTACTTCAAGTTCCTCAGTGTCCTTTAATGGCTTAATAGTTAATTTCCTTTTAGTGCTGAATAATATTACATTGTCCAGATATACCACAATTTATTTGTACATTCACCTATTGAAGGACATCTTTGTTGCTCCTAAGTTTTGGTAATTGTGAATAAAGCTGCTATAAACATTCATGTGTGAGTTTTCAGCTTCTTTGAGTAAATACCAAGCTGTGCAATCGCTGGATTGTACGGTAAAGATATGTTGAGTTTTGTAACAGACTGTCAAACTATCTTCCAAAGTGGCTGTACAGTTTTACATTCCACCAGCAATGAACGAATTCCTTGCTCTTCATCAGCACTTGGGGTTGTAAGTATTCCTGATTTTGGCCATTTTAATAGGTATGTGGTTATCTCAGTGCTGTTTAAATATGCATTTTCCTGATGATATAGGATGTTGAACATCTTTTCATGTGCTTATTTGCTGCCTGTATATCATCTTTGATGATGGATCTGTTAAGGTCTTTGTCCCACTTTTACACTGGGTTGTTTGTTTTCTTCTTGAGTTTTAAGAGGGCTTCATATGTTTTGAATAATTGTTCTTTATCAGCTGTGTCTTTTGCCAGTATTTTCTCCCAGGCTGTGGCTTTTCTTCCCGTTCTCTTTGACATTGTCTTTCACACAGCAGAAAATTTTCATTTTAGTTAAGTCTAGAATATCAATCATTTCTTTCATGAATTGTGCCTGTGGTATTGTATCTAAAAAGTCATTGTCATGCCTGAGGTCATCCAGGTTTTCTCCTGTGCTATCTCCTAGAAGTTTTATACCTTTGTGTTTTAAGTCTGTGATTGATTTTGAGTTAATTTTTGTGAAAAAAAAATTTTACATGTGGTTGTCCAGTTGTTCCAGAGCCATTTCTTTTTTTTTTCTTTTTTTTTTTTTAGAGCTTCCGTTTTACTTTATTTTACTTTACAGTACTCTATTGGTTTTGGCATACATTGACATGAATCTGCCATGGGTGTACACGAACTCCCAAACATGAACCCCCCTCCCACCTCCCACCCCACATCATCCCTCCGGATCATCCCCATACACCAGCCCCAAGCATCCTGCATCCTGCATTGAACATAGACTGGCGATTCGTTTCCTACATGATAGTATACATATTTCAATGCTATTCTCCCAATTCATCCCACCCTCTCTCTCTCCCTCTCCCTCTCCGACTACCTTTGCTCCATTGTACTGACTTTGCTCCCCTATCCAATATCAGTTGACTATATTTATGGGGGTCTACTTCCAGGGTCTTATTCTGTGACACTGATCTATTTGTTGTTTCATCAATAACACACTGTCCTGATTACCATAACTTTACAGTTAAGTCTTGGAGTTATTGTTCTTCAGTGTTGTGTTGGCTTTTCCAGGTCCTTGGACTCTTCTAATAAACTATACATATATTAAAGGTTTCATTACGTGCAGAGGCATACAGGCTCAGTGCTCCTAGCTGCTGCTTTCCTCACAACTCCCAGGACATTGCTCAGCCTGCGTCCCTTCCCCTTGGCATGGATGTGTATCCCCAGCCTTTTTCTGATGAACTTGAGGGCCTGCTCACCCTTGGAGGCCTTGAGCGCTCCGTGGCCTGTGCTCATAAGAAGCGAAGCTGCACACCTCTTGAATCATGTTTTCCATGAAGCTGCAGCGCTTCCGGACATGCCCCCGCAGCGGCGGTGCCTCAGCTTGCTTCTTCGTGGTCCCCTCGCGGCCCCTGGTGAGGCCCACAGCAGAGCCACGGCTGCCTCTCCTCAACGGCTGCCTCAGAGGAAGCTCTTCCCACAGACTTTAGCATCAGGTTGGCACTATCTGGAAAATAATTGGCTTGGATTTTGATTGGGACTGAAGGAAGGAAGGGAAGGGAAGTCGCTCAGTCGTGTCCGACTCTTTGCGACCCCATGGACTATAACCTACTAGGCTTCTCTGTCCATGGGATTCTCCAGGCAAGAATACTGGAGTGGATTGCCATTTCCTTCTCCAGGGGATCTTCCCGACCCAGGGATCGAACCTAGGTCTCCTGCATTGGAGGCAGACGCTTTAACCTCTGAGCCAGACTGAACTGAATCTATATATCAATTCGAGAAAAAATGACCTTGTGTTAAGCCTTCTTAACTACAATCAGGGAATATCTATTTCTTCTCTGATTTCCTGCATTAGCTTTATAGTTTTCCTCATATAGATCTACACATATTAGGTTTATACCTTAGGACTTCACTTTGAGGGGTGTTAATGTAAGTGGTATTGTGCTTTTAACATCAAACTCTACTTGTTCATTGCTTGTAACAGGGAAGGCATTTGACTTTTCTAGATTAACTTTGTATCCCACCATCTTGCTGCTGCTGCTGCTGCTGCTAAATCACTTCAGTCGTGTCCGACTCTGTGCTATGAATGGCTTATTAGTTCCTGGAGGATTTTTTGTTGATTCTTTCAGATTTTTTCATAGACTACCATGTGATCTACAGAGACAGTTTGGTGTCTCCCTTTCCAATCCATATATCTTTTTTTGTTTGTTTTTTATTTTTTTATTTTTTTTTTGTTTTTTGTATTTATTTATTTTTTTACACGAACTCCCAAACATGTACCCCCCTCCCACCTCCCACCCCACATCATCCCTCCAGATCATCCCCATACACCAGCCCCAAGCGTCCTGCATCCTGCATTGAACATAGACTGGCAATTCATTTCTTACATGATAGTATACAAATTTCAATGCTATTCTCCCAAATCATCCCCCCCTCTCCCTCTCCCTCTCCTTCTCCCTCAACATCTGTATCTCTTTTGCTGTCTTGCATACAGGGTCCTCATTACCATCTTTCTAAATTCCATATATCTTTTATATCTTATTGCTTTAGTAAGGACTTACAGTACAATGTTGAAAAGGAGTGTTGGTGTCTGGTTTTCGTGTTAAGGTAATTCTAGCCTCATGAGTATTCCTTCTGCCTTTTACCTCTGAAAGAGATTGTAAGGGCTAGTATAATGCCTTCCTTAAATGTTTGATATAATTCACCAGTGAACCCATTTGGGCTGAGTACCTTCTGTTTTGGAAGGTTATTATTTATTGATTCAATTTCTTTAATAGATAAAAGCCTGCTAAGGTTGCTTATTTCCTTGTGTGAGTTTGGCAGATTATGTCTTTCAAGGAATGAGATCTATTTCATCTAGGCTGTCAAATTTGTGGACAGAGATTGTTTGTAGTATTTCTTTATCATTCTTTAAAGTTTTAGGTTCTGTACTGATGTCTCCTCTTTCATTTGAATACTAGTCATTTTTGTCCTCTTTTTTTCTTAGTCTGGCTAGAGACTTAGTAATTTTTATTTTCACAGAAGCAGCTTTTGGTTTCATTGACTTTTTCTACTTATTTTCTATTTTTAAGTTCACTGATTTCTGCTCTAGTATTATTTTTCTTCTGCCCTTTTCTCTACTTGCCTAAGATCAAAACTTAGATTTAAAATTTTAGATCTTTGTTAAATAAATACATTCAGTGGTACATTTTTTCTAAGCACTGATTTCAATGTATCACACAAAGTTTAATGTTTTTTCATTTAGTTGAAAATATTTTAAAATTTCTCTTTTCTTCTTTGACTCATGTGTTATTTAGATGCATGTTGCTTAATCTCCATGTTCCTGAGGGTTTTACAGTTATCTTTGTGTTATATCTGCGCCTCCCAGGTGATGCATGCAGTAAAGAACCCATCTGCCAATGCAGAAGATGTAAGAGACCTGGGTTCAATCCCTGGTCGGGAAGATCCCCTAGAGTAAGAAGTGGCCACCCGCTCTGGTATGCTTGCCTGGGAAATTCCACAGACAGAGGAGCCTGGTGGGCTACAGTTCATGGTGCCAGAAAGAGCTGGACGAGACTAAGCAGAATTGCTACTGCTGCTGCTAAGTCGCTTCAGTCGTGTCCGACTCTGTGCGACCCCGTGGACTGCAGTATTGCTTCTATTCTAATCCTATCATGGTCTGAGAGTAGATATGGTATGATTTCTACTCTTTCATTAATAAATGTCTGTTTTGGTGAATGTTCATTCTTGGTTTGTTGTTTTGTTGTAGAATTTTATTTACTTTTTGGCTGTGCTGGGTCTTTGTTGCTGCCTGGGGTTTTCTTTAGTTGTGACAAGCACAGTTGCGGTGCGCAGGCTTCTCAGTGAAGCTTAGCTGCTCCACAGCACGAGGGATCCTCCTGAATCAGGGGTCAAACCTGTGTCTCCTGCATTGGCAGGTAGATTCTTTACCACTGAGCCACCAGGGAAGCTGTCATTCTTGGTTTTTAAAGAAAATTCCAAATTGTTTTTGAGAATGGTTGTACTATTTTATACTACCATGCTGCTGCTGCTGCTGCTAAGTTGCTTCAGTCGCGTCCAACCCTGTGCAACCCCAGAGACGGCAGCCCACCAGGCTCCCCCGTCCCCGGGATTCTCCAGGCAAGAACACTGGAGTGGGTTGCCATTTCCTTCTCCAATGCATGAAAGTGAAAAGTGAAAGTGAAGTCGCTCAGCCATGTCTGACTCTTTGTGACCCCATGGACTGCAGCCCACCAGGCTCCCCCGTCCCCGGGATTCTCCAGGCAAGAACACTGGAGTGGGTTGCCATTTCCTTCTCCAATGCATGAAAGTGAAAAGTGAAAGTGAAGTCGCTCAGCCATGTCTGACTCTTTGTGACCCCATGGACTGCAGCCCACCAGGCTCCCCCGTCCCCGGGATTCTCCAGGCAAGAACACTGGAGTGGGTTGCCATTTCCTTCTCCAATGCATGAAAGTGAAAAGTGAAAGTGAAGTCGCTCAGCCATGTCTGACTCTTTGTGACCCCATGGACTGCAGCCTACCAGGCTCCTCCGTCCATGGGATTTTCCAGGCAAGAGTACTGGAGTGGGGTGCCATCACCTTCTCTGTATACTACCATAGTAATGTATAAATGATGCAGTTTCTTTGTATTCTCATCATTTGCTTTTATCACAATTTAAAAATTCTAGTCATTCTGTTAGGTGTGTAGCGATATCAGATTTTGGTTTAATCTGCCTCTCTCTAATGGCTAATGCTGTCAGATGTCTTTCCATGTGCTTCTTTGTCATTTTTATATCTTCCTTGGTGAAATGTCTCATGTCTTTTGCTCATTTTCTAATTGGATTGTTTCTTTCTTTTTACTGATTAGTGTTGAGCGTTCACTTATTGACAGTCTTTGGTCAGAAATGTGGCTTCAGATATTTTCTCCCACTCTGTAGCTTGAATTTTCATTCTAGTGTGTTTTGCAGACCAAAAGTTTTTAATTAAGTCCACTTTATTATTCTTTCCTTTTATGAATCATGCTTTTGGGGTAGAGTCTAAAAAACTCTTTTCCTAGCTTTGATTCTCAAAGATTTTTGTCCTATGACTGTTTTCTAAAAGTTTAATAGGGACTGCCCTGGTAGTTCAGCGGTTAAGAATCTGCCTGCTAATGCAGGGGACATAAGTTTGCTGCTTGGTCCGAGAACTAAGGCTCCACGTGCCACAGGCCAACTACGCCCACGGGCCACAACTATTGAGCCCGCCCATTCAGTGCTACTGAGCACTGAATTCATTGCTCTAGAGCCTGGGCACCGCTGCTATGAGCTTGTGTGATGCAACTGCTGAAGCCTGTGAGCCCCAGAGCATGTGCAGTGCAACAAAGGAAGTCACTGCCGTGAGAAACCCATGCGCTGCAACTAGAGAAAGCCTGCACGCAGCAATGGAGACCGGTTACAGCCAAATATAAAGAAATAAATCACTTTAAAAATACATAAACGTTTAGTAACTTTACATTTAGATCCTTGATCCGTTTTGAGCTGTATGTTGTGTAAAGGTGTGAGGTTTCTGTCAGTTTATTTTGCCTTGCTGTTGTCGTTCAGTCGCCGCCGTGTCCGACTCTTTGAGACCCCGTGAACTGCAGTTCACCAGGCTTCTCTGTCCTCACCATCTCCCCGAGTTTCCTCAGATTCGTGTTCACTGAGCCAGTGATGCCATCCATTCATTATTTTGCCTATGGATGTGCAACTGCTGTGGCCCCACCTGTTGAAAAGGTCATCTTTCTTCCATTCAATTTTTTTTGCATCTTTGTCAAAACTTAACTGGGCATATTTGCATGGATAAACTTGTGGGTTTTCTATGGCATTCCATTGATGTGCATGTCTACTCCTCCACAAATATCACAGTCATTTTAAAAATTAACTTATTTTTGATTGGAGGATAATTGCTTACAGTGTTGTTTTGGTTTCTGCCACACCACAATGCGAGTCAGTCATAACTATGTTGCTGTTGTTCCTGTTGCTTTTCAGCTGCTCAGTCAGGTCTGAGTCTTTGCAACACTGTGGACTGCAGCACACCAGGCTTCCCTGTCCTTCACTATCTCCAGAGTTTGCTCAAACTCATGTCCATTGAGTTGGTGATGCCATCCAACCATCTCATCCTCTGTCTCCTGCTTCTCCTCCTGCCCTCAGTCTTTCCCAGCATCAGGGTCTTTTCCAGTGAGTCAGCTCTTTGCATCAGGTGGCCAAAGTATTGGAGCTTCAGCTTCAGTATAAGTCCTTCCAATGAATATTCAGGGTTAATTTCCTGTAGGATTGACTGGTATGTTCTCCTTGCTGTCAAAGAGACTCTCAAGAGTCTTCTCTAGCACCATATTTTGAAAACATCAATTCTTCAGCACCCAGCCTTCTTTACAGTCCAACTCTCACATCCATACGTAACTATTGGAAAAACCATAGCTTTGACTATACAGACCTTTGTCAGCAAAGTGATGTCTGCTTTTTTAATATACTGTCTCAGTTTGTAAGAGCTTTCCTTCCAAGGAGCAAGTGTCTTTTAATTTCATGGCTGCAGTCATCATCTGCAGTGATTATGAAGCCCAAGAAAATAAAAATCTGTCATTGTTTCCCTTTTTCCTCTTCTATTTGCCATGAAGTGATAGGACTAGATGCCATGATCATAGGTTTTTGAATGTTGAGTTTCAAGCCAGCTTTTTCACTCTCTTCTTTCACCGTCATCAAGAGGCTCTTTAGTTCCTCTTCACTTTCTGCCATTAGGGTGGTGTCATCTGCATCTTAGGTTACTGATATTTCTCCTGGCAATCTTGATTCCAGCTTGAGCTTCATCCAGCCCAGCATCTCACATGATGTACTCTGTATAAAAGTTAAGTAAGCAGGGTGACAGTATACAGCCTTGTAATACTCCTTTCCCAGTTTTGAACCAGTTTGTTGTTCCATGTCCAGTTCTAACTATCGCTTCTTGCCCTGCATACAGATTTCTCAGGAGGCAGGTAAGGTGGTCTGGTGTGTGTGTATATATATATCCATCTCTCTTAAGCCTCCTCCTACTCCCCCACTCCCCACATCCTACCCCTCTAGGTCGTCACAGCGCACCAAGATGGGCTCCCTATTTTATACAGCAGCTTCCCACTAGCTAACTACTTTAGACATGGTAGTGTATATATGTCAAGGTTGTCACACAGTCTTGATTACTGTGGGTATATACCAAGTCGTGAAATCAAGTAGACTTCTACTTTATTCTTTTTCAAAATTGTTTTAGCTTTTCCAGTGCCTTTGCCTTTTCATACACATTTTAAAAACTTTGTCTATATCTGCAAAATTCTTGCTGGGATTCTGACAGGAATTTCATTAAACCTGTCTATCAGTTTGGGAATAATTAACATTTTACATCTTCTAATCAACTGACATGTTATATACATTTATTTTAAGTGAAAGTGCAAATGTTAGTTGCTCAGTTACATTTGACTCTTTGCAGTCACATGTGCTGTAGCCCGCCAGGTTCCTCTGTCCATGGGATTTCCCAGGGAAGAATATTGGAGTGGGTTGGCATTCCCTTCTCTAGGGGATCTTCCCAACCCACGGACTGAACTCATGTCTCCTGCATTGCAGGCAGATTCTTGACCTTCTGAATCACCAGAGAAGTCCCATTTAAGGAATACTAGTATGCAAGCCCTAATTTAGTATAAATAGAAGCCAAAAAAGAGAGACGGGTTATGAACAGGAATAAGTGAGAGAAATAAGTCAATAAGGAAAAACAGATTTACAGAACTGTCTACAAAACTAATATTCAGTGGGTGTTTTAAAGATAAAAGGAAAAAGGGAGATGTTAAAAATCATAAATCAGAGAAAATATAGTCTGTTTACCTTGCATAATTAAAATATATCTTCCATAAACTATTAAGTTACATATGATATATCTGGGTTAAAAATATTAGCATCTCTAGGGCACATTTTATTTTCATCAGTGAGATGCCAACTACAGCTGTAAAATCCACCTTCAAAACCAGAAACAGCAGAACTAATCTTTCATTTGCATGTAGTCATTTCAGATTTTAGATCTCCAAATATCTTCAATACTTAAAAAGAATAACTATATTAAAACAAGCAAAAAAATAATATCTGAATTGTGTTCAGTTCAGTTCAGTCGCTCAGTTGTGTCCGACTCTGCGACCCCATGAATCACAGCACGCCAGGCCTCCCTGTCCATCACCAACTCCCGGAGTTTACTCAAACTCGTGTCCATCAAGTTGGTGATGCCATCCAACCATCTCATCCTCTGTCATCCCCTTCTCCTGCCCCCAATCCCTCCCAGCATCAGGGTCTTTTCCAATGAGTCAACTCTTCACATCAGGTGGACAAAGTATTGGAGTTTCAGCTTTAGCATCAGTCCTTCCAATGAACACCCAGGACTGATCTCCTTTAGAATGGACTGGTTGGATCTCCTTGCAGTCCAAGGGACTTTCAAGTCTTCTCCAACATCACAATTCAAAAGCATCAATTCATTTACTGTGTTACTATTACATAAGATTAAACAAGAGAATAAAAAGCTATTTCTCAGTAACACAGGTGAAAGTTATGACCAACCTAGATAGCATATTAAAAAGCAGAGACTTTTGCCGCCAAAGTCCATCTAGTCAAGGCTATGGTTTTTCCAGTGGTCATGTATGGATGTGAGTTAGACTGTGAAGAAAGCTGAGCATCGAAGAATTGATGCTTTTGAACTGTGGTGCTGGAGAAGACTCTTGAGAGTCCCTTGGACTGCATGGAGATCCAACCAGTCCATCCAAAAGGAGATCAGTCCTGGGTGTTCTTTGGAAGGAATGATGCTGAAGCTGAAACTCCAATACTTTGTCCACCTGATGCAAAGAGTTGACTCGTTGGAAAAGACCCTGATGCTGGGAGGGATTGGAGGCAGGAGGAGAAGGGGATGACAGAGGATGAGATGGTTGGATGGCATCACCGACTCGATGGACATAGTTTGGGTAAACTCCAGGAGTTGGTGATGGACAGGGAGGCCTGGTGTGCTGTGATTCACGGGGTCGCAAAGAATTGAATACGACTGAGTGAATGAACTGAACTGAACACAGGTGATGGGAATGTTTGGTTAACACATGATAAATGATACAATTTCTTAACTCACTAATAAGCTGCGTAATATGGATAGATATGATATAGAGGCATAACTATACAAAAAAAAGTCATATTTGAAAGATAATCCCCAGTGGTCCCAACCAAAATAAGGTCATGTTTACCCTCCTGTCTAAACTTATCAGACAAGACAATGGAACAAAACCTTGTTAGAAAAATCTTTATTATATTTCCAATTGGGAAGAGTGAATTAAAAATAAATAAAATATATAAACCTGCCAGAACTTTTCAGTGTTCCCATACTGCCAATTTTACCTTCCTTGGAAGAAAGACAAGCTCTGTTTTTTTTTTTCCCACAGCGAAGTATTAATTGTAAGGCATAATTCACCAGCCCACCAAGGAATAGTACTTAACTATGCTCTTCCTGTGAGCATTCAATTAACTCTATGCTTATAAATGGTATTTCCTCTGAATGTGTATTGAAACTCACCTTATAAAATCCACAGCAGTGGAGCATTTCTTGTTGCTAAGGGACTAGGTTACCATTTCATGATGCAAAAACAGAAATATGATAGTTTAAATTGTTCATATACCTAGCTATCATCAGATAACTTAAAAACTAAAATGGTAAATGTTCTAGTCTCTAATTTTGTTAATGCTAGGATAATGAATGATCCTGTTCTTTTTAATAACTAAACTTCTAAAGTAATATTAATATTATTAATAATACAGCATTATTATCATTATGATTATTGTTGCATGAGCTCTTGCATCATCATTCCAGACAACATTCTAAGTGGTTTATAGGAATCAACTCATTTAATCCTTAAAATAACCGTATTAGTTAGGTATTATTATTTCCCCAGTTTTGCACAAAAATAAAGTGCAGATAAGATAAGCAACTTGCTCTAGGTCATAGAGCCAATAGAGGCAGAAGTAGAATTTGATATCCAACCAGTCTCATTGCAGAGTTCACATTTTAACCTGTCTTACTATATTACACCAAGAAAATATCTTTAAAAATCATACTACACCTGGTTACGTGGGATTTCATTTTATTTAAGTGATGTTATTCGTAGTTCTTTAAGAACATAGTCTTATTCAAAGAATATATTTGGTGCAAGTATTTCCATCGTCTGATGGAACTGTAAAGTCTATAACCAAATTGCTCACATTACTATTCTAACTTTGCCTCTGCTTGGTTTAGGATGTGCACTGGTAGCGTACCTCGAGTTGGAAATCCAATCCCTATTTCACAAGGCTCACCTTTGCATCGTCTGATTAAGTATAAATGAATAGATTAAAAAACACACAGAGATAAGAGAGAATTACTTTAACAATGCAAACTTTTAAAGTGGAATTTCACTGCGATGTGAAAGCACAATGTGTCTCATTTTTCTATGCTGCCATACTAAAAGACTTTTTAGTTTTAGCTTTAATACTTATGGTTTAATGCCAAAGGGTAAGTTATGCTAGGAATAGTTCATCTTTAATAGCATATCATACTTTGCATTTTTTAATTAAAAGAGAGAATGAGCATTATTAATTATAGTCATCCTCAGCACACAGTACAGTTATGTATAAGTAGCTCCATATTAAATTTCAAGAACAAATGTAAACTTACCCTTGATTCAGCAAGGTTTCTAGGGTAACTTATTTCAGCACCAATTAAAGGACATGGGAATAGAGACTGGTTGATACAATTTCTACACTGTAAGTAGCTGGTTAAAGAACATTCTTTCATATTCCAGATGGCATTTAAAGATAAACCTTTCTCCATGCATACAAAAAATTTTAAAAGGCCTTTCATAAACTCTGAACTACCAGATTCAACATCTCAATTTCACTTATAAAGGTCTAATAGAAAGTGAACTGTACATTAAAACTGGGTAATGTTTTTGAAAACCATTAGTTTAACATATTTATTTTAAAAAGGGAAAATTTTAACAATAATCTTTAGTCTAACATAGACAAGTATAGAAAATAAGCTTTAAAAAAGCCATAGCTGACATTTGCTAATGTCTATTGTGTAAATTCAAATAAGTTTACTCTCACAGCAACACTGAAGTATGTATTATTGTCCTCATTTTCCGGATAAGGAAACTGGGTTTCAGGGAGTATAAATTAGAATTTAAAAACAGTAGGCTGGGATTTTAAATGTCCAAATCCAAAATTCATGCTCCAATCCATTTTCCTTAGTGGCCTCCTAAGAATCAAAACTGTTTTTCAAGAGAAAAATGTAATTCCTTGTTTTCAAATAAAACCATGTATAATTGAGAACACTATGAACAAATTTCTGTATTCTATTCTACAGTAAGAAAAACTTGCTTATATTAATTAAATGTGGAATGGTACCCTTAAAAATTTTAACAGCAGTTAGTTTTAAAACAGAAATTTGATTATCACATAAAAATATGAGAATGTAATCTTTCTCATAATAGAAGCTGTAATAGAAAATACATGAAGATTCATAATCTAAGAGAAGACTATTTAAAAAGAATACTACTTTAAATGCAAATAGTTCCTCAGCAATTAGAAAAATGAAAGTAATTCTGTCCAACCTTCTACCCTGGAATATGTCTGTGGGAGCAACATTCCCCCTTTTACAGTACACGTTCATAACAATAATAGGTATCATCATTATATATCTACTTTTAGGACAGAAAGTTTCTCTATATTGTTCAATTGAATAATCCACCAAACAAATCTCTAATATGTAAAGACAGTCTTTATGTTGGACTGGTCTTTTAATGGAGTAAAACTCCAGATTTTCATGAAGAAAGTGACAGCTCCAGGGATTCAATGAGCACTTGCTATCTTTGGTAGGAATTAATGGTCCTCTGCAACAGAGGTGTTCAGTAACGTCAGGGAGAAGATAGTAGATAAGAACGTCTACTACACACTCCACCCTCCCAACCTCTTTTGGGACTGAATTGTATTTGTGCCTGGAAGTTACTGAAAAAGCAGGAATGGAAACTCAGAATGAGGAGACATTGCATGATGTAGTTAAGAAAAAAAATTAACAACATAGCCTTTCACTTCAAGCTCAAGGGCATACAGATGAAATGAGAAGGATCTGTGTAATAATGAAGACTATGAATCTGTGCAGGGTTGTAGTTCTCAAAAAAACTTCTTACAGTCTTCCATATTGCACTAAGCCCAAAAGTTCTTAACAACCACATATTCATTTTTTGATAAATGAGTACATTCCCACAAGAAAGAATTTCCAATTCCAGAAAAAATATTGAAATTGGTCAAAGCTGCAAAGTACTAAAGGGAACATTATTAGAACCATATGATCTGACCATATGTTTCTGCAGACATTTATAACCAAAGTAAACATTCAGACTTGTCATGAATGGTCCACCTCTGAGGGAGGAGCAGCAGGGAAAATCCCAAATCATAGTTTTAAGTGTCTTTTATGCTAAAGTATTGAATGAACTGATATTATCATAGAACTTAAGACTCTCAGTTTTTAAATGGGCAGAAAAGAGAGTTTAGATGAATCCACTGATGTTGAAAATGGGTAAATAACAGATGCTTGATTATTTTAAGTCAGGACTTTGGAATAAAAGTAGTAGGTTTCCCCTTGGCCATACTGCTTTGAGCAATGAGCGGAGTTTAGGATTATTTCTGGTGGAGTGCAGGGCCTGGGATAAATCATAATTTGTGGCCTAGTCCCTTCTATCTAACATTAAAAACAGGTATAGGCAGGGGAAAAAATGAATATGATGAACAGCTTTGCAAGTGGCTGGGAAATTGTAAAAGGGCAGTAGGCAACCTGAGACTTATTTATGCAAAAGAAAAGGGACTTGGGTTTAATGTGTCATTTGTTTGTATATAATAAGCATCCATCCCATTGTTTCTAGGAAGAGCTATGGAACTGAATCCCTTTTATCCTGAAGGTTGTTTCCATGAGTTATTGCCCATCCTTTTCCCAAGTCAAGCCTGTCAAAGCATGCATGAGATCTGGATTTGTGTGCCTTGGGAATATTTGGGTGGAGGGAGTCATTATTAGACACAGATAGATCAATGCCTCCTCTGTCCCGAAGAGGTATTTCTTATTTATACATTTTTGTCTTGAATAGAGTTTGAGATTCTATTTCTTCTCCCTTCGCAATTCTTGAGACAGTGGAAATTGCTTTTTGTTTCAGAAGTCACATGAAAATGAAAAAACAAGTACCTCATTTACACTTAAAGACTTTAGAAAAAGACCAGGAAGCAATGCAGTCAGTTTACCTTCATTGTTTACTTAAGTCTGATAAACCATTTAAGTGGCTTTTAAATGTTTAAGGGCAGCAATGTCATGAGTGGCATAAAATAAATTTTATTTCTTCTCATCTGTACTCAGTTAAACAATGGCAAAAGGATTTTGTACAGTTTAATGTTCAGAAAGATTATTTGGATATTGATCAGCACAATATTCTTTGAAAAAGCATTGCAAAAAAATTCCTGAGAAAAGAAAAAGGTAAAAAATATTTAGGAAAGGCATAGCACACTAACAATGATGCTGGTTTCCAAAAAAATACAGACTATTGGATGCAGTAATTTATTAAGGTATGTTTGTGTACATATGTTAGTCAAGCAGAAGACAGCTCAATGGAGAATTATTGCACATAGTGTAACAGTAAAACAAGTATATTATCATTAAAGCCTATTATCACCAAGATATACTGCTTCTCATAAAAACTCTATAGTTAGATGAAGTCCAAAGAATGTGACTGAATGGCTTCATAGTTAGTATCTTAATTTTTAAATTTTTAGTAATCTAAAATTGTACCTTTCTCATAGAGTGCCTTGAGAAAGAGGCTAAGTTAATACGAACTAAACTACACTAAAATCAGTGTGGGGTGTTGCTCTCGGTGACCTTGGTTTAGGTACTAAATCTCTCTGGGCCTCAGTTACCTCTTGTTTAACACAAGGGAAGGAGATGATTTCTAAACTTCTGGTCTATCTAAAATACTAAAGCAATAGCAAAAGTATAATAAACAAAAAAACACTACCTAACTAAAGTCGCCAGTCTCAGGATAACACGGTTCAGCTCAGTTTATGGAACTAAACAGTGCCATAAATCAGGAACTTACTATTTTAAAGCATGTACCACCTGCAAGAGTGCAAAGACAAACACGGTCTTAATCTGTACAAACATGTCTGGCACAAAAAACAGAAGCAAAAATAAGCAATGCTGAAAATACAATTAATGTGTTGAAGTTATGCACTGTAGAGGGGCAGAAAGAAAGTTAGATGAAGTATACTTGGCGCAGTTGGGAGGACAGGGTAAGTTTTCAGAAGACTAACGCCTTAGCTGAACTTCTCAAGACGAGCATGAGTTTGTCCCGTAAAGGGGAGGGGACCTCTGCATAGGTGGAAGAGCCTCAGCACGGCAGTGGGTGGGCAACGGCATGGTTTGCTTTAAATACTGTTCTTCAGTACAAAGTTAGCACCGAGTGGCAAGAGATGAGGCTGAGATGCTGGCAAAGACCAGATCACAAGAAGTCTGAGATGTCTTGGAAAACAAACTTATGGCTACCAAAGGGGAAAAAAGGGAGAGATAAACTAGGAGGTTTGGATGAACACATACACACTATTATATATAAAATAACACTATTATGTATAAAACAGATAAGCAACAAGGACCTATTGTATAGCACAGGGACCTGTACTCAGTATTTTGTAATAATCTATAAAGGAAAAAAATATGACTGAATCACTATGCTGTACACCTGAAACTAACATGACATTGTAAATCAACTACACTTCAATAGAATGAAAAAATATCTGGTATGTCTTCATGTAGGGTTTTGACTTGATCGTATATATAAAAGGATTTTAAACAGGTGAGTGAAATGATTTGTTTTTTAGACTAGCTAAATGGCAACAAAGCAGAAGGGGGGACTTCTGGAGAAGGACCAGTGGAATTGGTATGAGAACTATTACTGCTAGTCTAGAACAGAGACTCTGAGGATCTGAATTAATGCAATCACTATGAAGATGGAAAGTGATCAACTTTGCTCAGCTCAACAATTTGGATGACTTGAGTAGTAGTTTCATATTTGGAGAACTAGATAGATGGGGGGCTGCCATTCAAAACAGGAAGAGCAGGTCTCAGAAAAGGACTGTTTTATACAAATTGAGACTGAGATGCTATGGGATATCCAGGATGTGGAACAGTCAGCTGGATGATGTGTCAGGAATCATCTAACGCATAGTTCCAAAGAGAATACCATTATCCAGAGAAAGCACATAACTGGGAAAGGGAACTGGGCTGAGAAAAGAAGCAACATGTCAGTTTAGTTCAGTTATTGGTGGATAAGGGGAGAGGGGAACTATTAATAGCCTGGGAAAATACATGAGCTGAAAAGCAGTGCTGAGAATCTAACCGAGGCTGGAAGCCATAACTCTGTAGTGGCACCAATCCACACTATTCTACATAAATTTCAGCAGTGCTCAACTTTCCAGTGCCGTAACAGCAAAGACAAACTGATATTAAACTAGGTTTGGGGATTTTGCAGGACTGGAATAGAATTACAAAGGTGGACAGACGTTCAGGATGCTGGCAGAATAGTCCCAGTGACTGACTGAAGTCCAAACTTGGAAGCAAGGAAGGAAAGACTGAAGGAGGCTGATAAGCTAGGAGAAGACTGAGGAAGTAGGTGTAGGAGGGGGACTGGAGTAGGGCTTAGTCAGTGGAAGTGAGGAGATGAAATGGAGGGGAAATCGCAGGAGTGGAAGTCAGAAGCTGAGGTTTCCGTATCAGGTGCTGGAAAGGCGTTAGGAAACTGGAATAGAAAGTTAGGACACCTTGGCTCTAGTTCTGACTCCAGTGTCATTAGTTAGCTATGTTACCTTAGGTAATGCTCGGCTTTTTGAGTTGAGATTTCATCCGCCCCCCTTTTCATTAAAAGATATTTACTAGGCACCTGCTATGTGTCAAGCAGTATACTATGCTCCAGGATGGTTTCTGTATTCAAAAAGCTAATACTCCTTAATGTTAATGCATCTTCATCTAATATTATAAAAATGCTGTAAAAAACATTCTGAAAAGTACCCCCTTTGGATAAAAAATAAAATTGTGAGCCTTGCTTTCAGAATTCCAAGACTATACCTATCATAGAGAGGGTCTGGAAAACAAAGGTGGACTAAAATTTATACAAAAGCACAGAAATACGACTAAAGAGTGGAAAAGTACACCATGACCTTGATTGTAGTCTCACTGCGATGCTTTATTTTCCTCATTTATAAGAAGGATAAAAAAAAAAGGATACCACCGTGTTGCTGACTTTGGCAGGGTATTGAGAGCCAGATGAGCTGCTGGGTCTGAAAGCTCTGACACACGACACTACCTGCTATACGCCAAGGCACTGCAGATGCATTGGTTAGGTTCTTGCTTTGTTCCCTCCGGGTATGTTAACATTCCATAATCCAGAGTAGGGAGGCTAAGAGATCTGAATATGGGAACTTCAGGAAACGAAGCATATTCTGCAATTCCTCGAGACTATATTTTAAAATTGTAAGCATTTTTCCATTAAGATATTTTTAAAAACCTGTCAAGATGTTTCCTGTGTTAAACAGATGATGCTGTTAACTTACAGATCCTCTATAATCACAACTGTGCATTACAGTATGCATATACTCAACAAACACTGCTTTGCTTGTGCTACAGCTCTTATCAGACTGTAGCATGAGTGTTTACTTACGTATGAATTAGGTTGTGAATCCCTAGCGGATATATCCTTATCATACTTAACATTGGTATCCCCAGAGTATTAGCATAGCTCTTAATACAAAGTAGGGTCTCAAAATGTGTTAGGGGAATAAGTAGATGAATGATTAAATGCCAGGTAGGATGAAAAGTGTCTGGATCCTCAGGGGTCACAAGGGGCCAGAGAGACAGACTTCTCAACAATTGCAATACCATACAATAAATATTCCACTGGGACAAAGGCAGGAAAAACTAACTTTGTCCCAGGGTGACATTGGGCTTAAAAGGCTTACAAGATAGCTGTCACTTTGGCTAATCAATTAGTTAACATGAAATTCAATTCCTATTTTAGAATCCAATTGTGAAGGACAGTGCTGTTTATGGACATCTCAAACAGAAGGTACAAAGATCCAACATTCTTTGTAGCTTAAAATTGGTAAAACCACACACTTTGGAAAAAAAGAAAGAGAAAAGACAATCTCTGGCCCACAACTAAAGGATTAGAAGTATGAGGGATTTAATGCTGTTAGGGCAATGAGAATAACAAATTCGGAAAGAGAAGGGTCACTAGAGTCTAGAAATTAGTCAAATGAAATGAGCATTTCTGAGAGCCAAGTAGCATATATAAATTCCTAATAGAAATTCACAATTAATAGAGTCTATCAATTAATTTAGTCAGTGAATATAATGTTGGGAGTTTAGCAGTAAACAACAGACCACCTCCCGCCCCCAACAAAACTCCCCCCTATGGATATTACATAGAGCATCCTCAGTGCAACTTACATTCAGTGTTCTATTGATGACCTTTTTTTCTTTTTTACTGAAACATGCATATATTTTAAGATATAAAAATGAAATGGAAAAAATAGAAAATACATTTTCACAACACTTAAGTCTTGCTAGTGAAAGAATAACCACATAGAATCTTTAACGAAGCTCAATTGAGCCTTTCAGCACTTGGACCAAATTCTAACAGGTTTACTAGTCCTTTTGAAAGTGCACTTTTAAGATACTATGGTAACAGTTATACTATTGTTGAAGTTTCCTAACAACTACTACTCGGACAGTGGTTCAAAATTTATAAAGTACTTTCACATATTGCATATCATCTCATTTAATCACCACAATACTTTTCTTAGGTAGATATTACTCACTTTTTTCACTCCCAGAAAATAAAGCTGAGGCTTTATGAGCTAAAATTATAGGACCAAGGCCACTCAGTAGGGCAAAACCTCAAACTCATACTTTTGAGTCCAAATTCTGTTAACTTTCTCCTTGTCTGATGTTAAAAAAAAGCTTTTATGTATCTGATACTCATAATGTTTGATCTATATTTTTAATTAGATTATTAACATTTAAAGGTGAAAACACAAAAGTTCAGAAAAGGTAAATAACTTTTGTTCAAAATAAGTCAGCAGATGAAACTGGAATGTTTCCATGTCTAATGGTAACACCCATGTATATTGCCGATCAACTTGAAAGACTGAAATAGAGGCATATTAAAACATCAATCTACCTTACTGTATTTAGGTAAGCCCATACTAAGGATGGGGCTTCCTTGGTGGCTCAGATGGTAAAGAAACCGCCTGCAGTGTGGGAGACCTGGGTTCGATAACTGGGTTGGGAAGATCCCCCGGAGAAGAGCACGGCAACTCACTCCAGTATTCTTGCCTGAAGGAACCCCCTGGACAGAGTAACCTGGTGGGCTGCAGTCCACGGGGTCGCAGAGTCGGACATGACTGAGCGACTGAGCACAGCCCAGGACATACTAAGGATGGCACAAAGTATTTTTTAATATTTCCTACTGCCTTCTGCTTTAGGTAATAACTCAACTTCACAAGCAATAAAATCCTGAGTGGCAAGGTGGATTACTTGAGTCCTTTTACAACAGATACAATAAAAGAGATCAGTGTTTGAAAGAATAGTTAGTATTTAAATAGGAATATCATAACACTGAGAAAAGGGAAAGTCTGAAAAAAAGGGAAAATGTACCAAGACAATACTTGATCCAAAATAATAACAATCAGTATTTAATATATCTCTAAATCTTTTCAACTATGTATGTATCATATATAAAAGACGATGGCATCTAACTTAGTTTACATCACTTGTACAATTAGTGCTTTGTAGTAGCAAGGAGACAAAGAAAACATTTTAAATTTATCTTTGTAAATACTGACATGAAATAATTTAATGTAAAATGATGACATTTTGGGGACAAGCACAAGAGAATCAAAATCATAAAAGTTGCTTTTAAAAGACCAAAATAAAAAAATAAAACTTTAAAGTGTACTAAAATATCTACCTCTTTGTGCCTTGTTAACAAATATTCCTTTTAATCAGAATTTACAAAGGTTAGATTTTCAATGGTTAAATTTATGGGAATAGTAAGTTTCATATAATTTTTGTTTTCCTTGCAATATGTTGAAACTTGTTTATTACAGAATGGAATTTGGTATAAGATGGGTTGTTTTGGATCTTGTCCAGGAGTTCAGTTACTGAAACCACTTCATTATAAGATGGTTTCACCAATAAGGTGATCCACTGGCTCAGATCACATGGATATTTTAACAAGGCCCCATTGTAGAGTACAGGAAGCCAGGCAGCTAATGGTCTATCAAATGAAACCTTAAGAAACAAAATGCTTTTTTTTTAGTAGACATGAAAATCATTTAAGGCTAGAAAGGCATAAGCCTAGGTCATCTATTTAAATTTCCATTTCCTGAAGTGATGTCTTTATGTTTAATTAGTATATAGCTACTTTATATTAGTTTTAGCTTTCTTAGACATTCACTGTCTGATGTGGTCTTAAATTTATTTTTTATTATGAAAAAGTTCAGTTTTAATACTGCTTATTTACAAAAAATTGACTGCAATTGTCTATGGAAATAGACAAGAATCTACCACAAATGCATAAAGATTAAACTAAAATCTTGTGTAGCACGCTGATAAATCTGAGGCTAAACAGATCACGAGCAAGAACTGTGTAGTAAGAAACTATCCAAAAAAATGTCATCAGAGATTAAATGACAATAACCAATCTTTCAAGTGATTTTACAATAGGCATTTTGATTTCATGAAGTTTTATAAGCAAATCCAAAGAATTCAGTAGCTTGAATGTGTTTTAACTATAGGAATGTAGCACAAGGTCATACTGTAGAGACACAACACGGAAAAGCCTTCAAGAAATTAATACCTTAAATAGAAAGACAAGAATAAAGCACAAAGTCTTATGTGAACTTGAAAACAGTATCAAATTAAAAACCACGTAATAATTAAATGCACAGTAATAGCATAAAGAATTATAATTAATTTCTAACACAATTGTTCAGGTTTCCCTGGTGGCTCAGAAGGTAAAGTGTCTGCCTGCAACGTGGGAGACCCGGGTTCAATCCCTGGTTCCTCTGGAGAAGAAATGGCAACCCACTCCAGTACCTTTGCCTGGAAAGTCTTATGGACAGAGGAACCTGGTATGCTACAGTCCATGGGATCGCAGAGTCGGATACGACTGAGCGACTTTTTTAATGATTCATGTAAATATTAAAAGTCATGACACATCTGGTCTTTACAATGTACCTTTCTTCCATGAATCAAGCCCTTTCTCCATCTAGTCGTTTTGCTGATTTGTGGCCTGTATGCTCTATGTATTTTTAAGTCTTTAAATAAATTATTATTTAATTTGGATTGAATGGGTAAGGCAAATTACATGATGAAAAAACTGTCTTAAATATCTCAAAAGCCTTAAAAAATAAACTAGCCAAATGACTTCTCCTTATTACTATCTAGTCAAAGCTTTGGTTTTTCCAGTAGGTATGGATGGATATGAGAGTTGGACCATAAAAAAGCTGAGCACCGAAGAACTGATGCTTTTGAACTGTGGTGCTGGAGAACTCTTGAGAGTCCCTTGGCCTGTAAGATCCAACCAGTCCATCCAAAAGGAAATCAGTCCTGAATATTCATTGGTGGCCAATATTTTGGCAGCCTGATGTGAAGAACTGATTCACTGGAAAGACCCTGATGCTGGGAAAGATTGAAGGCAGGAAGAGAAGGGAATGACAGAGGATGAGATGGTTGGATGGCATCACCGACTTGATAAACTTGAGTTGGTGATGGATATGAAGGCCTATGCTGCAGTCCTNTGATGTGAAGAACTGATTCACTGGAAAGACCCTGATGCTGGGAAAGATTGAAGGCAGGAAGAGAAGGGAATGACAGAGGATGAGATGGTTGGATGGCATCACCGACTTGATAAACTTGAGTTGGTGATGGATATGAAGGCCTATGCTGCAGTCCTTGGGGTTGCAGAGCTGGACACAACTGAGCAACAGAACTGAACTACTATACAATGAGTCTTTATTGTCAGTTTATCACCTATCTAACCTATCTATCATCATTAGGGAAGCCTCCATATAAAGCAAGAGTGTGCTCCACATATATGATTGATTTACCAAGTAATAACTGAGGATTTGCCATAAGTCAGATACTCTTTTAAATGCTTTTATATCTTTTAACTTGAACTTCCTAAAACATCTCTTTAAAAAGTATTTTATCACTAATGAAAATGTTCTACTTCTACTGTTTATAAAGGCCTAGTACCGTCTTGGTCAAAGCTGTGATCTGAGGAGACTATATACCTGTTTCTACCGTGAAATCATTGTACAAACTTTTTGAACCACCACTTGGGATTACTATAAGCTTGTGCCACATCTCTATGTACATTCTCAGTAACTGAAATTTTTAGCCTTGGAGAAAATTAGATTTTGGCAAGAATAAATTACATCTAGAGAAAGGGATGGTATTTGAGATTGAGTTGGATAACAACACCGGTGCCTCAGATGGTAAAGAATCTGCCTGCAATACAGGTGACCTGGGTTTGATCTCTGGGTTGGGAAGATTCCCTGGAGAAGGGAATGGCTACCCACTCCAGTGTTTTTGCCTGGAGAATTCCATGGGCAGAGGAGCCTGGTGGGCCACAGGCCATGGGGTCGCAAAGAGTCAGACACAACCGAGTGACTAATACCTTCACTTTCTTTCCTTTGGATAATCACACTAAGATATGACTAAAAAATACTGTACTTGGTTCTTCTCCAGTAGTTTACCTATTCTTCTAAAGACAATTTTAAGCATTCATGAATATTTTAATTGCAGCAATGTTAAAATACTTTTCTTCCTAAGTTATTATGCACATATTCATATAATTATTCATTTTATTATGCACATATTCATACAGTTATTCATGTTATTTTTATATAAATACTTTAAGCATTTTATAACAAAAGCAAATAATTCAGAATAAAATATCAACACATATTCCTTTAAATTATGGATTTTTAAGGTTGAAAGGGATTTGCATGATTTTATAGTATCAAACTACACATTTCACAGATGAAACTAATTCCCCAAAAGGCATGACTCAGCAAATTTTAGTGGCAGAGCCAAGAACAGAGTCCAAGACTCTTGCCTTCCACCTGGTACTTTTCCTATTATCACACTACCCTTTATCTGTGGATTAAAAACTATGCCAAAGAGGACAAATGAGTTCACCCTTTCAAAACAATTTATAAATTACCTTCTAATCCAGTGTTTGAAACTTTTTACTGATCACGTAAGAAAAAGATCTAATACTAGATGGCACTGAATATATACCAATCTATAGATACAGTCTTTAACTGGTAAATTACCTATTTAAATTTCTTTGAATTATGCTTAGAGTTGTAACATCCAATGCTATAGAAACAATTAAGCTGTATTCAATCTAAATGCCACTGAAATGAAAGTAAATATATTCATATATAATAAATAATCGTCCCAAATAAAAAGATACCTGACTTCAGAGAATTTTGACTTGAAAATAATGAAACACATCCACAACTTGAACAACTCATAAAATTTCAATTCAAATCACTCACAAGAAGCCTAAATGTCTACTGAATAACAGATGTTTCTTGGAAAAGATCGGTAAATGTATTTTTGGAATGATGTCAGAGAAGAGCTTTTATAACCATTTTTAATCAGAAGTACAGCTTCATTCATAAAAACAGAGTCAAAATTTACAGAAAGGCTTACTGAGATATCACAGAACATTTTTCAGCTACTGCTACATGTTTGGGTTTACTTATTAAATTTATATTTGAAGTTTCCTATCTTGGCTGCATAATTGAAACCTTTCAGCTAGAAAAGATCACTTTTTTCCACAATGGTGATGAAGCAAACAATCAGAATTGAAAATCTGGAGTCCTTAATTTGGCATCTTATGATTTTATATAACTTTGTTTACAACATGCTTGATTTAGGTTTAATGAACAAAAAACAATTTCAATTAGAAATGCATGTAGTTTTCTTCTTAATTCTTAATTACTTAGAACTAGGAAATTTAATACAGGAATAAACTTTTCAAGAAGACTGTGACTTCTGATCTGAGCATGATCCATGGATGACTGGATTAGATTGCTATTAATTTTTACATATCAGTCTGAAAACAAATGGATGAAGAAGACTATAAAAACAAATATTCATGTGAAATTTAAAGTGCATTAGGAAACTACATATCTTCCAAATTGATTAATTCAATATAGCATTTAGCAGAGGAAGACTTCTTGGAGGAAAATATTTTTTAAGAGTCAATTTATTAAAACTTGAGAGTAGTAAAACTTGTATTTTTAAACATAATATAGTCTTTGGATTAAAGTGAAAAATATATCTCAAACTAAAAAAAAAAAAACCCAAATCATGCTACTTATCCAATTTACAATATAGTTGAATATATGCATGATGGTATGTTTTTATAGCTTGACAGTTAAGTATTATTACCTAACACCAGGAACACATCTTTATTTTCGGAAGGAGACAGTTTATATCCATTTCCTGAGTATTTTCCCAGTCCCAATTCATCTATGAGTTGTTTTTACATTGCTTCCAAGGTCATCAACTTTACTTTCTTTAATAGGCATGAGTCTTTTCAACTTTGTCTGTGCAGTCCTCAGCTTCCATTTCTCTGACTGAATCTACTCCTTTTGTAGTTTTAATTTCAAAAAGATCTTCAGTTAAAAGGCAGTTTGAACTATGAGTCAGTTGTCTCTCTCAGTTCCAGCTGGTTCATTCTTTTCTTCATTTGTATCTACAGGGTCATAAAGTTCAGGTGTGAAATAGACAGATTCATCCTCTGCTTCTGTTTCAGAAGCTGTATTTGAAGCAAAAGGTTCAGCTTCTTCACTTACTACAGACAACTGAACTGCTGGATCTTCTGAATTTAGATTAGTAGCATCAACGTCTGTAGATGGAACAATGGTTTCTGATTGAGGGCATGCGCCAAATGATGTATCTACTGTCAGATATGAGGACTCATATTTATCAGTGAGTGGCAAAACTGTTTTACATTTCTTTTCTGTTCTGAAAGTAGAAGAAGTAGAGGCACAGTCCTCTGATGACCTAACCATAGGTGTTTCAGTCAGAATTTTAGCAGTAAGACACTGTCCCCCCAAACTGCTCCCAGACCAGCTAACTCGGTCTATTTGTTTGCTGAAGGTTGGGCTTGTGGATCTGGAAATCACAATTCTTTCTGCTCCTACTGCCTGGGCAGACTCTTCTAATAATTCTGGATCATCTATAAATACAAGAGTGTAAGAGTGTTAACTTTCTGCTCCTAACATCATAATTGTTACATTAAAAGTGATTTTTGTTAGAAATACTGAAATAACTGTATAGGATGCATAATTCAGAGCCCATAACAAGCAGTAGCAGGACTTCCATTTTAGAATGTAAAGCACAACATGTTAACTCTGAAAGGAATCTTAGGTCTCCAGTGGTTCCTAGCCCAAGTTATAATGCTATCTGGTAAACTATCAAATTCTACACCAGGGACCTCAGAAGTGAACAAAAGGAAGGGTAAAAAGGAAAAGAAAGAAGGCTGAGTAAAGGGGGAAAGAGGCTGTAAAAATGCCTTAAAAATCCACTAACCAGAGAAAAACTGACCAAGATTAATCCCCTAAGGTAGCTGACAACCCCCCCCTGCCAAAAAAGGAAACTGACAACCACAAAGACTAAGCTTTTTGCTTGAGGTTATAAAATTGGTTGGTAATCAGACCTGGACTAGAAACTAGTATAATGGCCTAGAACTCACTAGAACTAAATGTTTTTAGTTAGGATACAAGCATATACTATAAGATAAATATTTAAAAACTGATATATGAAACAACTATTATATATTAAATAAAACAATTAAAATGATATCCAATGATATAGAACACAGTTTAGCAAACTTTTTCTGTAATAGGCCAGACAATAAATATTTTAGGCTTTGTGGGTCATATAGTATCTGCTGCAACTAACTCAATTATGCTGTTCTAGTGTAATATATACAACCACTTAACTCTGCCCTTGTGTACTATATGTAAGTGATTGACTGTGACTGCATTCCTTTAAACTTTACTTACAAAATCAGAGAGCAGGCCAAATTTGGTCCATAGGCCATAATTTGCTAAATTCTGATATATTATACTCTAATATATTTAAATTATATTCTAATTTTTCAAATTATATTCTAATCTAGCATATTCTGATATTTTAAAATATTTTTTTTATCATTTAGAATAAATGACTTTCACATCTCTAAATAAATAATTCATGTAAGACAAATTACATCAGTTTTTAATATTACCTTTAATATTACCATTTGTACAGTTCTTTATAATGTTGTGATATTTATCATCTTATTAGATCTTTACAACCCAACCTGGAGGACAGGTAGGCAGATATTCCTTCTTCTATTAAGACTCAAAATGTTAAGCAGATATTCCTTCTTCTGTTAAGACTCAAAATGTTAAGCAGATATTCCTTCTTCTATTAAGACTCAAAATGTTAAGTGACTTGCTCAGAGGGTCAAAGCTTCTTAGTAGAAAACCAGAAAATATGTATAGGTCTCTGGCAAGTTTGTTTCCATTCCAATACACTATACTATTTCATTATTTTATGATAACACCTTATATTACAAACCAACATATTTAAGGACATTAATCTGTAGCATAACAAATATCATTTTACTGAATATAATGAGACTTCTCTACTAAATGTAAATGGGTAGAACTTTTCATACTTTTCTCCTTTTGATGCCTCTTGGTAAAGATGGACTTTCATTTATCATTTTAGGATATGGTAGTTTTAAATACATTTTTGCTTTACCTTCCGTAGCATATTCTGGTGATAAATGGCTTGCTGCTTCTGAAAAATAGGTACTATCCTTCGAACAAGCCACTCCAAGTGTAGGCTCACTGTCCTGTATAGATTTTCTGTCTTCTTTGGATACAGCAATGACCTTTTGGTGCTTTTTGGAAAATTCAGCCAAGGACTCCAGTGCACTCTCAAAGGTTGAATGGTGCTGAATCAACTGTCGAACCCATTTAGAAAGTCCTAAGGCAAAAAGTAAAACCAGCAAAGAAACTTTGGTTATTTGTGACGACATACTAAGAAAAACAATTAGATGACTCCTCTGGTGAAGTAATCTACTTTGAATTTACCGTATACAGAATGGTTCTCAACCATTTTCCTGCCTTTCTACCTTCATAAGTACAATATGCTCTTGTATCAGTAGCATTTCTCTCTACGTGCAGTGATTGTCAACTGGATGGAGGGAAGAGGCAGTAGAAGTAGAACGGAGATAGGGAAATGCATTATTCATCAATCTGAATAACTGGGGAATAAGGCAAATTTAATTTTATCATTGTTGTTATTGCTCAGTGACGAAGTTGTGTCTGACTTTTTGCGACCCCATGGACTGCAGCATCCCAGGCTTCCCTGTCCTTCACCATCACCCAGAGTTTGCTCCAACTTATGCCCATTGAGTTGGTGATGCCATCCAATCATCTCATCCTCTGTCGTCCCCTCTCCTCCTGCCCTCAATCCTTCCCAGCATCAGGGTCTTTTCCAAGGCGTCGGCTCTTCTCATCAGGTGGCCAAAGTATTGGAGCTTCAATCTCAGCATCAGTCCTCTAATGAATATTCAGGGTTGACTTCCTTTAGGATTGACTCGTTTGATCTCTGTGTAGTCCAAGAAACTCTCAAGAGTCTTCTCCAGCACCACAATTCGTAGGCATCAATTCTTTGGCCATTAGCCTTTTTTATAGTCCAACTATCAAATTCATAAATGACTACTGGAAAAACCACACTTTTGACTATATGGATCTTTGTTGGCAAAGTGATGACTTTGCTTTT
Organism: Oreotragus oreotragus; assembly: GCA_006410675.1. Taxonomy (NCBI): domain Eukaryota; kingdom Metazoa; phylum Chordata; class Mammalia; order Artiodactyla; family Bovidae; genus Oreotragus; species Oreotragus oreotragus. The sequence goes on along the minus strand of SJYX01012285.1, from coordinate 231,327 downwards.
TAATACGTTGTCTAGGTTTGTCACAGTTTTCCTTCCAAGGAGCAAGTGTCTTTAATTTCCTTGGGGCTCATCTTCCGGTGTCATATCTTTTCATGCCTTATCATACTTTTCATGGGATTCTCGTGGCAAGAATACTGGAGTGGTTTGCATCTTGGGTGGTCCTGCACGGCACAGCTCATAGCTTGAGTTACGCAAGCCCCTTTGCTGCAAGAAGGCTGTGATCCATGAAGGGGAATTTTATTATAATTCCCCACAAAAATTGCCTCTTTTAACTGGAGAGAAAATAGAAGTTGTAAACAACACAATCTCTTTTTACAACTTTTAAATTTGATTCCTTGAGCAAAAATAAATTGGAGTTTGATCCCTGGGTTGGGAAGATCCCCTGGAGAAGGGAATGGCTACCCACTCCAGTATTCTTGCCTGGNTTTAACTGGAGAGAAAATAGAAGTTGTAAACAACACAATCTCTTTTTACAACTTTTAAATTTGATTCCTTGAGCAAAAATAAATTGGAGTTTGATCCCTGGGTTGGGAAGATCCCCTGGAGAAGGGAATGGCTACCCACTCCAGTATTCTTGCCTGGAGAATTCTATGGACAGAGGGGCCTGGGAAGCTACAGTCCATATGGTTGCAAAAAGTTGGACATAGAACTGAGTGACTAACGCTTTCACTTTGGGCTTCCCTGGTGCTCAAATGATAAAGAATCTGCCTGCAATGCAGGAGACCCAGGTTCAATCCCTGAGTGGGGAAGATCCCCTGGAGAAGGGAATGGCTACTGGCTCTGATATTCTTGGGCTTCCCTGGTGGCTCATAGGGTAAAAGAATGTGCCTGCAATGTGGGAGAGACAGGTTTAATCCCTGGGTCAGGAAGATCTCCTGGAGAAGGGCATTCCCCCTGGCTACCCTCTCTAGTATTCTTGCCTGGAGAATTCCATGAACAGGGGAGCTTGGCAAGCTATAGTACGTGGGGTCACAAAAAGTAGGACACAACTGAGCCACTTACCCTTCCTCATTTTAACAGTCTCAAAGGTGTTTTTTTTTGTCTCCCTTCTCCCAATTACAAATATATTAAACTATTCTGGGTAAAAGGAATAACACCATTTTGTGGGTAAATCATGTCCTATATGAATATATATATATATTTATTTTTAATATATAAATAATCACATTATAAGAGATAAGATCTGTGACATATGAAAACTGCATAAAAATAAACCATATTAACAGTATAAGGTGTTTTGGATAATGATCCACTTCAGAATGAAATTCAGATATTTGGACTTTAGAAAATAAATATTCTCTGCTGATGTTGCTAAACCTATAATCATCTTTTGGAGTAGTTTAAAAATTCAGTATGGCGTTTTTCAGTTGAGAGGAAGATAAGACAGGGCATCAAGAAACGTGAACAATTAGACTTTCATTACAAGTATATTCCTTTAGTTTTTCTGTTTAATGGAAATTTTTTATCAATCTATTCTTATGCAAATTGAATTTAAACAAAGATTAGTCATCAAAAGGAATCTGTATGTTGTGCTCTTACTGCCTACGTAAGATTTCAGTCTTCTTTATGAGTCTCAGAAAAAAATAAAATCTTACAGAAAATAATAAAAAATATTTAATTAAAAAAAATCAGTGAATCTGAGGTAAAAATTTCAGTTCTAGATATGAAAGTAAAAAAAATTTTAAACATGCATTTCTTTAAAGTTCTTGATTTTTGTTTGCTTGGGGAAAATAATTATACCAAATAAAAATATGAAAAATTTTCAAATTTAAAAATTTTAGCATTATAGTTATCACTTTCATTTTGACCTTTTTGTGATTAAAAAAAGCCTTTTCAGTATAAAACGTCAGTTTGCTTTTGAAAACTTTAAAGACTCTGAGCTCCACCTGCTGACTAAACATAAGCACTTAACATTTGTTTTTGGTTATGACTTGGCCTAAGCTCAATGGCTTGCTCTACAGGTAAAGAGGAGAAAAGATTAATAAAGCAGCATTTCCTGCTTCAATCCAGGTGGATATGTTTTAATATTGAATCAGATATAATGATTAGGTTCTGAAATATAAAAAGTAGAGTACACATACATAGACAGCAAATCTGAAACAAAAAATTAGCATATTTCATTATATTATAGTATGGTACGAACTTTTTAGCTCTAAAGCTAACAATAAAAATCGAAGTATTTCTAACAGTTCTTTAATAACAGATAGATTCCTGATATTGATTTCAAAGGGACTGTGCTACAGCTCGATGTAAACAATAGGCACACGGTATTTGTTCATTTGAGTGGGGAAAAATGACCATCTTGCAGAATGCAGTGGTGCATTTTTTTCTTTTTAGAAGATACTCTGATTAATATAAATTCTGTAACAACAGAAGCATTTCTAAACAAATGACAATAAAACTCAAATAATCCAAAATGAAAGAAGAATCCTATGCAGCCAATGGATTACTTGCAGGCTTAAATGTAAAAACTTAATATTTCTTGAAAAATTAACTTCTGTGGAACAGTTTTTTTCCTTGACAATGCTAAATAAATTATTGCTATGCTACTGAATCAAAACCACATTCTGATGAAACTGAAGGATCTCAATTGATTAATATACTACATTCCGTTCAGTTCAGTCCAGTCGCTCAGTTGTGTCTGATTCTCCATGACCCCATGAACTGCAGCACGCCAGGCCTCCCTGTCCATCACCATCTCCCGGAGTTCACCCAAACTCACGTCCATTGAGTCGGTGATGCCATCCAACCATCTCATCCTCTGTCGTCCCCTTCTCCTGCCCTCAATCTTTCCCAGCAGCAGAGTCTTTTCCAATGAGTCAACTCTTCGCATGAGGTGGCCAAATTACTGGAGTTTCAGCTTCAACATCAGTCCTTCCAATGAACACCCACAACTGACCTCCTTTAGGATGGGCTGGTTGGATCTCCTTGCAATCCAAGGGACTCTCAAGAGTCTTCTCCAACACCACAGTTCAAAAGCATCAATTCTTCGGCACTCAGCTTTCTTCACAGTCCAACTCTCACATCCATACATGACCACTGGAAAAACTATAGCCTTGACTAGATGGACCTTTGTTGACAAAGTAATGTCTCTGCTTTTTAATATGCTGTCTAGGTTGGTCCTAACTTTCCTTCCAAGGAGTAAGTGTCTTATTTCACGGCTAGAATTACCATCTGCAGTGATTTTGAAGCCCCCAAAAATAAAGTCTGACACTGTTTCCACTGTTTCCCCATCTATTTACCATGAAGTGATGGGACCAGATGCCATGATCTTCATTTTCTGAATGTTGAGCTTAACTTTTCACTCTCCTCTTTCACTTTTATCAAGAGGCTTTTTAGCTTCTCTTCACTTTCTGCCATAAGGGTGGTGTCATCTGCATATCTGAGGTTATTGATATTTCTCCCGGCAATCTTGATTCCAGCTTGTGCTTCTTCCAGCCTAGCACTTCTCATGATGTATTCTGCATGTAAGTTAAATAAGCAGGGTGACAATATACAGCCTCGACATACTCTTTCTCAGTTTGGAACCAGTCTGTTGTTTCATGTCCAGTTCTAACTGTTCCTTCCTGACCTGCATACAGATTTCTCAGGAGGCAAGTCAGGTGGTCTGGTATTCTCATCTTTTTCAGAAATTTCCACAGCTTATAGTGATCCACACAGTCAAAGCCTTTGGCATAGTCAATAAAGCAGAAATAGATATTTTCCTGGAACTCTCTTGCTTTTTCGATGATCCATTAGAACTAACCAGATTCTTCTCTCTAAAGATCTTTTGTAAACATAGAAGCATTAAAAGGATAGATTTCCAGGCAATGTGAATTTTTCCATGTTAGATNTTTTCACTCTCCTCTTTCACTTTTATCAAGAGGCTTTTTAGCTTCTCTTCACTTTCTGCCATAAGGGTGGTGTCATCTGCATATCTGAGGTTATTGATATTTCTCCCGGCAATCTTGATTCCAGCTTGTGCTTCTTCCAGCCTAGCACTTCTCATGATGTATTCTGCATGTAAGTTAAATAAGCAGGGTGACAATATACAGCCTCGACATACTCTTTCTCAGTTTGGAACCAGTCTGTTGTTTCATGTCCAGTTCTAACTGTTCCTTCCTGACCTGCATACAGATTTCTCAGGAGGCAAGTCAGGTGGTCTGGTATTCTCATCTTTTTCAGAAATTTCCACAGCTTATAGTGATCCACACAGTCAAAGCCTTTGGCATAGTCAATAAAGCAGAAATAGATATTTTCCTGGAACTCTCTTGCTTTTTCGATGATCCATTAGAACTAACCAGATTCTTCTCTCTAAAGATCTTTTGTAAACATAGAAGCATTAAAAGGATAGATTTCCAGGCAATGTGAATTTTTCCATGTTAGATCTAGTAATTCAAATTCTCTATCCAATTCTTTGTCTTTAAAAATAGAAGTCATTAAATACTAAAGCTTGCTACCAACTCTTATTCTAAGCCCGCTGAGACTCTTACCAGATATGTATCGACTGGGGTTACTTCTGAAGCGATCATCGACTAGAATAAGAGCCCCCCAATCATTCTTGTGTCGAATACACCTATTAAAAAATAGGGAGAAAGTAAGATAAATACAACAGTGAAAACAGTCAAATTTCTAACGGGACAGAGAGAAGATTGAGAAAATTAATGATGTGTCCTTTAATCAAAGTCATGATTATGAATAAGGTTTATAGAAACTACTCAGTACAATGTACCAGAGTAGGTATATTTAAAAACACCCTACTTTTGCCAACTACTGATAATATACCCAAAAATGCTACATGCACTCTATTTCAAAAGTCAAGAAAATTATAAAAAATATTTCCTCCAAACCTTCCTTACATATACAGAATATTTTTTACCTTATACTAGCTGTAGATTTTATGTAGATAACTTTTATTCTTATTTAACAGGTTTCTATCATAAATAAGTTTGTAAAAAATTTTTTTGCACCAATTGATATAATCATGTAGTTGTTCTTTTTAAACTGCTAATATGGTGGATTACAGTAGCAAAATTTCAGATACTGAGCTTACCTTTCTTTCATTCCTAGAATAACCACTATGGCTATGGTACATTATTCTTTTTATGGATTGTGGTGCTCAATTTGCTAATTGTTTTATTTTAAAAATTATGAAAGATTTTAAAATATAGTGGTTCTTTAGTACATTGACAAGGTTCTGCAAACCTATAACACAATATATTACAGAATATTTTAATCTCACCAAAAGAGAAACCCCATGCCCATTAGTCTCCCTGAATTACACAGATTATTTCCCCTAACCCCTGACAAGTAGTAATCTGCTTTCTCTTCATATGCATCTGTGCATGCAAAGTGGCTTCAGTCATGTCCAACTCTCTGTGACACCATGGAGTGTAGCCCACAAGGCTCCTCTGTCCATAGTATTCTCCAGGCAAGAATACTGGAGTGGATCACCATGCCCTCCTCCAGGGGATCTTCCTGACCTAGGGATCAAACCTGTCTCTTATCTCCTGCATTGGCACGTGGGTTCTTTACCACTAGTGCCACCCTGGGAAGCCCTAGATTTATCTGTTTTGGACACTTCATAAACTAGAATCTTATAATATACATTTTCTATCTGGCTTCTCTCACTTAGCATGATGTTTTCAAGGTCCTTGTATCATATATTACTGAATAATATTCCATTGTATAGATATACCACAATTTGTTTATCTACACATAAAGTAATGATCATTTTGCATTGTTTCTATTTCTGACTATTATGAATAATGCTGCTATATATATTTGTGTACAGGCTTTTATGTTAATACGTTTTTAAAAACTGAGTATAAACTTAAGAATAGAATTGCTAGTTTGTATGGAAACTCTATGTTTAAATTTTGAGGAACTGCCACATGATTTTTTCCAATGCAGTCACATAATTTACATTTCCATTAGCCATGCATGAGCTTTCCAATTTCTCCATAGCTTCATTAACACTTGTTATTATCCCTCTTTGTCAATATATTTATCATAAAAGGTACAAAAAAGATCTTCACCACCCAGATATCACGATGGTGTCTCATCTAGACTCATCTAGAGCCAGACATCCTGGAATGTGAAGTCAAGTGGACCTTAGAAAGCATCGCTACGAACAAAGCTAGTGGAGGTGATGGAATTCCAGTTGAGCTATTTCAAATCCTGAAAGATGATGCTGTGAACATGCTGCACTCAATATGCCAGCAAATTTGGAAAACTCAGCAGTGGACACAAGACTGGAAAAGGTCAGTTTTCATTCCAATCACAAAGAAGGGCAATGCCAAAGAATGTTCAAACTACTACACAATTGCACTCATCTTACATGCTAGCAAAGTAATCCTCAAAATTCTCCAAGCTAGGCTTCAACAGTACATGAACTGAGAACTTCCAGATGTTCAAGCTGGATTTCGAAAAGGCAGAGGAACCAGAAATCAAATTGCCAACATCTGCTGGATCATAGAAAAAGCAAGAGAATTCCAGAAAAACATCTGCTTCACTGACTACGCTAGAGCCTTTGACTGTATGGATCACAACAAACTGAAAAATTCTTCAAGAGCTGGGAATACCAGACCACCTTACCTGTCACCTGAGAAATCTGTATACAGGTCAACAAGCAAAAGTTAGAACCAGACATGGAATACCAACTGGTTCCAAATTGGGAAAGGAGTAGGTCAAGGCTGTATACTGTCATCTTATTTATTTAACTTATATCATGTGAAATGCTGAGCTGGATGAAGCACAAGCTGGAATCAAGATTGCAGGGAGAAACATCAATAACCTCAGATATGCAGATGACACCACCCTTATGGCAGAAAGTGAAGAGGAACTAAAAAGCCTCTTGATGAAAGTGAAAGAGGATAGTGAAAAAGTTGGCTTCAAGCTCAACATTCAGAAAACGAAGACCATGGCATCTGGTCCCATCACTTCATGGGAAATAGATGGGCAAACAGTGGAAACAGTGTCAGACTTTATTTTTGGGGGCTCCAAAATCACTGCAGATGGTGACTGCAGCCATGAAATTAAGACACTTACTCCTTGGAAGAAAAGTTATGACCAACCTAGATAGCATATTCAAAAGCAGAGACATTACTTTGCTGACTAAGGTCCATCTAGTCAAGGCTATGGTTTTTCCTGTGGTCACGTATGGATGTGAGAGTTGGCCTGTGAAGAAGGCTGAGCGCCGAAGAAATGATGCTTTTGAACTGTGGTGTTGGAGAAGACTCTTGAGAGTCCCTTGGACTCCAAGGAGATCCAACCAGTCCATTCTGAAGGAGATCAGCCCTGGGATTTCTTTGGAAGGAATGATGCTAAAGCTGAAACTCCAGTACTTTGGCTACCTCATACGAAGAGTTGACTCATTGGAAAAGACTCTGATGCTGGGAGGGATTGGGGGCAGAAGGAGAAGTGGACTACAGAGGATGAGATGGTTGGATGGTATCACTGACTCGATGGACATGAGTCTGAGTGAACTCTGGGAGTTGGTGATGGATAGGGAGGCCTGGCGTGCTGCGATTCATGAGGTCGCCAAGAGTCGGACACGACTGAACGACTGAACTGAATGACTAATATGGAGAAGGCAATGGCAACCCACTCCAGTACTTGCCTGGAAAATCCCATGGACGGAGGAGTCTGGTATGCTGTAGTCCATGGAGTCGCTAAGAGTCAGACACGACTGAGACTTCACTTTCACGCATTGGAGAAGGAAATCCGGCAACCCACTCCAGTATTCTTGCCTGGAGAATCCCAGGGACGGGGGAGCCTGGTGGACTGCCGTCTATGGGGTCGCACAGAGTCAGACACGACTGAAGTGACTTAGCAGCAGCAGCCGCAATGACTAATGAGTTTGGGTAGGCTCCGGGAGTTCATGATGGACAGGGAGGCCTGGCGTGCTGTAGTTCATGGGGTCACAGAGTCGGACACGACTGAGCGACTGAACTGAACTGAATGACTAATGATGTTGCACATCATTTCATGTGCATACTGGTCATGTGTCTTTTTTTTTTTGAGAAAATGTATTTAAATTATTGGTCAAAATTAAAATTGCACTGCCTTTTTACTGTTGAACCCTTTATAAGAGTTCTTTATATATTCTGGAACTAGACTCTGATCAGATACATGATCTGAAATATTTTAAAAATCTTTGCCTAATCCAAGGTCAAGAAACCCTGCACCTTGTTAGCCCTTGATCCATTTTGAGTTAACTTTTCTATACAGTGTGAGGTAGGGGTCTAACTTCATTCTCTTGCATTTGTTACTATTCAGGCACTAAGTTGGTCCAACTAGTTATGACCCCATGGATGCAGCACGCCAGGCTTCCCTGTCCTTCAATATATCCCAGAGTTTGCTCAAATTCATGTCCGTTGAGTCAGAGAAGCTATCTAATCATCTTATCCTGTCACCTTCTTCTCCTCCTGTCCTCAATCTTTCCCAGCAGCAGGGTCTTTTCCAGTGAGTTTCTTCTTCCCATCAGGTGGCCAATGTATTAGAGCTTCAGCTTCAGTATCAGTCTTTCCAATGAGTATTCAGGGTCGATTTCCTTTAGGGTTGATTGATTTGATCTCCTTGAAGCTCAAGGGACTGTCAAGAGTCTTCTCCAGCACCACAACTCAAAAGCATCAGTTCTTTAGTGCTCAGCCTTCTTTATGGTCCAACTCTCATATCCATACATGACTACTGGAAAAAATCATAGCTTTGACTATATATGGATTTTTGTTGGCAAAGTGATGTCTCTGCTTTTTTCTTTTTAATTGAAGGATAATTGCTTTATAGAATTTTGTTGTTTTCTGTCAAACCTCAACATGAATCACCCACATGTATACATATATCCCTTCCCTTTTGAACTTCCCTCCCATCTCCCTTCCCGTCCCAACCCTCTAAGTTGATACAGAGCGCCTGTTTGAATTTCCTCAGCCATACAGCAAATTCCCTGTTGGCTATCTATTTTACATATGGTAATATAAGTTTCCATGTTACTCTTTCCATATATCTCACCCTCTCCTCCCCTCTCCCCATGTCCATAAGTCTATTTTCTATGTCTGTTTCTGAATTGCTGCCCTGTATCTTCAGTACCATTTTTCTAGATTCTGTATATATGCATTAGAATACAATATTTATCTTTCTCTTTGTGACTTACTTCACTCTATACAATGGGTTCTAGGTTCATCCACTTCATTAGAACGGACTCAAAGACATTCCTTTTTGAGTAATATTGCATTGTGTATATGTACAACTTCTTTATCCATTTATCTGCCAATGGACATTTAGGTTGCTTCCATGTTCTAGCTATTGTAAATAGTGCTGCAATGAACAATGTGTCTTTTTCAATTTTGGTTTCCTCAGGGGATATACCTAGGAGTGGGATTGCTGGGCCATATGATAGCTTTGTTCCTAGTTTTTAAAGGAATCTCCATACCATCATCCATAGTGGCTGTATCAATTTACATTCCCACCAACAGTGCAAGAGCATTCCCTTTTCTCCACACCCTCCCCAGCATTTACTGTTTGTAGACTTTTTGATGATGGCCATTCTGACCAGTGTAAGGTCAGAATTGTAGTTTTGATCTGCATTTCTCTAATAATGACTGATGTTGAGCATCTTTCCATATGTTTGTTAGCCATCTGTATGTCTTCTTTGGAGAAATGTCTGTTTAGGTCTTTTCCCCACTTTTTGATTGAGTTGTTTGTTTTTCTGGTATTGAGTTGTATGAGCTGCTTGTATATTTTGGAAATTAATCCTTTGTCAGTTGTTTCATTTGGTATTATTTTCTCCCATTCTGAGGGTTGTCTTTTCACCTTGCTTACAGTTTCCTTTCCTGTGCGAAAGCTTTTAAGTTTCATCAAGTCCCACTTGTTTACTTTTGCTTTTATTTCCGTTACTCTAGGAGGTGGATCACAGGGGATCTTGCTTTATGTTATCAACTGTTCTGCCTATGTTTTCCTCTAAGAAGTTTGTAGCTTCTGGTCTTACATTTAGGTCTTTAATCCATTTTGAGTTTATCTTTGTGTATGGTGTTAGGAAGTGTTCTATTTTCATTCTTTTATGTATAGTTGTCCCAGTTTTTCCAACACCAGTTATTGAAGATGCTGTCTTTGCCCCATTGTATATTCTTGCCTCCTTTGTCAAAAATAAGGTACCGATAGGTGCATGGGTTTATTTCTGGGCTTTCTATCTTGTTCCATTGGTCCGTATTTCTGTTTTTGTGCCAGGACCATACTGTCTTGATGACTGTAGCTTTGTAGTATAATCTGAAATCAGGAAGGTTGGTTCCTTCAGTGCCATTCTTCTTTCTTAAGACTGCTTTGGCTATTCGGGGTCTTGTGTTTCCATATGAATTGTGAAATTTTTTGTTCTAGTTCTGTGAAAAATGTCATTGGTAATTTGATAGGATCACATTGAATCTGTAGATTGCATTTGGTAGTAAAGTCATTTTCACAATATTGACTCTTCCTACCCAGGAACATGGAATATCTCTCCATCTGTTTATGTCATCTTAGATTTCTTTCATTGGTGTCTTAAAATTTTCTGTGTATAGTTCTTTTTTCTCCTTAGGTAAGTTTATTTCTACTTATTTAATTCTTTTTGTTGCAATGGTGAATGGGACTGACTCCTATTCTTTCTGATTTTTCATTGTTAGAAATATAGAAATGCAAGTGATTTCTGTGTATTGATTTTGTACCTGCAACTTTACTAAATTCACTGATTAGCTATAGTAATTTTCTGATACTATCTTTAGGGTTTTCTATGTACAGTATCATGTAATCTGCAAACAGTGAGAGCTTTACTTTTCCAATCTGGATTCCTTTTATTTTTCTTCTCTAATCGCTGTAGCTAGGAGTTCCAGAACTATGTTGAATAATAGTGGTGAAAGTGGACACCCTTGTCTTGTTCCTGATCTTAAGGGGAATGCTTTCAGGTTTTCACCATTGAGAATAATGTTTGCTGTAGGTTTTTCATATATGGCCTTTACTATGTTGAGGTAGGTTCCTTCCATGTCCACTTTTTGAAGAGTTTTAATCATTTATGAGTGCTGAATTTTGTCAAAGGCTTTTTCTGCATCTATTGAGATTATCATATGGTTTTTACCTTTCAATTTGTTAATATGGTGTATCACATTGATTGATTTGTGTATACAGAAGAATCCTTGCATTCCTGGAATAAACCCCACTTGATCATGGTGTATGAGCTTTTTGATGTGTTGCTGAATTCTGTTGGCTAAAATTCTGTTGAGGATTTTTGCATCTATGTTCATCAGTAATATTGGCCTGTAGTTTTTTTGTGTGTGTGTTGTCTTTATCTGGTTTTGGTATCAGTGTGACAGTGGCCTCGTAGAATGAGTTTGGGTGTTCCTTCCTCTGCAATTTTTTGAACAAGTTTTAGAAGGATAGGTATTAGCTCTTCTCTAGATGTTGATAGAATTCTGCTGTGAAGCCATCTGGTCCTGGGCTTTTGTTTTTTGGGAAATTTTTTATCACAGCTAGAATTTAACTGCTTGTAATTGGGTTGTTCATAATTTCTATTTCTTCCTGGTTCAGTCTCAGAAGATTGAACTTTTCTAAGAGTCTGTCCATTTCTTCCAGGTTATCTATTTTATTGTCATATAGCTGTTCTTAATAGTCTCTTATAATTTTTTGTATTTCTGCACTGTCTCTTGTAACCTCTCCTTTTTCATTTCCAATTATGTTGATTCTTCTCTTTTTTTCTTGATGAGTCTGGCCAAAGGTTTGTCAATTTTGCTTATCTTCTCAAAGAACCAGCTTTTAGTTTTATTAATCTTTACCACTGTTTCTTTCATTTTTCATTTATTTCTGCTCAGATCTTTATGATTTCTTTCCTTCTACTAATTGTGGGGTGTTTTGGTTCTTCTTTTTCCAGTTGTTTTAGGTGTAAAGTTAGCTTGCCTATTCGATGTTTCTTGAGGTAGGATTGTATTGTCATAAACGTCCCTCTTAGAACTATTTTTACTGCATCCCATAGGTTTTGAGTTGTTGTGTTTTCATGGTCATTTCTTTCTAGAAATTTTCTGATTTCCCTTTTGATTTCTTCAGTAACCTATTGGTTATTTAGAAACGTGTCGTTTAATCTCCTTGTGTTTATGCTTCTTACAGCTTTTTTCTTACAATTGATACTAGTCTCATAGCACTGTGGTAGGAGAAGATGCTTGATACCATTTCAATTTTCTTAAATTTACTGAGGTTTGATTTGTGACCCAAGATGTGGTCTATCCTGGAGAATGTTCCATGTGCACTTGAGAAGAAGCTGTATTCTTCTGCATTTGGATGAAAGGTCCTGAAGATATCAATGAGATCCATCTCATCTAATGTATCATTTAAGATTTGTGTTTCCTTATTTTGTTTTGATGATCTGTCCATTGGTGTGAGCAGGATGTTAAAGTATGCTACTATCATTGTGCTACTGTCAATTTCTCCTTTTATGTCTGTTAGTGTTTGTCTTATGTATTGAGGTGCTCCTATGTTGGGTGCATAGATATTTACAATTGTTATGTCTTCCTCTTGTATCGATCCCTTGACCATTATGTAGTGTTCTTCCGTATCTCTTGTAATCTTCTTTATCTTAAGGTCTATTTTGTCTGATATGAGGATTGCTACTCCAGCTTTCTTTTGCTTCCCATTTGCATGGAATATGTTTTTCCATCATCTCACTTTCAGTCTACATGTGTCTTTAGGTCTGAAGTGGGCTTCCTGTAGACAGCATATATATGGGTCTTGTTTTTGTATCCATTCAGCCAGTCTGTCTTTTGGTTGGAGCATTTAATCTATTTACATTTAAAGTAATTATTTATACATATGTTCCTATTGCAATTTTAATTGTTTGGGGTTGATTTTGTAGATCTTTTTCTTTCTCTTATAATTCTTGACTATATAAACCCCATTAACATTTGCTGTAAAGCTGGTTTGGTGGTAGTGAATTCTCTTAACTTTCACTTATCTGAAAAGCTTTTTATTTCTCTATCATTTTTGAATGAGATCCTTGCTGGGTAGAGTAATCATGGTTGTAGAATTTTCCCTTTCAGTACTTTAAATATACCCTTCCTGCCTGCAGAGTTTCTGCTGAAAGATCAGTTGTTAAATGTATGGGGTTTCCCTTGTATGTTACTTGTTGCTTTTCCCTTGCTGCTTTTAATATTCTTTCTTTGTATTTAGTCTTTGTTAGTTTGATATGCAGATGACATGGCAGAAAGCAAAGAACTAAAGAGCCTCTTGAAGAAAGTGAAAGAGGAGAGTGAAAAAGTTGGCTTAAAACTCAACATTCAGAAAACTAAGATCTTGGTATCTGGTCCCATCACTTCATGGCAAATAGATGAGGAAACAATGGAAACAGTGAGAGACTATTTGGGGAGGGGGGGCTCCAAAATCACTGCAGATGGTGACTGCAGCCATGAAATTAAAAGACACTCCTTGGAAGAAAAGTTATGACCAATCTAGACAGCATACTAAAAAGCAGACATTATTTTGCCAACAAAGGTCCGTCTAGTCAAAGCTATGGTTTTTCCAGTAGTCATGTATGGATGTGAGAGTTGGACTATAAAGAAAGCTGCAGCTAAGCACCAAAGAATTGATGCTTTTGAATTGTGGTGTTGGAGAAGACTCGAGAGTCCTTTGGACTGCAAGGAGATCCAACCAGTCCATCCTAAAGGAAATCAGTCCTGAATATTCATTGGAAGGACTGATGCTGAAGCTAAAACTCCAATACTTTGGCCACCTGATACAAAGAACTGACTCATTTGAAAAGACCCTGATGCTGGGAAAGATGGAAGGGGGGAGGAGAAGGGGATGACAGAGGATGAGATGGTTGGATGGCATCACCAACACAATGGACATGAGTTTGAGTAGGCTCTGGGAGTTGGTGATGGACAGGGAAGCCTGGCATGCTGCAGTCCATGGGGACACAGAGTCAAACATGAGTGAGCAACTGAACTGAACTGAACTGGCATGTTTCTCCTTGAGTTTATCCTGTATGGGACTCTTTGTGCCTCTTGGACTTGACTATTTCCTTTTCCATGTTTGGGGAATTTTCAACTATAATCTTCAAAATTTTCTCATAGCCTTTCTTTTTCTTTTCTTCTTGGGACCCCTATAATTTGATGTTGGTGCATTTGATATTGTCCCAAAGGTCTCTGAGACTATCCTCAGTTCTTTTCATTCTTTTTACTTTATTTTGCTCTTCAGAAGTTATTTTCATCATTTTATCTTCCAGCTCACTGAATCATTCTTCTGCTTCAGATATTCTGCTATTGATTCCTTGCAGAGTATTTTTAATTTGTCATTGTGTTGTTTGTATGTTTATTTTTTAATTCTTCTAGGTCTTTGTTAATTGATTCTTGCATTTTCTCCATTTTGTTTTCAAGGTTTTCGATCATTTTTACTATCATTATTCTGAATTCTTTTACAGGTAGTTTGCCTATTTCCTCTTCATTTATTTGAACTTCTGTGTTTCTATCATTTGTGTAGTATTTCTCTGCCTTTTCATTTTTTTTTTTTTACTTATTGTGTTTGAGGTCTCCTTTTCCCAGGCTTCAAGCTTGAATTCTTTCTTCCTTTTGGTTTCTGCCCTTCTAAGGTTGGTCCCGATGCTAAAGCTGAAACTCCAGTACTTTGGCCACCTCATGCAAAGAGTTGACTCATTGGAGAAGACTCTGATGCTGGGAGGGATTGGGGGCAGGAGGAGAAGGGGATGACCGAGGATGAGATGGCTGGATGGCATCACGGACTCGATGGACGTGAGTCTGAGTGAACTCCGGGAGACGGTGATGGACAGGGAGGCCTGGCGTGCTGCGATTCATGGGGTCGCAAAGAGTCGGACACGACTGAGCAACTGAACTGAACTGAACTGAAGGTTGGTCCCGTGGTTTGTGTAAGCTTTGCATAGGGTGAGATTTGTGCAAGCTTGCATAGGGTGAGATTTGTGCTGAGGTTTTTTTTTTATTTGGCTTGTTTGTTTTTCCTCTGATGGTCAAGGCTGAGTGGGTGGTAATTCTGTCTGCTGATGATTGGGTTTGTATTTTTGTTTTGTTTGTTGTTTAGATAAGGTGTCCTGCACAGGGTGCTACTGATGGTTGGGTGATGCTGGGTCTTGTATTCAAGTGGTTTCCTTGGTGTGGGTTCTATTTGTTACTCCCTAGGATTTGTTCTCTGGTAGTCTAGAGTCTTGGAGTCAATGCTCCCACTTCAAAGTCTCAGGGCTTGATCTCGGTTTTAGCATTTTCGGTTCCTGATGGTTTTCCTTGGTCCCCTGGAAACACTCTCTGCTGCAGCAGCTGAAACACTTTTCCCAATCTGTGGCCCCTGCAGAGGACAGATGCACTACCCGTGTTCCGTGGGTCTCTGTCTCTGCTTTTTAATACGATGTCTAGGGTGGTCATAGCATTCCTTCCAAGGAGCAAACATCTTTTAATTTCATGGCTGCAGTTACCATCCACAGCAATTTTTGGAGCCCAAGAAAAAAAAATCTGTCACTGCTTCTACTTTTTCCTTTTTTATTTGCCGTGAAGTGGTGAGACAGGATCCCATCATCTTGGTTTTTCCAATGTTGAGTTTTAAGCCAGCTTTTTCAATCTCACCCTCACTTCCTCTTCCTTTTCTGCCATTAGAGTAGTATTATTTGCATTATCTGAGGTTGTTGATATTTCTCCTGGCAATCCTGATTCCATCTTTTCATTCATCCAGGACAGGATTTCCCATGATGTACTCTGCACAGAGTTAAATAAACAAGACGACAATATACAGCCTTGTCATACTCCTTTCCCAATTTTGAACCAGTCAGTTGTTCCCTGTGAGGTTCTAATTGTTGCTTCTTGACCTGTGTACAGGTTTCTCAGGAGATAGGTAAGGTGGTCTGGTTCTTACCTCTTTAAGAATTTTCCAGTTTGTTGTGATCCACATAGTCAAAGGCTTTCATATAGTCAATGAAGCAGAAGTTTTTTCTGGAATTCCCTTGCTTTCTCTGTGATCCAACAAATATTGGCAATTTGATTTCTGGTTCCTTTACCTTTTCTAAACCCAGCTTGTAGTTCTCAGCTCACATACTGCTAAAATCTATCTTGAAGAATTCTGAACATTACCTTACCAGCATGCAAAATGAGCACAACTGTGCAGTAGTCTGAACATCCTTTAGCACCTTCCTTCTTTGGATTGTAATGAAAATTGACCTTTTCCAGTCCTGTTGCCACTTGCTCAGTTTCCCAAATTTGCTGACATACTGAGTGCAGCATTTTAACAGCTTTTGGGATTTGAAATAGCTCAGCTGGAATTCTGTCACCTCCACTAGCTTTGTAGTAATGCATCCTAGGGCCCACTTGACTTCACACTCCAAGATGTCTGACCCAAGGTGAGTGATGATACCATTGTGGTTATCCAAGTTATTATGATCTTTTTTGTATAATTCTTGAGAGTTTTAATAAATACCTTAATTTATAAAATCTAATTTGGATTGATATGAACTTAATTTCAATAGTATACAAAAACACTGCTCCTGTAATAACAGTTTCTTCCCCCCTCACACTGTGTTATTACTTTAATTTAAATTTTATCTTTAAACATTACACCTGTGCAGAAAAGTGAGTACAGCAGGCCAAGTTGCTTCTCTCTAAAAATGTCTGCATATAAAAGCAGCCCTTGGTTGGCTTTTAGATTTCAGAAAGGTTCCAATCACAAACTGATAAGAAAGTCTCACTGTGTCTAAAATGTCTGTGCAAAAATAAGGTTAATGCCAAACGTGCTCTTCTTCTCAGAGTCTAGACTTTGGTAAAGTGTTAGGCAGAGACTGCCTATATGACCAGTCCAAATAAAAACACTGGGTGCTGAGTCTTTAACAAGCTCTTCTGGTTGGCAATTATTTCACACAGATTACCACAATTCATTGCTGGGAATCTACGAGTGCCCTGTATGACTCCATTGAGAGAAGACACTTGGAAGATTGTGCCTGACTTCCCCTGGAGCTTTGCCTGTGTGCCTTCTCTTTGCTGTTTTTGCTTTATATCCTTTCACTGCAATAAATCTTAGGTGTGTATACAGCTGTTTGCTAAATCTATCACTGCTCCTGGTGAATACCTAAATCTAAGTATGGTTTTTGGGACCCCCCCCAAGACCCATGCTTATTATCACAGACATAAAATTACTGCTTTATGCAGTTGCTTTCAAAAATCAAATAGGAGAAAAAGAGCTACCAAAATATACTTATATTGTTTTTTATATTTACCTATGAAATTACAGATTCTCCTTATTTCTTCATGTGGATACAAGTGACTGATTAGTGTCCTTTCATTTAGCAAGAAAGAGACTCCTTTTAGTGCTTCTTGTATAATTAAGATTTCCAAAGATTAATTCTCTTGGTTTTTCTTTGGAAATGTTCTCAGTTCAGTTCAGTCACTCAGTTGTGTCCAACTCTTTGCGACCCCATGAACCGCAGCACACCAGGCCTCCCTGTCCATCACCAACTCCCGGAGTCCACCCAAATCCATGTCCATTGAGTCGGTGATGCCATCCAACCATCTTATCCTGTCATCCCCTTCTCCTCCTGCCCTCAATCTTTCCCAGTATCAGGGTCTTTTCAAATGAGTCAGCTCTTCGCATCAGGTGGCCAAAGTATTGGAGTTTCAGCTTCAACATCAGTCCTACCAATGAACACCCAGGACTGATGTCCTTTAGGATGGACTGGTTGGATCTCCTTGCAGTCCAAGGGACTCTCAAGAGTCTTCTCCAACACCACAGTTCAAAAGCATCAATTCTTTGGCGCTCAGCTTTCTTTATAGTCCAACTCTCACATTCCTACATGACCACTGGATAAACCATAGCCTTGACTAGACAGACCTTTGTTGACAAAGTAATGTCTCTGCTTTTTAATATGCTTTCTAGGTTCGTCATAACTTTCCTTCCAAGAAGTAAGCGTTCTACTTCCTCCTTAATCTTTGAAGTATAATTTTGTCAGATATAGATTCCACTGATGGTCTTTTTCTTTCAGCACTTTAAATATTTCAATTTGCTGCCTCTTTTTCATAGTGTTCAGTAAAAGATCTGCTAATCGAAGAGATCCTGTATATGGTTTTTCTCTTGCTGTTTTCTAGATTTTCTGTCTTCTGATAGTTTGATCACAACATTCTGATGTATGGGTCTCTTTGAGTTCAAATCACTTGGAGTTTTCTGCTTTTCTGAGATGTGGAGATCAATGTTTTTCACCAAATTTGTGACGTTTACAGCCATTATTTCTTCAAAAAAAATCTTTATGTTCCCTTCTCTCTCTTTTCTCCCCCTAAGACTCTTTTTATGTGTATGTTGGTATGCTTTATGTGGTTGTACAGGTTTCTGAGGCTATCTTAATTATTCTTCATTCTTCTTCTATCTGTTCCTCATACTAGAAATCAACTCTTTCTTCTCTCTGCTCAAAACTGCTGGTGAGCCCCTCTAATAAATTTTTCATTTCACTTATTATACATTTCAACTCCAGAATTTCCATTAGGTTCTTCTTCTTTTTAAATTCTAATTATTGATATTCTTCACTTGGTGAAACATCATTCCCATAGTTTCTTATAGTTCTTTAGACATAATTTTCTTAGTTCTTTGATCATATTTAAAATGGCATTATATACCAACTTCAACCTCTTCAACTTCCTTAGAGATAATTCTTATGATTGCTTTCCAATCTTGAAAACAACTTTTAACTTTGTTACCCCGGACACTGTCTACATTGGTACATGTTCTTTAGGTTATGTTTATTCTGTTGTTGGGTGGAATACTCTATAATGTCAAACTGATCTAGTTGCTTAACAACATTGTTTAAATCTTTTATCTCCTTACTGGTTTTCTGTTTCCTACTGTTAGCTATTGGGTTGACCAAAAAGTTCATTTAGGTTTTTCCATCACATCTTATGAAATTTTTGACCAACCCAGTATTATTGAAAGAGGAATTTTTAAGTCTCCAACTTTACTTGTGGATTTGTCTATTTCTCTATTTAGATGTCAGCTTTTGTGTCATTTATTTTGAGGTTCTATGTTTAGGTGACAACACAATTAGGATTGTTATGTTTTTTTTGATAAGTGACCCTTTTACCATTATGTAATTTTCCTTTTAGCACCCCTGTAATTTTCTTTGTTCTGAATTCTACTTTGTCCTGATATTAATATAGTTATTCCAACCAGTTCACTGGGGAAGAAGATTAGAATTCAAATTATCTATCTAGTATGATTTACTTTTCATAGTACTCAAATAGCAGCTCTATGTATTTTATCCAGGTTTTAAAAACAGTATAGAATGCACTTATTCTATCTTATCTAGAACTGAAACCTCCAGACATTGTAAAAAGTTAATTTTAGCTTGTAAATTTTAATTCTTATTGAAATACACAAGCATAATTTAAAAGTCAAACAGTTTTATAATATTATAATAGTTTTAATAAAAACAGAATTCTCTTTTGCCTACTCATACCACATCTTCAGTTCCCAATCTCAGAAACAATTAATTTAAAATACCTTAGATAGTTCTTGTGTTCATTTGTCTTGGATTTTAACCACTACAAATTATGTACGGATTCTTCCTATAGAAGATGCTTATTTCATATTACTGATAATTTCACTCTTCTCCAATCTCCTAGTACAGTTATATCACAATTCTTTTGTAAATCAATATTCAGTGGCTTACGGGAGTTGGTGATGGACAAGGAGGCCTGGCATGCTGTGATTCATGGGGTCGCAAAGAGTCAGACACGACTGAGCGACTGAACTGAACTGAACTATCATGTACAGATGAAATTACATGATGGACTATGATTACATTCCCTTTCTCATCTGTTTTTGTCTACCTTGGAGTTACTAACTCTCTTTCTCCCTGTTCTTGCTTAATTTTCTGTTTTCTATCATTAATTAATTCCCACTTTGTCACAGCTGTGAATTTTTTTCAATATGGGCAAACCTTCTATCCTCAAAAATCGATCTAGACTAACTACTATGGGACTACAGCACAGATTCACCCCAGAACCTTCTTTCTTGTTTTGGAAATTCCACTTTTCTGGGTTGGAACTCCAGTTTCCCACATCCTTGGTATTCCTCTTTCTGAATTTTCTCTTCTTTGATAAAGCATATCTTTTAGTAGAATACCGAGAAACTGCATTTGAAGCAAACATTTCAGGGCCTTTAAACTGAAGGCTTTATTTTGTCTTAGTTTATTGATCATTTAGGGGTTGCTTAGAACATAAGTTGAGAATCAAAAATTTCCCTCAGATAGTTGAAGATAATTTTCAACAGTCTTCTGGCTTCTGGTGTTGCTTTTACGAAGCCTATTTCAATTTAGACTCCCTATCTTTTGTATGAGAGCTGTCTTTTTCTTTCTGGATGGTTTTGGGACCTCTTCTTTACCTTAGGTACTTTGAAACTGCATAGTGAGGTGCTTTGTAGCTCTTTCCCTTTACCGGTGCTTGAGCATGTCTTTTCATCAGGAAACTACGTTCTTCAATTCTAAGCATTTTTCTTGAATTATTTTTTTGACATATTTCTTTATTTTCTCCAGTCTCTTCATATGGAGCTCTTATTTATCAGAAGTTGGTTCTTGCATACTGCTCCTCTAATTTTCTAGTTCTTCTTTCCTATTTCTCTTTGATTTTTGGATGTGGGAAATTCTAATTTTTCCCTCCTAAATCCAATTCTACATTTAAAATCTGTTGCTACCATATTAATGTCTAGGAGCTTTTTCTTATTTTCCATTCTTGTTTTACAGAGGCACTATCTTACCTCCCTATGAATATTACCAATAGAAATTTATAAAGTCTTCTTCTGTCCCAGGGTTGGCAAAATACAGTCCGCAAAGGAAATCTGGCCCACATCATATTTTTGTATAGCCTACTATCTAGGAACAATATTTACATTTTAAAGGTTAAAAAAAAAAAGAACATGGATGCAGACTGTGTGTAGCCTGAAAAACATAAAACATTCTTGTCTGACGTGTTACAGTTTGCCAACCCCTGTTCTATTACACTGTTTCTGTTTTCTACAAGTTCTTCCACCTATAAGGAATTCCACCTTATGATACTCTCTTGTGATATTTTAAAGTAATCCATAGGTTCCAAGGCATCAGACCAACATAAGACAGGGTTGTCCACCTGTCTTAGAGAAGAACACTGCACTTTCCTGCCTTGAAGATATAAGATTGTCAGCTGAGGGAAGAAAAGAGAATAGCGTTCTCACATTCAGTAGGTAGACTTTCTTACCCCCCATCTTTTATCCCTTCTTAGTTGTACCCACAGTTAAAGAATATAAACTCTCTAGTTAATTATATCCAGAGGGTAAACCTGGATGGAGCGGGCTGTCTAAATACTTCTTATACTAACCTGTAACCAATTCTAGAGTAGCT
The DNA here is from genome assembly GCA_006410675.1 of Oreotragus oreotragus. Lineage (NCBI taxonomy): Eukaryota > Metazoa > Chordata > Mammalia > Artiodactyla > Bovidae > Oreotragus > Oreotragus oreotragus. The sequence goes on along the minus strand of SJYX01012285.1, from coordinate 209,975 downwards.
CCAAGTCCCAAGTTTTTCTGTGCTTGAATTTGGAAGATCTTATTAGCTTTCATGACTGTAGATTTAAATTTCAGCTTTCTCTTGCCTGTTAAGTCATTCAGTCATTCATCTGTTTTTCTGTGTTCAAAATTTATTGACAGTTCATCTGTTATTATCTCTTCTCCCACTCTTTTCATGTCTATAGATTTGACATTTTTATTCCTATACCATCATGGGATTTTGAGAGGGGATAAAAATTAATATAAATGTTTGATTTCTACATAGGGACTTTAAAAATCTAAATTTTATATGATACTCTTCTGTGATATTTTAAAGTAATCCATAGGTTCTGAGGCATCAGACCAACCACAAAATTGGAAGGGCAGGATAGGAAGATGGATACTGTCAGTTGTTATATAATAACACTGTTTTATAAAAGTGTTGAAAATCAATGTAAAGTCAGGGTGCCATTCTATCATGGTCCCACTTTGGTTTATGTTTAAAGTGTTCTATAACAGAAAGGCATTAAGTTAACAAAACAGTTCAGAGAAAAAGGTTTCACCTTTTCTTTTTCCCATTGTTTTCATACTGCCTTGCTCAAATGAATTATGCCCACTTGAGACAAAGATTATACTTCAGTAAAGCAGAACCGTTAGCAAACTTATAGTGCAGTTGTAACCTGGTCACAAAACCATCTGGTACATTCCTGAAAGCTGTTATTACATTTCATGGGTTTATATTACTTCAAATACGCTAAGAGTCCCATGTGGGCTTAAAAAAAAGATAACATTTTTTAAACTCAATTTGTTTCTGCTTACTTTAGTCCTTCTAGACATATCTCTTATAAGAACAGTGCCTTAGAATAAGCACCTTTTATGTCAATCAATACACATTACAAATTTTACCATATGATGTAGAACATTCACTTGATTTTTTAGTGGCTGTTTCTTTGTAATAAGTTGCTACTTGTTGATTCCATTTCTCTAAAAATCAGTAAAATAACAGTTAAGCTGTCACTTTTTAATTAATGAAATAATGAAACTATAGTATTATGTATCAATATTATAAACACATGCTTTTCTGAAATTCTTGAAAAGTATGTTTCAAAGCTCTAGAAACTCTCTGCTCAATATGGTATAGCTGGAAAAGCACTGAACCTGGCATTTTTCAATAATTCAACAAGTACATACATTGCATCTATGCCCCAAGATGAGACATAGTTGCTAAGAATGTAAAAATGTCTAATACATGTTTAGGGAAGGAGACAGATACATAAACAGGCTATTCCAATATAATGAGATATATGTTATACTAGAGATGAGTATAAAATGCTATGGGTTTCCTACAGAGTAAATAACTCTAGTTGGAGAAATTTTAAAGAGTCTACATGTGTGACATGACCTCTTCAACTAGGTTTTAACTGGTAAACTTACCAGATGAATTGTATGTAACTTGAATGTGACAGCAAAGACTAATGAAAGGATATGGAATGTTTAATAGTTTAATAGTGAGATGTTTATATTTAATAGTGAGAATTTTAGTGGATACAGGCAGGGCATAAGGATGAAAAAGCAAGTCTTAAGGTTTTAAATGTAGGTGGGGTCAAGACGTGAAGGTGCATTTAGCAGCTATGTGACATTAGGCAAGTAATTTCATCTTCACAACCTGCTTAATATATGTAGAAAAAGTTTACATGACAAAATAAGATACAAACATACTTTTGCTTCAAATGGTTTCTGAAAATTCAAGGTATTGCTCATACTGAGAGAAAAAATAATCAACTGAGGTAAAAATATTTATTTTCCTGAAATTCAACAGAGTAACTAAAAGTCACAAATTTTAAAAACAAATATTCAGGCTCCTCTAGAAACTGTTTGTTTAATATTAAAATTCTAATACAACAAACAGGTCAACCAACAGGGAGAGACAAAGTAAGTAGATGGAATGCTTCAAGGACAATTTCCAGTGCAACTTGATGCCAAGTACAAGTGGGATTTCTAGGAAGAGAAGGGCGGCAACTTAACCGTATCAGTAGGTTAAACAGAGAACTGAATAATTCAGTTTGAACAGAAATAACTACAGAAGATCATTCTGAAATGATGGGGAGGGGAGTAGGTGATGTGTTTTAAGACTACTTTAGCTGTTGCAGTCCTATGTCATCAGCATATGTAAATCTGAACAGAAATGTATTCTGGTCTGCTCAGGTATAAATGAGCTAAGGTGAATAAACAAGACACAAGAAAAATATAATTTCTATATTGGTTAGGGTAGGTAATGGTTAGCTGCAGGTCTTCTGGCTGAACTGAAAATGTGTCAAACAGCCATGTTTTCATGATTTTGCCCTTAACCTGTGTTCCTCTATTTGAATTTTCTGAATTTTATTTGTATAGCTTCACAGGAAAAAACTATTATATGCGTAAACTAATTACAATTTCAGAAATAGAAAATGATAAAATGTTAAATCAGATTATAAATAATCTAATAATTTTAGTGTTCATAAATTTAAAGTGTTGATGTCTTGTAGGACAGCAGTCCCCAACCCTTTTGGCATCAGGGACAAGTTTCATGGAAGATAATTTTTCCACAGATGGCAGCTGGGGGATGGGGTGGGGGGGGAAGATGGTTAGGAGGGGTTTCCAGTTTAACTGGCTGCTCATCTCCTGCTGTGCAGCCCAGTTCCTAACAGGCCACGGATGAGAATGAGTTGGGGAACCCCGCTGTAGGACCTCATGTGAAATTATGGTATAAAATGGTGTTTTAAAAACTAGTTCCACAAAGCACAAATCTTAACGGATCACAATCTTTGGAAAAAGGAGTATTATAATTAAATTTTACTGTCAGGGAGCTGTATTCTCTAGTACCATGAACACAGTTTGTTTTTAATCATTCTTAGTTTGCTTTTTACCCATAAAATCATCATTTGGGTTCTGATGTTCACAAGATAAAATTTTATTGTTTGGTGGTGAAATTCTATAAACATCTACTGAGCACTTCTGTTGTATACTCACTGACCAATCATCATAAATCCTTGAACTTAAGCAAATATTGAGTTTCATTTATTTCACTGACTCTTTCAACTTTCACTTCTGATATCTATCACTGAGAATATACCAGTACTGAGTGTTCCAGTAAAATAAAATTCCATCAAATTTATTTATAAGGAATAAAGCAGCAAGACTAGCTGTACACATAGTCCTGGTTGGAGATAATATTACAGTAGTGTTACATTAAAATTCACTCCACTTACCTACCAAGGGCCTGGTTTAAGGCCCTGTATGCTTGAATTTCATACCATTGACGACCTGGTAAAAGACCTCTTAATTTTGAATGCTGATCATTATACTGTTTCTTCAGTTCAACCTATAATTTTAAAATATAAAGAATACAGTAGATAATTAAAGCTCATTTAAAAATTATATTAACTTCTAACATTTTTGAATATCACTTAATTAGGGTAGAAAGATTTTTCTTCATACTAAACTTTTTTTTTGTCATTTAAAACATTTCCATTCACCTTAACACTACCTAAATTCACACATGAACATAATTAATCAGCTCTGTGATAATATCAGTCAGTTTTAGACATAATTTACGTACGACAAAATTCTCAAACTTTTAATGTACATGTAGATAAATTTTAATAAATGTAACCACCATCACAATCATAATTTAAAATATTTTCGCTTCCTAAAAATTTTTTTCTATCCTTCTTCAGGCAATTTCCTTTATTGCTGACCTGGTCAACAAATGATCTGTTTTCTGCTTTGCTTTGTGTAGAATTCTATGTAAATGCTATCACACTCTATGTAACCATTTGTGTCTTTTTTTCATCTAGCATAATGAGTTTGGAATTCATTCATGCTGAAACATACATCAGTAGTTCATTATTTCATGTTTATCCAGCTTGATAATCTCTGCTTTTTAACTGGGATGTTTAGACTATTTATGTTCAATGTAATTACTGTCATGCTCAGTTTTCAACAAGAAAATGCACGCTAAGCTGCTTCAGTCACGTCTGACTCTTTGTGACCCTACAGACTTCAGCCTGCCAGGCTTCTCTGTTCATGGGAGTCTCCAGGAAAGAATCCTGAAATGGGTTGCCATTTCCTCTTCCAGGGGATCTTCCCAACACAGGGATCAAACCTAAGTCTCTTACGTCTCCTTCATTGGCAGGCAGATTCTTTATTGCTACCACCACGTGGGAAGCCCCAGTTACTGTTACAATTTGGTTTAAATCTACAGTATAGAAAACACAATCTTCTTAAGTACACATCGAACATTCTCCAAGATAGACTATATGATGGGCCACAAAGTAAGTCTTAAGAAATTTAAGACTGAAATTACATCAAGTATCTTTTCCAACTATAATGGTAAGAAATTAGAAATTCAGTTCAGTTCAGTTCAGTCACTCAGTCGTGTCCAACTCTTTGCGACCCCATGAATCGCAGCACGCCAGGCCTCCCTGTCCATCACCAACTCCCGGAGTTCACTCAGACTCATGGTAAACTGAAATATTCACAAATAAGTGGAAATTAAAGAATATATACCCGAACAATCAATGGGTCAAAGAAATCAAAAGAAAACTCAAACAGTATCTTGACACAAACAAAAATGGAAACACAAGAAACCAAACTATGGATGTAGCAAAAGCAGTTCTAAGAGAGAAGTCTATAGCAAAAAAAAAAAAACCAAAACCCTACATTAAGAAAAAATAAATATTTCAAATAAACAACATAACTTTAAATCTTAAGAAATGAGAGAAAAAGAACAAGCTAATCCCAGCAGGAAGGAAACTACTAAGACAAGAGCAAAAATAAATGAAACAGACCAGAAAAAACACTGAGACAAAAAAAATCAATAAAACTAAGAGTTGTTTTTTAAAGATAAATGAAACTGATAGGGTGGGAGGTGGGAGGGGGGTTCATGTTTGGGAGTTCATGTACACCCGTGGCAGATTCATGTCAATGTATGCCAAAACCAATAGAGTAGTGTAAGGTAAAATAAAATAAAATGGAAGCTCTAAAAAAAAATAAATTAAAAAAAAAACTGATAAACTTTTGCTAAATAATTAAGCAAAAAAAAAGGGTCAAGCAATGTTACAAATGAAAGCAAAGATTACAACTGATACTACAGAAATACAAAGAACTATAATAAGAGACTACTATAAATAACCATTTGATTAAAAAGTGGATAACCTAGAAGAAATGGATAAATTCCTAGAAACAATCAACCTAACAAGACTAAATCATAAAGACACAGAAAATCTGAACAGACCTATAAAAAAGGACATTAATGCAGTAGTCAAAAACCTCTCAAACAAAGAAAGGCTCAGGACCAGATAACTTCATTGGTGAAACTGAAATTCTACTAAGCATCGACATCATTCTACTAAAAATTGACACCAATTCTTCTCAAATGATTCTGTAAATATTGAAGAGAGGGGAACATTTCCAAACTTACTTTAAGAGATCCCCATTTCTCTCATACCAAAGCATGTAGGGACACTATAAAAAAAGAGAAAATTATAGGCCAGTATTTTGAATGGCAAAAAAACTCTTGACAGAACAGTAAAAGGATCATACATCATGATCAAGTGGGATTTATCCCTGAAATACAAATTGGTTCAGCATACATAAATCAATAAATGTGACACACCACTACCACAAAATGAAGGATAAAAACAGTATCTCAATAGATGCAGTAAAAGCATTTGACAAAATTAAACATTCTTTCAGATAAAGTTTTCAAAAATGAAGCATAGTGAAATGTAAACTCAACATAATAAAGGCCACAGAGAGAAGCCCATAGATAACATCATACTTAAAAGTGAAGAGCTAAATGTTTTTCCTCTGAAGTCAGGAGTGAGAGGTGCCCTCTCTTACCACTTCTATTTAACAAAGTACTAAGTCTTAGCCAGCAGTTAGGCAAGAAAAGGTAATAAAAGGCATCCAAATCAGAGAGGAAGAAGTAAAACTGTTTGCAGATGACATGCTCTTATATGTAGAAAATCCTAAATATCTACCAAAAAACTCAGAACCAATAAATGAATTCATAAGTTTGCAAGATACAACAATCAACATACAAAAATCAAAATAAACATACTAAATCGTGTTTCTATACACTAACAACAAACCATCCAAAAAAGAAAAAGAAGAAGTGAGGAAAACAACCTTATTTACGATAGCAACAAAAAGAATAGCACTCTTTGGAATAAATTTAGCCAAGGAGGTGAAAAACCTTTATACTAAAAACCATAAAACCCTGATGAAAGAAACTAAAGAAATACAAATAAATGGAAAGACTCTGTGTTTATGGATAGGAGTAGTTAGTATTGTTAAAATATCCTTATTACCCAAAATGATCTACAGGTTTAATAAAATCTCCATCAAAATCAAAGTGTCATTTTTTACAGAAATAGAAAAACAATTCTAAAATTTGTATGGAACCACAAAAGACCCTTAATAAGCAGAACAATATTAAGAAGAAAGAACAAAGCTGAAGGCAACACATTTCCTAATTTCAAACTTTGGTAATCAAAAGTTTGATTTACATCAATTTATAAATTTTATTTATATTAAAAACTTTAGTAATAAAGACAATATGGTACAGGCATAAAACCACTCAGGCCAATGGAAGAGAAGAAAAAGTTTATAAATAAATCCACACATATATGGTTAATTAATCTTAGACAAGGGCAACAGGAACAGACAATGGAGAAAGGATAGTCTCTTTAGGAATGGTGGTGGGAAAACTGGATATCCACATGCCAAAGAATGAAACTGGATCCTTATCTTATACCATATATAAAAATCAATTCAAAATGAATTAAGACTTAAATGTATGATCTGCGACCATAACACTCCCAGAAGAAAACAGGAAAAAGCTCATTAGTCTCAGCAGTGATTTTTTGGATAAGACACTAAAAGCACAAGGAACAAAGGCAAATAAAACAAGTGGGACTACATTAAACTAAAATGCTCATATATAAGCACTGTACACAAGAAACAATTGACAAAGTGAAAAGACAACCTACAGAACAGGAGAACCATACATCTGATAAGAGGTTTATATCCAAAATATAAAAGGAACTCATGCAACCAACAATCAAAAAAAAGTAAAAAACAAAAGAAAACCTAATTTAAAAATGAGCAGAAGTCCCAAACAGGCATTTTTTCAAAGACGACTCACAAATGGCCAGTGGGTATATGAAAAGGTGTTTAACATCATTAATCATTACCAAAATGACAAAAGATGACAAGTGTGAGCAAGAGTATGGAGTAAAAGGAACTCTTATACACTGCTGGTGGGAACATAAATTGGTATAGCCATTATGAAAAATGGTATGGATATTCCCCCAAAGAATTAAAAATAGAACTATCATATAAGCCAGCAATCCACTATTGGGTATATATCTAAAAGAAATAAAACCACTGTCTTGAAGAGATGTGTGCAATCCTACGTTCACTACAACATTTTTCACATATGCAAGATATGGAAACAACCCAGGTGTCATTGACGAATGACTGAATGGATAAAGAAAGCGTAAACTATACACACACACATGTGTACATACAATGGAATATTATTCGGCCATAAAAAGGAAAGCTTGTTATTTGTAACAACATGGATGAACCTGGAGGATGTTATACTAGTGAAATAAGCCAGACATAGAGAAACACAGCCATGACCTCACTTACACATGGCATCTAAAAATGCTAAACATACTGAACTCAAAAGTATGTGGTTAGGTAGTAGGTGAGGGGCAGAGGAAATTGGAGACACTAGGTAAAAGAGTATAAATTATCAGTTACTTTCAGTTATAAGATGAATAAGTTCTGGGATCTGAATGTACAGCATGGTGACTATACTCAATAGTAATGTATTGTACATCTGAAATATTCTAAGGCCTTAAGTGTTCTCACCACACACTGAAAAAATAGTAACTATGTGAGGCAATGTTTATGTTAATTACCCTGATTATAGTAATTTTACAACATAAAGTCACCACATTTTATACCTTAAATATATGCAATTTTTATTGGTCAATTATATCTTAAAGAAACTGGGGAAAAAAGAGATCCATACAGTGCTGTGCCTAACTTTCTACCGGCTTTGATCCTGGTTTTAAAAAGATAGATCCCTTATTTCTGCGGTAAAAATTTTTCCTGGTCTCAAAACAGACCAGAAATAACAATGAAAGTCAAATGAAAAACTGTTCTGCTACCTAATACACAATGAGCTCATACACAATCAATAAGAAAATCTCACTACTAAAAGTGAATAATCTGTGAGAAAGCAAGTCATCAAAGATGAATGATAAATGGCTAACTGGTAATGATAAATGGTAACTGACATGAAAAGATGTTCAACCTTATTAATAAACCAAGAAATGCAAATTTAACATTTCCATTGTTTTCATCTGTAGAATACTGAAAAACATTTACCAAATGTGTTTATATTTTCCAGTAACAATAGATATTAGTGTGTACATGGATATTCACTACATCTTTGTATTGAAGAAACTTAAGAAACAATTAAAATGGACATCAAGTGGATCAATGAAATATATTACATTTATTCTGAGATAAATATTGGGTTATTATACAAAAAGAAATAGATCTGTATGTGCTGACGTGGAAATTTAGCCAAGATATATATTTTAAATAAAAAATAAAGTAAAACACACATAACACATACATACAAATGGCCAGGTATCACATTAGGAATAAGAACCACAATTTAGAGCAATGCCAGTTTTAAACTACCCCCCAAAAGATTTAAACCAAACCCTAACAAGAACCTGGAGAAGGAAATGGCAACCCACTCCAGTACTCTTGCCTGGAGAATTCCGTGGACAGAGGAGCCTGGTGGGCTGCTGTCCATGGGGTCTCAGAGTCAGACACGACTGAAGTGACTTAGCATGCATGCATGCACTGGAGAAGGAAATGGCAACCTACTCCAGTATTCTTGCCTGGAGAATCCCAGGGACAGAGGAGCCTGGTGGGCTGCTGTCTATGGGGTCGCACAGAGTTGGACATGACTGAAGGGACTTAGCAACAGCAGCTAACAAGAACCACAGGGAAACAATTTAAAGACTGTACTTTGAGCTTTTCCCACATCTCCCCAAATATATTGTCAAATCGTGTCTATATAAGTTCAAAATGATCAGTTACTAACTGATCTGCCTAAAAAATAAAAATCAATATTCTCCAGAGAATGATAATAGAATCCAGAATCTCTATTATGTACCATTTACAATGTCCACTCTACAACAGGAATTACTAGAAAGATATCAGTAATCAAAGAAAAAGCAAGCAGTCAATAGAAACCAATTGAAAAAGGGCTCAGCCATTGGAATTAGCAAAGACTTTAGCTGTTATAAATATATTTAAATAACCTAAAAACATATGGTTTAATGACTGGACTTTAGAGAATCTCAGCAGAAAAGTGGAAATATAAAAAAGATCCAAATAGAAATCAAAAAAATAGAATAGCTGAAAAAAATTCACCGAATGGGTTTAACAACATAAAGGAGAAGGCAGAAAAATTACTCAGTAAATATTAAGACGGATCAATAGAAATAATGAAACATCAATTAGAGCAAAATAACTTTATACACACCGAAGACACTGGTAGGTGTAAAAAAATCAAAGTATATAAAAGCAGTTGATGATAATTTAAACAAATTTAAAAATCAAGGTTGAAACTACTAATGCATTTGATACAATATTTACTGCCTCAAAGGCTCCATTATTAAAGGATATCAAGAATTTCTCACTTTTCTGAGTTACTGTATCTACATTCATTTTCTATCTAGACAATAACATGGAGACTGTGTTAAATTCAACTTCTGCATCTTTTCTGGACTATCTAGTCCCTGAAGTTGATGTTATAACCATATAATTTTTCAGAGACTCGATTAATTACAGGGCATAAAACTACATTCCTAGTAATAGAAGTTCCACACCAAAGGGTACCACATACCCAGTCTTCATCTGGTCTTCATAAGAATCTTTAAAATGATATTATTTCAAAAGAGATGAACATATACATGATCAGAACATATGGTATACACAAGTCAGACAGACCTATTCAAATATATGTTAATGAACTTTTTCCTGTAAAAAGTAAAATGCAAGTTATTTTTTAAAATTGAAATTGAAAATTTTAAATTGAAAAATTTTTTAAATTGTCTGGTGGCTCAGACAATAAAGAATCTGCCTGCAATGCACGAGACCTGGGTTCGATCCATGGGGTGGGAAGATCCCCTGGAGAAGGGAACAGTATTGTGGCCTGGAAAATTTCTTTGACAGAGGAGCCCTGGCAGGCTACAGCCCATAGGGTCGCAAAGTTGGACACGATTGAGCTACTTTCATTTTCACTTTTCATAGTTAATTTACAATGTTGTATTATAAAGTGCCAAGTTCTAAGTGAATGGAAATAATGTATTATGATTTTACATTTTTCATACACTGAATGAAAAAGGGGAGTTATGCTTTAAGCTGCTTTCAAGAATGCTGTAGAAACATTAAAAACATGCATCTCAAGTATAAAAATTGATATAATGAAAAGAAGAAATTTTTGGTAACAAAAAACCCCACTAAATTCTGTTCAATATTTATAATTTTGGCTGTGTGCAAGGTATCTGTGATAGGCAGTAAGAATACAAAGGTAAGTGAAAAATATTTTCTGGCTAGCAAGAGCTTACAAGAACAGAAACAAATGAGTACAAAGGGCCATCAGGTAAATACAAATTAACTCTGATTACAGTGTACAGAAGTTAAGAAACAAAATCATGCCATGTATTTGGTACAAGGGTAATGAGGGCCTTACTAGGAAAGGCAAAGAAGGGAAAGGAGGTCCAGTTCATAACACACAGAACTTAAGTGACAAAGAAGATATGGGGATGGGGCTCATTAGAGAGGGAAAAGTAAAAAATGACTCAAAAGTTGCCAGTCATTGACAGAATCAAGTAACCCACCGAGAGAAGACAAAAGGTACGTTTAAGGAAGAAGAAAGTCATGTTAAATAAATAATTTCTAAACCCAGAACAGAAATTGATAATGAGTTAGCTAATTAGAAAGTCAAAATTGGAAAAGTGGGGAATCAAAGATCTTATTAATAAATGATAACAATATCTATCAAACTGCTATAATGTTCCATGCATAATACAGTGCTTAATATCCATCATTATCTCATTTAATTCCTACAACAATCTTTAAAGATTTTTGAGATTTTTACTGTTACCCCATGACCAACCTAGACAGCATATTAGAAGCAGAGACATTACTTTGTCAACAAAGGTCTGTCTAGTCAAGGCTATGGTTTTTCCAGTGGTCATGTACGGATGTGAGAGTTGGACTGTGAAGAAAGCTGAGTGCCAAAGAACTGATGCTTTTGAACTGTGGTGTTGGAGAAGACTCTTGAGAGTCCCTTGGACTGCCAGGAGATCCAACCAGTCCATCCTAAAGGAGATCAGTCCTGGGTGTTCATTGGAAGGACAGATACTGAAGCTGAAACTCCAATACTTTGGCCACCTGATGCGAAGAGCGACTCATTTGAAAAGACCCTGATGCTGGGAAAGATTGAGAGCAGGAGAAGGGGACGACAGAGGATGAAATGGTTGGATGGCATCACCAACTTGATGGACATGGGTTTGGATGGACTCTGGGAGTTGACGATGGACAGGTCTGGTGTGCTGCGGTTCATGGGGTTGCGAAGAGTCTGACACGAATGAATGACTGAACTAAACTGAGTTATAAGTTATTTGAGGCAATACAGCAGAAGCGTGCATGTGTGCTCAGTCATGTCTGACTCTTTGTGACCCCATGGCTTATAGCCCTCCAGCTTCCTCTGTGTGTGGAATTTTCCAGGCAAGAATACTGGAGTGGATTGCCATTTCCTACTCCAGGGGATCTTCCCAACCCAGGGATCGAATCCACATCTCTTACATTTCTTTGCATTGGCAGGTGGCTTCTTTACCATTAGCGCCACCTGGGAAACCCAATATAGCAAATATTAGGTTAAATAAACAAAATTCTATCTCCTCAGTCTTTTATTTTTCTTTAAAATGAATTAACTTTTATGTATGAGTACATTATTTCCACTTGTTGAAAATTTTCAAGTTCTTACATCCAAATGGCTTTTAAAATACTGCCAATATTTTACCTAGGGAAATTATTTTAGGGAAAAAGTAAAGAAAAAAAAACTTTTTAAAGTAAATATATATAGAGGCTAATTCTGAAATATTTTTTATTATATAAAGAAGGAGTTTTAAAAATAAATTTTAAAATTGTCTTTGGGTGAACACATTTAATTAGGGAAAGCAAAAGTAAGAGTTTGGAAAAGGTAGAAAGCTAGTACACCTCATTTTAATGACATCAGAGTCTATTTCATTGTACACTTAGGAATTATCAGGCACAAAAATCAATGCCCAATTTAAAATGACATAAAGCATATGTGAAAAAGCCAGTTTCTCCTGCCAGCAAATAGCCTAAATGTTAAGTAAACCAAAGGCTGGAAGGGATTAGTTGAAATGTCAAAAGACAACCTTTTACTTTTACCTGCTCATCCTTATAAATACATTCTCATCCCTCAGGCATGCTTTCCAAACAAATAGTCTCAATGTGCAGCAGCAAAAGGCCCATGGCAAGTTCTGCCATCTTGTAACTGTCAAAGAGATTAGTCTTTGATCTGTTTGGGAGGTCATGTCCACATTCACATTAGCTATACAGTCTAACAGCATTATACCTGTTGACCAATGCTTCTTTAATGCCTAATGAGACAGACATTTTATATTATGGAAGTTAACTGTGAATGTTTTTTCTAAGTTTTGACAGAAAGTAAACACCATAAAGTGAGCTCAAGTGTGGTTTGGAAAGATGATCTTTTAGACCAGTTAATATTACTTTTCAAATACATTTTACAAGGCTTTCCCAAAATAGAAAGCTATATTTAATCGTACACTCTGGAAGGAGTTTAAACCACTTGCTACCCATCCCCAATAAATTAGTGTATGTATAATTTTGGAGAGATGTGTGAACAGCAGAGAGAAGGCAAATTATTTTATCAGAGGCTGCAAACTGGAGACCCAAAGTTGTTTTTGTGTGGCCTGTCAGTTCAGTTCAGTTGCTCAATCATATCTGACTCTGCAACCCCATGAACTACAACACACCAAGCTTCCTTGTCCATCACCAACTCCCGGAGCTTATTCAAACTCATGTACATCGAATTGGTAATGCCATCCAACCATTTCATCCTCTGTTGTCCCCTTCTCCTCCTGCCTTCAATCTTTCCCAGCATCAGGGTCTTTTCAAATGAGTCAGTCTTTCACATCATGCAGCCAGAGTACTGGAGTTTCAGCTTCAGCATCAGTCCTTCCAATGAATATTCAGAGCTGATTTAGTTTAGCATGGACTGGTTGGACCTCCTTGCAGTCCAAGAGACTCTCAAGAATCTTCTCCAAAAGCATCAGTTCTTTGGTGTTCAGCTTTCTTTATAGTGCAACTCTTTACATCCGTACATGACCACTGGAAAAACCATAGCTTTGACTAGATGGACCTTAGCTGGCAAAGTAATGTCTCTGTTTTTTAATATGCTGTCTAGGTAAGTCATAGCTTTTCTTCCAAGGAGCAAGTGTCTTTTTATTTCATGGCTGCAGTCACCATCTGCAGTGATTTTGGAACCCAAGAAAATGAAGTCTCTCATTGTTTCCACTGTTTCCCCATCTACTTGCCATGAAGTGATGGGACCAGATGCCATAATCTTAGTTTTCTGAATGTTGAGTTTTAAGCCAACTTTTTCAGTCTCCTCTTTCACTTTCATCAAGAGGCTCTTTAGTTCTTCACTTTCTGCCATAAGGGCGGTATTATCTAATTATCTGAGGTTATTGATATTTCTTCCAGCAATCTTGATGCCAGCTTGTGCTTCATCCAGACTGGCATTTCACAGATGTACTCTGCATATAAGTTAAATAAGCGGGGTGACAACATACAGCCTTGATGTACTCTCTTCCCAATTTGGAACCAGTCTGTTGTTCCATGTACAGTTCTGATTGTTGCTTCTTCACCTGCATACAGACTTCTCAGGAGGCAGGTCAGGTGGTCTGGTATTCCCATCTGTAGCTTAAAACAATATGAACTATTGGCCAGCTCTCAACTAGCTCACTCATTTAAATAATCTATTTAACTCCTGTAACAGCTTGTATTGGTAGCCCATTGGTTCAGATGTTACACTGATTCGCAAAACATTTTTCTCATAACTGGAGTTCAACATTCACACAAAATGAAAAACTCTTAACATGGTAGTTTCTAGACAACTGAAAATATCTCTGCATCACAGGCTAACCTGATATAAGTACTGATGAGATCCTGAATAACAAAGATAGATAATCAAGACTGAAGTAGCACTTGGGGAATGATGTAAAAATACTCATTTAGCATACAAGCAAAAGTTTCATATGGATTTGGATTCTGATTTTACCATTACACAATACTTGAGATCAAATAATAAGTTCTGTAAATCCACTAATGACTCAGATTTACTGGAGACAGTATAAGTAGTATAATACTGGTAACAGTAGTATATATAAAATAAATAAAAGGATTATACTTTTTATGTCAATAAGAAATTTAAGTCACAATTTTGAACATTATTTTTCAACTCAGTTAAACTCAACAGTGCTGGCCTTAAATATGTCTGTACAAGAGTACACTTTTATAAGCTTTATAACTAGCTTGTGAAGAAATAAATGGTGTGCTAAATACAAGTTGAAACTATAAATGCATCCCTTCACTTTACTACTGCCTCATATGAAAGATGATGAAATTTGTCCAAATTCATATATATACTATTTCAGTAATAAATGCCTTCCTAAAAGTAAATAATATAGGCAGAATATACTTTTATTTTCTTGTATGTAAGCTTTATGACAAAAGTTCAAGCCTCGAAATAAGACTAAGAGTAAACAGTCAGCTAAACTTACTAATTAAAAATATTAAGAAAACTTTGCCTCAGAAAAATAAACACATTTATCTAGCAAACACTTAAGAATAGTTTTATCTTTAGTCAAGGTACAGAACCTAAAATATAAACATTTATAGCAAACCAAATCTGGAAAACAGACACTGTGCATTAGAGACACTTATTGCTCCAGATCATCACAGTGTAAACACTTTTATCGGGGTATCACAATATAAATTCCAATGGTTAGAGTCCTAAATTCAGTGTAAGATCTTGTATGTGAAATAATTTAGCTAGATAAAAGGAATATGACTGGTTTTATTTCATCTGGCATATTTTCAAGATTTCTGAAACTCCAAGTTAACCAAATATAGTATATTTTTTTAAATGGGGGAAAATGAGTTTCTGCCAAGAATTAAGAAGCCAGGCTTCCTTTTAGACCTAAATACACCACAGACAGACACACACACTTGACATGGTTTTCAACTGTTACTCTCCTTGTTACACTACACTAGGAATTGACCACAATAATCTACCAAGAAATAAGAATCAAGACATAGTAACAGTAATATAACTTATCTGACATACGCTTTAAGACTGCTTTGAATAATTTACCTTTTCAGAAAAACTATATTAAACCTTGTGCCATAAATTGTCAGTGTTGCAACAAATAGCCTAAAATTTTTTAATATAAAAAGGAACAGAACTTCCCTGATAGCTCAGTTGTAAAGCATGTGTCTGGCAATGCAGGAGACACAGGCTCGACACCTGATCCAGGAAGGTCCCACATGCCCATGGAGCAGCTAAGCCTGTGTACCGCAACTGTGGAGCCCATGTGCCACAACTACTGAAGCCTGTGCAGTAGAACCTGTGCTCTGCAGCAAGAGAAGCCGCTGCAGGGAGAAGCCTGAGCGCTGCAGCTGGAGTGGCCCCTGCAAAGCCTGTGCAAAGCAGGGAAGACCCAGCGCAGCCAAAATTAAACAAATAAATAAAGATTTAAAAAAGAGAGACAAGAGCCCAGGAAAAAAGCAGAAATGAGTATTTTTCTATTAAAAGAAAAAAAAAAAGATAGTTAATCCTTTAAGACATGAAAGTTCTTGTATGAACAACTATACACTTATTCTCTAAAGGGGGTTTTCCTGGTGTCTTGGCACTAGAAAATCCACCTGCTGGATTTTTAGCGACTGAGCCACCAGGAAGTCCTGACTCCTGAGAAGCCTGAGCTTAGCCTGAATGCTTATTCTCTGAAGGCAGCTTCCCTGGTGGCTCCGCTAGTAAAGAACCTGCCTGCAATATGGGAGACCTGGGTTTGATCCCTGGGTTGGGAAGGTCCCCTGGAGAAGGCAATGGCTACCCACTCCAGCATTCTGGCCTCGAGAGTTAGTATAGTCCATGGGGTTGCAAAGGGTCGGACACGACTCAGCAACTTTCACTTTCACCCAGATTTCCTCAGCCCTAACTCTTGCTATGCCATCGAGCATCACCCACAGTAGGCTGGCTACCTTGAGTGTGTAAGGGCAAGCACACTGCACCAATCTTCCCAAAGGGTTAAATTCAAAGACCTAAGTTCACAGAAGGAATCTACTAAAGAACTACGCTGCAGCTGCTGAATTCAGGTACAGCTGACAGTCAGCCCACCCCCTCAGACACACTCAGGAAACTTTTCTCTAGACCACATAGTTGGACGCTGGTGGTTCTGTGTGCTTCTTTTCAATGTTTCTCATCTAGTCCAAAATCATCCTTGTGTTCCTGAGGAACAGAAGAACACACTGTTGTAACTATTTTAAGCCTTTGATGAGAAAATCATTTTAAAGTGAATTTATCAGAATATGATTTTGTATTTTAACCAACTTTACATAAAAATTGTCATGGCATGGTTTGCTTACAAGTTCAGAGTCCCTTCATCATTGAAACAGTGAACACAGAACAAGGTATTCTATAATAAAAAGCACTTCTTTCTCTCACACACACACACAAAAGAATCCACCTGCCAGTGTAGCAGACACAGGTTCAGTCCCTGGGTCGGGAAGATTCCCTGGAGAAGGAAATGGCAACCCACTCCAGTATTCTTGCCCGGGAAATCCCATGGACAGAGGAGCCTGGCGGGCTACAGTCCATGAGATCACAAAGAGTCAGACATGACTTAATTAGTGACTAAACAACAACAAAAAATTCTATAAAGGGCTAAGTTAAAAAAAAATTTCTTAAGAAAAGTAGGCTTTGTTAAAGCTATCAAGTTAGGCTATCCATGACAAAATATTATCCAGATAAACCTGAAAATGCTTAAATTATCATCCCTAGAAAACACCATACATATATATATTTTTGAAGCAAGGAGATATAATGGAAAAAGCACATCTCTTAGGGTTAAAGCTTTGACATTTATTAGTTGCTCAACCTTATCCACTGGAGAAGGGATAGGCTACCCACTCCAGTATTCTTGGGATTCCCTTGTGGCTCAGCTGGTAAGGAATTCATCTGCAGTGCACAAGACCTGATCCCTAGGCTGGAAAGATCCTTTGGAGAAGGGAAAGGCTACCCACTCCAGTATTCTGGACAGGAGAATTCTATGGACTGTATAGTCCATGGGGCCACAAAGAGTCGGACACGACTGAGCAACTTTCACTTTCTCTTTCCTTCTGACCTTGGGTAAATTACAGTATCACATCTAGTTTCCCTTCTCAGTTTTCTCCTCTGTAAATGGAAGAAAATAATTCCTGCCCACCCTACCTCATAGAGCTGGATCAAGAAATAAATAACAATGGACATGAAACAGTAAAGCATTATATATTAGAAATAAATTAAAAAAAAAAGTGGGTTGGAAGAGTTATTAAACAATCCCATATATCTAAAAAACAAAACAGGCTTGGGTGGGCATTACAGGCTGTTGCAACATACAGTTGCATGTAAATGAAAGTAAGTCATAGTACTGACAGACAGGAGGTCATCTACCTTAGGCTGTTCATCTCAAATCAGAGTTTTGACACTTGGGTCAACTCTCTCTGAAGGCACTTAACCTATACTACTCAATATAAGGACACATTATTTTAGGTGACTCAAAAGTTTCTTCAGCTTATGGAGTGGCCATTTTTTCATTAAATATCAATGAAAATATGTACATTGGCAGCAGATACATAGAAAGCAGTGTTCAGTTTTGAAATATACCTTTTTTCTAAATGACTTCTGCAATTGATCTTATTTTTTCTGAAAAATCATAACATCAGCACTCCTTAATATCCTTCAAAATTCTTTTTGATCACTTTGCAACCTATGTGCTGTATTTGAAGAGAACTATACAAAACATGTTAGTGGTGTAATCTACAGAATGAGTACATGATTGTCCTCTACTAGTCTAAATATTATTTCTTACATATATCTTACAATCTAGAGCTTCCCTTGTTAAAGTCGCATACTAGAGCCAAATACTATGAATAAAACCCTTCTAGCATTAACAACCAACAAAATGAAATATTGTCTTACATAAGAGAGCAACATGAGACTGTAAGTGGAACCCTAGGCTCTTAAAGGAAAGTGCCAGTATTAGAGGTTTTGTTAAGAGGGATGAGTAGTGCTGCATTCAGCAAGTATCAGCGACCTGTACCTATTCCTAAACATCCTAAGAGAAAGAAGTCTCTCATGGAAGAAGCTTGTGGATGCAAAACTAAGCACTGAGACCGTGGGAGAATGGCACAAAAGTTTAGTGGCAATGGCAGGCATAGAAAGTAGAAGCTAATCGCAGTGAGAGGAGGCTCAGATTCAGATACTTAAATTCTGTGATCTTTAAAGATGAGCACAAGCAAGACAACATGTGCACATAAGAAAAAGATTACATGAACACTAGAAAACACTGAAAATAGATTTAAAACTCTGTTTATTACCTCCATAGCCCAACAGATGAGTCTTGATACTTTTGCCATGTAGACTTTTATTATTCAGTTCAGTCACTCAGTCGTGTCTGACTCTTCACAGCCCCCTGCACTGCAGCACACCAAGCTTTCCTGTCCATCAACAGCTCCCTGAGCTTGCTCAAACTCATGTCCATCAAGTCAGTGATGCCATCCAACTATATAATCCTGTTTTCCTCTTCTCTTCATGCCTTCAATCTTTCCCAGCATCAGGGTCTTTTCTAATGAGTCAGTTCTTCGTATCAGGTGGCCAAAGTATTGGAGTTTCAGCTTCAGCATCAGTCCTTCCAGTGGATATTCAGGACTGATTACCTTGAGGATTGACTGGTTTGATCTCCTTGTGGTCCAAGGGAGTTTCAAGGGTCTTCTCCAACATCACAGTTCAAAAGCATCAATTCTTCAGTGCACAGCTTTCTTTATGGTCCAACTCTCACATCCATATATGACTACTAGAAAAATCATAGCTTTGATGAGATGACATTTGTCAACAAAGTAATGTCTCTGCTTTTTAATATGCTGTCTGTTGGTCACAGATTTTCTTCCAAGGAACAAGTGTCTTTTAATTTCATGGCTGCATTCNTCTGCAATTGATCTTATTTTTTCTGAAAAATCATAACATCAGCACTCCTTAATATCCTTCAAAATTCTTTTTGATCACTTTGCAACCTATGTGCTGTATTTGAAGAGAACTATACAAAACATGTTAGTGGTGTAATCTACAGAATGAGTACATGATTGTCCTCTACTAGTCTAAATATTATTTCTTACATATATCTTACAATCTAGAGCTTCCCTTGTTAAAGTCGCATACTAGAGCCAAATACTATGAATAAAACCCTTCTAGCATTAACAACCAACAAAATGAAATATTGTCTTACATAAGAGAGCAACATGAGACTGTAAGTGGAACCCTAGGCTCTTAAAGGAAAGTGCCAGTATTAGAGGTTTTGTTAAGAGGGATGAGTAGTGCTGCATTCAGCAAGTATCAGCGACCTGTACCTATTCCTAAACATCCTAAGAGAAAGAAGTCTCTCATGGAAGAAGCTTGTGGATGCAAAACTAAGCACTGAGACCGTGGGAGAATGGCACAAAAGTTTAGTGGCAATGGCAGGCATAGAAAGTAGAAGCTAATCGCAGTGAGAGGAGGCTCAGATTCAGATACTTAAATTCTGTGATCTTTAAAGATGAGCACAAGCAAGACAACATGTGCACATAAGAAAAAGATTACATGAACACTAGAAAACACTGAAAATAGATTTAAAACTCTGTTTATTACCTCCATAGCCCAACAGATGAGTCTTGATACTTTTGCCATGTAGACTTTTATTATTCAGTTCAGTCACTCAGTCGTGTCTGACTCTTCACAGCCCCCTGCACTGCAGCACACCAAGCTTTCCTGTCCATCAACAGCTCCCTGAGCTTGCTCAAACTCATGTCCATCAAGTCAGTGATGCCATCCAACTATATAATCCTGTTTTCCTCTTCTCTTCATGCCTTCAATCTTTCCCAGCATCAGGGTCTTTTCTAATGAGTCAGTTCTTCGTATCAGGTGGCCAAAGTATTGGAGTTTCAGCTTCAGCATCAGTCCTTCCAGTGGATATTCAGGACTGATTACCTTGAGGATTGACTGGTTTGATCTCCTTGTGGTCCAAGGGAGTTTCAAGGGTCTTCTCCAACATCACAGTTCAAAAGCATCAATTCTTCAGTGCACAGCTTTCTTTATGGTCCAACTCTCACATCCATATATGACTACTAGAAAAATCATAGCTTTGATGAGATGACATTTGTCAACAAAGTAATGTCTCTGCTTTTTAATATGCTGTCTGTTGGTCACAGATTTTCTTCCAAGGAACAAGTGTCTTTTAATTTCATGGCTGCATTCACCATAAGCAGTGATTTTGGAACCTAAGAAAATAGTCTCTGTTTCCATGGTTTCCTCATCTATTTGCCATGAAGTGATGGGACCAGATGCCATGATCTTAGTTTTTTGAATGTTGAGTTTTAAGCCACCTTTTTTCACTCTCCTCTTTCCCTTTCATTAAGAGGCTCTTTACTTCTTCACTTTCTGCCATAAGGGTGGTATCATCTGCATATCTGAGGTTGATATTTCTCCCAGCAATCTTGATTCCAGCTTGTGCTTCTACCAGCCGGCATTGCTTGTGATGTACTCTGCATATAAGTTAAACAGACAGGGTGACAATATACACCCTTGACGTACTCCTTTCCCTATTTGGAACCAGTGTGTTGTTCTATGTCCAGTTCTAACTGTTGCTTCCTGACCTGCATACAGATTTCTCAGGTGGTCTGGTATTCCCATCTCTTTAAAGAACTTCCCACAGTTTGATGTGATCCACATAGTCAAAGGCTTTGGCATAGTCAATAAAGCAGAAGTAGATGTTTTTCTAGAACTCTCTCGCTTTTTCTATGATACAATGGATGTTGGCAATTTGATCTCTGGTTCCTCTGCCTTTTCTAAATCCAGCTTGAACGTGTGGAAGTTCTCAGTTCATGTACTACCGAAACCTTGCTTGGATAATTTTGAGCATTACTTTGCTAGCGTGTGAGATGAGTACAATTGTGCAGTAGTTTGAACATTCTTTGGCACTGCCTTTCTTTGGGATTTTTATTATTACATCCAAACATACCTTTCAAACATGTGTTAGACTTTGAAAAAACATTTATTATTTTCTACATTAGCAATATTATTGTTAGGAATGTTTGACTCAGAGCTTCTCAAATGCGAATGTGTGAGTGTGGAAAGAAAGCACGTGGGTTCAGAGTACTTCAAAATCTCATACTTTATCTTAGAGAGTAATGAAGACTCTGGTTTCAGGAAGGTAAAGGAATTTTTTCTCTTTTTTTCCTGCCTCTTAAAAATTGAGCCCAAATTAAAAGATAAATAAGAAAGAGAAACAGTTTCATTTTCAATTAAACTAAGACATCTGCCAAATTAAACCCAAATACATGACTATGGAAAGCATATGGACAAATTATAAATGACTAAGCAGAGAGGTGAAAGTTCAAACCAAAGTACCCAGAGAGCTACTGATGGGAAAGAAGGCAGTTAGGCCAGCAGGTGTCCAAAGAGGCTGAGGAAATGGATGAAAATGGGAACTACTGGAGGATATGTAACCACAAAGATGAAAGAAGAAAAAAAAACAGGGGGAAGATCTGAGACCCAGGAAACTTGAGACCAACACAGAAGACAAGCAAATCAAATTCCTAGGATGACAGTAAAGGGAAGTCTCAAGATATTGGCAGTTAAGAGAGTTTAAAGAGCAGCTTAAGTCTTGATTGAAGGAGGAGACTGGAAGGCTCCGGAAAAGATATCTTCGGGGGAAGGAAAAGAATTGACCTATCACCTGGCAGGTTTCATAGGAAAAGTGTATTGAGTGTTGCTACATAGATTTATTGAAGATCTCTTTAAAGAACTTTTTTTAAAAAAATAAAAAAGCTGAAGGAAGGAAATCATTTGACTACAGTGAACAATATTTTCATAGTCATGATAATGTGAATATTGATTATGTATTTAATTTAAAAAATTGTGATATAATGATATTGGGAGGATGTAAAGAAGGGAAAGGTGGACTAAGTGAGCTAAAATCTTCTCTCGTATAGGAAGTAAAGAGTTACTGTCTGAAATTGGTCAAATAAAGATAAAATATGGAGGTAAATATCAGATGAAATAAATAAAAGAAGTGAAAGTCACTGCTTCTCAGAAGTAGGGGCTGGTAAAGGGGTAAAAGACAGGCTATTGATATAAGAAACTATCTACTGCTTTTTATCATACTGGTACAAAAGTAATTACAGTTTTGCATTATTGAACTTTGCCATTTGATACTGGTATACATTCTTAAATGTGGTTTTGTTAAACATCATTTTAATACACATTTCTCACTTTATGTTGTTTTGATAATGACATTACTTGCTGTTTATTTTTATTTATTTTAGACTACAGAAACAATTTTAGACAAAAAGCAAATTTGAATGATTTTTTATTCAAGTTCAAAATGGGTTGTAAAGCAGAGATGACAACTCACAACATCGACAGTGCATTAGGCCCATGAATGACTGATGAACGTACAGTGCAGTGGTGGTTCCAGAAGTTTTGCAAAGGAGGTAAGAGTCTTGAAGATGAGGAGCATAGTGGCCAGTCATTGGAAGTTGACAACAACCAACTGACAGCAATCACTGAAGCTGATTCTCTTACAACTATACGAGAAACTGCTGACGAACTCAGTGTTGACCATTCTAAGGTCATTCAGCATTTGAAGCAAATTGGAAAGGTGAAAAAGCTTGATAAGTGGGTGCCTCACGAGCTGACTGAAAAAAAAAAATTCGTTGTTTTGAAGTGTTATCTTTTTTTATTCTACACAACAACAAGCAATTTCTCAGATTGTGACCTGTGACGAAAAGTGGATTTTATATGACAACCAGCAACGTCAGTGGTTGGACTGAGAAGAAGCTCCAAAGCACTTTCCAAAGCCAAATATGCCCCAAAAACAGGCCATGGCCACTGCTGGGTGGTCTGCTGCTGGTCTGACCCACTACAGCTTTCTGGACCCTGGCAAAAGATTACATCTGAGAAGTATGCTCAGCAAACTGTGAGATGCACCAAAAACTGCAATGCCTGCAGCTAGTATTGGTCAACAGAATAGGCCCATTCTTCTCCATGACAATGTCCAATTGCACCCCACACAACGCTTCAAAAGTTGAAAGAACTGGGCTACAAAGTTTGGCCTCATCTGCCATATTCACCTAACCTCTTGCCAACCAACTACCATTTCTTCAAGCACCTCAACAACTTTTTGTAGGGGAAACACTTCCACAACCAGCAGGAGGCAGAAAATGCTTTCCAAAAGTTCGTCGAACCCTGAAGCGTGGATTTTTATACTATAGGAACAAACTATTTCTCTTTGCAAAACATGTTGATTGTAATGGTTCCTGCTTTGGTTAATAAAGATATATCTGAGCCTAGTTAAGATCTAAAATTCATGGTTCAAAGCCACAATTACTTTTGTACTAATCTATTTTTGTAGGGGAAACACTTCCACAACCAGCAGGAGGCAGAAAATGCTTTCCAAAAGTTCGTCGAACCCTGAAGCGTGGATTTTTATACTATAGGAACAAACTATTTCTCTTTGCAAAACATGTTGATTGTAATGGTTCCTGCTTTGGTTAATAAAGATATATCTGAGCCTAGTTAAGATCTAAAATTCATGGTTCAAAGCCACAATTACTTTTGTACTAATCTAATGAAAATGGCAACCCACTCCAGTGTTCTTGCCTGGAGAATCCCAGGGACGGGGGAGCCTGGTGGGCTGCCATCTATGGGGTCGCACAGAGTCAGACACGACTGAAGTGATTTAGCTCAGCTTAGCTTAATATAAATCAAGCTCTTAGTAAAAGCTTGACTGGATATTTTTTCAACTTGATAAAAAAATTAAAAAACAAATACAGAGTGACCATTTTAATTCATGGCATACACTTGTATATTTCACTATATAAAGCAATGGTGTTCAACTGAGAGGGATTTTATCTACCAGAAGATACTGGCAGTATTGAAGACATTTTTGGTTGTCATAACTGGTCAGGGAGAAGGGCTTGCTGCTGGCATGTAGTCCAGAGATGCAGTTAAACATCCTACAATGCAGAGGGCATCACTCACAACAAAGAATTATCCTGCCCCAAATGTCAACAGTGCCAAGCTTCAGAGACTCTGCTATTAAGCAACTGTAAAGAACAAATCTGATAATTTTGCTGCAATAGAAAATTATACTATGACTTAATATATACTTTACTATACTCCATAGCACACTGGGGCTGCTGCTGCTGCTGCTGCTAAGTCACTTCAGTCGTGTCCGACTCTGTATGACCCCATAGACAGCAGTCCACCAGGCTCCTCCGTCCCTGCGATTCTCCAGGCAACAATACTGGAGTGGGTTGTCATCTCCTTCCCCAGAGGATCTTTCCAACCCAAGGACTGAACCTGCATCTCCTGTGCCTCCTCCACTGACAGGCAAATTCTTTATCACTGAGTCAACCTGGGAGATTTTATAGTTGGGAAAAAATAAAAATAAGTGACACATTCATCTAAAGCCCATCTCGTATCTGCACCCTGTAGGGTTTAAGAGAATCTACAAAGTAAATTGATTAAAATCCACTACAACTAAACTACTGGTCTGAAGGAAAAATATTAAAATTATATTCAGAGAAGTTAATTCCACCGCTTCCCTTGAGGTGGTGCTGCTGATTATGCTCTGCGCCAACAGAAGTCGAGTCAATCAACCTTATAATTCTCCAGGGTGAAAAATTTACGTTTAAAACTTTCAACCTGCCATGAAAGCAAAAAAGTAAAATATAAAGGTTTAAAATAGCTTGTTCTCACCAAAGAACAAAATAAACACAGGAAAAGCACTTCAGAATTTTTCAAAAAACAAAGCTTTTTAAAAACTTTTTAAACTATCCAAAGGTTTACCTTCTAGCAATATTCAGGCATGGCTTTTTTTCCAAAGAAAATACAATGTATTGGAAGTAAAGGAGTATTGGAAGAAAAGGCTATCAACCAGACTTATTGAAAATTTTGTGATTTTTAAATGATTCCTCCCCCAAACCCAAAATATTCCTTTAAGAAATATGGGAAAATTTTTTAAAATTAAAAACACCTCAGAAGTTCATTCATTTATTTTATGTCTTAATTTTTGTTTTTCAGGAGGGATGGGAACAAAGTTTGGTTATCTCATTTTTCTCTGTGCAAGGCTAATTATAAGTTGTCAATGTAGGTGGAATAATTAGGCTTAAACTAGATTTCAATTTTTGAATTTCAAGGTTTACTTACAATCTGCTTTAATACTTTTGGCCAAACTATCTTAAAAGACAGAGAAGGCAATGGCACCCCACTCCAGTACTCTTGCCTGGAAAATCCCATGGACAGAGGAGCCTGGTAGGCTGCAGTCCATGGGGTCGCTAAGAGTCGGACACGACTGAGAGACTTCACTTTCACTTTTCACTTTCATGCACTGGAGAAGGAAATGGCAACCCACTCCAGTGTTCTTGCCTGGAGAATCCCGGGGACGGAGGAGCCTGGTGGGCTTCCGTCTATGGGGTCTCACAGAGTCGGACACGACTGAAGCGACTTAGCAGCAGATCTTAAAAGAAAAAAAAAAGCTGGAAAAAAGTTTTCTGAATAGGAAAAATGGTTTCAGTAATGAGGATAAAGTTATTCTAGACATTCAGAGGTGACTAGGTTTTTCTTTCATATCTGTGATTTGGCCTAAATGTTTCCAACAATTCCAACAGCAAGCTGCTAGACTCCTAAATGTTAGAATTTAAGCTCTTTAAGTTTATATACACAGCCATTTCCCCTGGGTAACCACATATTATTATCAACATTAGATCCAGGTGGGTTTCTGTATCAGATGCTATATTATACAACTCTGCTACATTCTGAACTTCAGACTATTCCTGGATCTGATTTCCCATAGCTTAGAATAAAGCCTCAAATCCTTAATGCCACACAAGGCCCTAAATGATTTGGCTCTCTGAGTAAGTCTCCCAGCCTCTATTCACATGCCATTCTCCCCAACTCACTCTCTACCTCCATTTCTTCCAATTTCTGGGAATAGCTATCATCTTTCCCACCTGAGGGCCTTAGCATATGCTGTTCTATCTGCTGAGAATACTCTTATCCATTCTGCTGAACTACATAACTCCCGGCCTTCTTTCCTATGTCAGATTAAATATCACTTTCTCAGGAAGTCTTTCTTTTACCCCCAAAGACTAGGTCAGGATCCTGTTATACATTCTCATAGTTCCTGTGACTTTTTTCTTACAGCCTTCATCACAACTGTAATTAAGTGTTTCTTTATTATTTTAATTTCAGCATTCCTCACTAGACTGTAAATTCCATGAGACAAGGGGCTATAATCTGTGAGTGTATCACTGTGTCACCAGTCTATAAAGTACCTGATACTCTAGCCAGATATTAAAAAAATAACTGTTTCACTATTCTGAATAGTCTTAATAATTTGAATAGTTTTATAAACTGGCTTTGATGAGGCCATTCCATTTTATCAAATGTATGTATTTTTCAATGTAGACAAGATTCAAATATCGTTTCTCTGGCTCCTCCACCTACTTTACCCAAATCAGCCAAAGTAAATGGATATCTAGCTGGGAGGTGAAAGGTGTTACTCAACTTCACCTTCCCTAAGCACCAGAACATCCAGATCCTATCCAACCAAAACATCCTGTTACACATTCAAGTCCTTTACTAAATTACAGACATCATTAAAAATGGCATCTTGTTCATTTTTGCACTGACTATACTTAGTACAAATTGTGACAGTTTGTTAATAAATGAATGCTAAAACACTCAAGATCATTAACACAATGATGAAAGTGATTTAAAAGGAATATATGAATCTACTCAAAATTACTAGGAAAAGTTTTTGTTTCTGAAATCAAGTTTGTCTTGATATCCCTTGCATTCCTGCCTTCATTCATCTACTCGGGAATATTCACACTGCTGCAAAAGCAACAAGAATAATGAAGGAACAAAATCAATCCACTTAAAAAGAAATATCAGATTTTAGAATTCTAATATTGCCATCATCTCATAATATTTTGACACTTGAAAGCACTGGTTTACTGTGCATTCAGTTTCATTAATGCTGTTATCCTTTAGGGCAAGCAATGGATAGTAGCCCTTTTCTGAGGTTTATAAAACTGTCAAGAATGCATGGAAGCTTATAAATTTATGTGTTTGTTAAAAAGTCAATAATTTAACAAAATTAAAATAGATGTTGGTATTTTTCAATCATTAATGTAATTTTCCAAAATTGATTAAAAAATAATATACTTAAATAGTTCAGTTCAGTCACCCTCAGGACTTAAAGAAGTTTCCTAAATGAAAAAAGGAATTCATAATGATTATCATATGCCAATACTAAGATCACCAACTGAATTTTAAATAGTTTTCAAGTGAAATCTAGCTTGGTAACTCAACATACTATATTACTAAAGCAAAATAATAAACAAATATAAAATTTATTATCTCAGTTATTTTAATCATTGTTCTGATACTACATATTATCATCAAATTTTATTAAACCTATTGTAGAAATCTGAGATACCAACTTGAACATTTTTAAGGCATAAAATTTTTTAGGTACATGCCATGGCTTCACGACTTTTTCTTCAGAGGAAAAAGGTACAATACCCATGAAGGGAGAATATTTTTTAATACTATTAAACTGTGTCAAGGATAAAAATGTGAATAAATGCAAATAAAATGGAACTTTGAAATCTAAATACTGTATCTCATAACATCTCACAAATTATGACCATGCCCCCAATTTGAGATGTGGATGCCTGAATTATAAAGTTGAAGGCTGTTGTAAGTTTTTAGATCATACTAATTGGCCAAAGGATTTGCTTTAGATACCCACTGAAAGGGCAGTGTTGTTATACTGTGACTTAATTGCATTAAAAGAAAATAACTTCTCTTTCAGTTATTTTTCCACCACCATCTAATCATATAAAGGCCTTGGTTCACTCCCCTGCCCCTCAAATACTTTGCTTTAGTGCACAGAAAGTTTTCTTTTCAGCTATTACACGATTAAGTATGTCCTTATAGAATGATCAGAAGCATCTGGGAAAGGTGGAAGTGAAAAAAATCCTCACTGGGAAAGTTAGCTTAATGCGTGCCCTTCAGAGTGGCCCATTATCAACATTTCATAGTGGGTTTCTTTATTTTCAGGTCCCCAAGGTATGTGCCATAAATTATGACTTGAACTAAACAAGTCACACTTGGCTCCAAAATGAAATTTTCCTACCTCCACTTTCTAGTCCCCAAGGTGGGAAGAGGAAATCCTGGTCACAGCCAAAGAAGTCATATTTTTGGCTCTAACATACATTTTCCTGCTTCTCTAAAAGTCAAACTCTGCAACTGAGACTACAAGAGTCTTAAGTTAGTATTTTAAACTATATTTTAATTTTTACTTCCATGATCCGTCTCAAATTTAAGAAAAAAAAATTTTAGTATCATAAAATTAATGTCATTGCCTTCTTTTTCCCACTCAGATCACTTCTATAACTCAGACAGCGACCTTAACTCTTTAAAATATGAATTCAAATACAAATGAAACAATAGAGAAAATAAGGCAGAAATAGATTGTTTCATTTCCATAAGATAAAATATTTCAGATGTTCATTTATAAATAATTTCTACTTATTTTGCATGGTAGATTAAGTATTAATGTAAAAGAAAACTGAAAAGTCCTAATTTATGGTCCAGTAATTTGAAGTATTGTTTTAGGTTTGGAAGAACCATTTACGGAAGTCATTTAATTCATCATCTCATTTTAGAGAAAATAAATGGCAGACAGAGCCTGGGGTGATTCCCAGAGAGTATATAACCCTCTGACCTTGAGTGTGAACAGAACCTGTGACTTGCTTCTGGCCAACAGAATATGGCAAGAGCAATGGGGTAGTCACTCCCTTGATTAGACCATGTTATAAGGCAAAGATGTGGAAGTTATTCCTCTTATGTTGTTATATGATTCCATCTTAGGAGACGAGCTAGACAGTATCTTGTTGGCCTTGAAGAGGGCTTGTAAGGTGACCACACAACAAGGAATTCCAAGCAGCCTGCAGGGCATGAGAGCAGCTCTTGGCTGGATTAGTCCTACCACTATAAGCACCTGAATTCTGCCAACATCGTAATGAGCTTGGAAGAAGATCCCAAGATCCAGATGAGAAAGCAGCCCAGCTGGCACATTGATTGCTGTTTTGTGGAACCATAAGCAGAGGACCCAGCTAAGACATGCCCACACTCCTGACCAATGGAAACTGTGACATAAGAAGTGTGTGTTGTTTTAAGTCACTATGTTTGTGGTAATTTGTAACAGGGCAACTGAACACTAACACAAATAGGGCCACTATAATCAATATACCCTCTCTATTAACATATTCTACTATGCTTTAGATAGGGTGTAAATACTATTGGAATTGAGTACTACCTTCATGACATCTTTAATGATTTATGGTCGCAACAACACACTGTACTGCCTTATGTTATACTGTCCTACTCATCATCTAATAATGACCACTATCATTATCATGCCTTAATTAAAGAGTCTAGGAATGAAGGGCTGTTTTTCTTTTTCTTAATGTCAAGTAAAATAAGCAACAAAACCAAACACTATTTTGATAACTTATTTAAAATATATTTAAATTTAGTTCTGGGCTTCCCTGGCAGCTCGGTTGGTAAAGAAGCCGCCTGCAATGCAGGAGACCTTGGTTATCTGGATCAGGAAGATCCCTTGGAGAAGAGATAAGGTGAGGGGTGAAGTCGCTCAGTCGTGTCCGACTCTTTGCGAACCCATGGACTGTAGCCTACCAGTCTTCTCTGTCCTTGGGATTCTCCAGGCAAGAATACTGGAGTGGGTTACCATTTCCTTCTCCAGGGGATCNTGGTTATCTGGATCAGGAAGATCCCTTGGAGAAGAGATAAGGTGAGGGGTGAAGTCGCTCAGTCGTGTCCGACTCTTTGCGAACCCATGGACTGTAGCCTACCAGTCTTCTCTGTCCTTGGGATTCTCCAGGCAAGAATACTGGAGTGGGTTACCATTTCCTTCTCCAGGGGATCTTCCCGACCCAGGGATCAAAACCGGGTCTCCCACATTGGAGGCAGAGGCTTTAACCTCTGAGCCACCAGGGAAGCACTCATTATTCCTGGGCTTCCCTAGTGGCTCAGATGGTAAAGAATCCGCCTGCAGTGCAGGAGATCTGGGTTCAATCCCTGTGTCAGGAAGGTCCCCTGGAGGAGGGCATGGCAACCCATTCCAGTATTCTTGCCTGGAGAATCCCATGAACAGAGGTGCCTGGCGGGTTACAGTCCATGGGGTTGCAAAGAGTTGGACACGACTGAGCGACTAAGCACACACAAATTTAGTTTTAATTAATTTTACTTTAATATATATTTACTAGTTAAAATAAATGTATTTAAATATAAAGTACATATTTAAGATTTAAACTAAATATATTAAAAAATAAACATTTGAAACAGGAGGAAAGAGGGCAGGGAACAACCTTTGCAAGAATGACATAGCCTGAGGGCCCAACATAAAATGATGATTAAAACTAACTATGTCCAAGATGGCAGACAAGTCAATTTGAACTAGACCGTGATCCTTAGTATATGCTCACTGTAACACATCAGCAAGCTAAATGACATACCCAGAGGCGCCATGACAGTTCCAAGGCTGACCATCAAAGACCAAAAAGCGAGCAATGGCCCAATTCCTGGAAATCTCCGTTTCTTCCCCTAAATGATTGGAATAATCCACCCATTCATTAGCCTACGAAATTACCCAGCTCATGAAAGCTAACCACACCACATTTCAAGGTCACAGTCACCATCTGCAATGGCCCATACTCTGTCTGTGAAGTATTTCTCTCTGAATTAATCCACTTCTTACCTATCACTTTGTCTCTCACTGAATTCTTTCTGCAATGAGACATCAAGAATCTGAGATTCATCATGTCCTGAAACCAGGTCTGTGAACTCACTTGGAAGACTGTGGGTCTTGGCTGGGTTCAAGTTCCAGCCACGTGGATTAGAGTACCAACTGGGTTTTAGCTTGGTTTGAGTCCCAGCTTTGTGGGTTCAAGTCCCAAGCAGGGTTTTGGATGGGATCGAGTCCTGGCACATGAGTTCAAGTCCCAGCCTGAGATAAATGGTTTAATATCTAATCCTTAATTAAACTAATTTACTGAACACTCACTATATTCCAAGGCAATATTTATGTGGAGACAAAGATAGTTAAGAAATTGTCCTTATCTTTGAGGAACACCATCAACAAACTATAAATCATATTTATAAACACTAAAATATAATGGAGAAGGAAATGACTATCACTCTAGTATTCTTGCCTGGAGAACTCCATGGACAGAGGAGCCTGGTGGGCTACAGTCCATGGGGTCACAAATAATCAGACACAACCAAGTGACTAACACACACACAATATACACTATAATGAAGGCAGTGTAAATATGTGTTTTCAGTTCAGTTCAGAAGCTCAGTTGTGTCTGACTCTTTGCAACCCCATGGACTGCAGCACACCAGGCTTCCCTGCCCAGCTCCTGGAGCTTGCTCAAACTCATGTCCATCGAGTCGGTGATGCCATCCAACATCTCATCCTTTGTCATCCCCTTCTTCTCCTGCCTTCAATCTTTCTCAGGATCAGGGTCTTTTCCAGTGAGTCACTTCTTCGCATCAGGTGGCCAAAGTACTGGAGTTTCAGCTTCAACATCAGTCCTTCCAATGAATATTCAGGACTGATTTCCTAGAGGACTGATTGGTTGGATCTCCTGGCAGTCCAAGGGACTCTCAAGAGTCTTCTCCAAAACCATAGTTCAAAAGCGTCAATTCTTCAGTGCTCACCTTTCTTTATGGTCCAACTCTCACATCCATACATGACCACTGGAAAAACCATAGCTTTGACGAGATGGACCTTTGTCCACAAAATAATGTCTCTGCTGTTCA
This sequence comes from Oreotragus oreotragus, assembly GCA_006410675.1. Taxonomy (NCBI): domain Eukaryota; kingdom Metazoa; phylum Chordata; class Mammalia; order Artiodactyla; family Bovidae; genus Oreotragus; species Oreotragus oreotragus. The sequence goes on along the minus strand of SJYX01012285.1, from coordinate 177,581 downwards.
TAACCCAGGGATCGAACCCAAGTATCCCATATTGCAGGCGGATTCTTTACCATCTGAGCCACCAGGGAAGTCCAAGAATATTGGAGTGGGTAGCCTCTCCCTTCTCCAGGGGAATTTCTCAACCAAGCAATTGAACTGGGGTCTCCTGCATTGCAGGCTGATTCTTTACCAGTTGAGCTAGCAGGGAAGCCCTAAATATGTGCTTTAGAAAGTATAAATAAAAAGCACTGGTAAAATTTACTATGTAGGTAAATATAAAAGCCAATATTATTGAACTTATGTTTTTAAGTTTTTAAAAGGAAAATACATAAAAGAATAATTATAAATAATGGCATACAATGTATAAAGGTGTAATCTATGTAACAGAAAAAGGGAGAGACAGAGATTAAGATGTTACTTCTAACCCCTAGGGTAACAGTAAGAAAATAACTAAAAAATATATACAAAAGGAGAGAAGGGAATCAAAATACTACACAACAATAAAAAAAAAAAAGCTAAACAAAAANAAAGGTGTAATCTATGTAACAGAAAAAGGGAGAGACAGAGATTAAGATGTTACTTCTAACCCCTAGGGTAACAGTAAGAAAATAACTAAAAAATATATACAAAAGGAGAGAAGGAAATCAAAATACTACACAACAATAAAAAAAAAAAAGCTAAACAAAAAGGAATTGAGGAACAAAAGGCACATAAGGCTGAAAACAGTTAAATGGTAAAACTAACCCTTTCTTAAGAATGATTACTTTAACTGGATTAAGTTCTCCAATGGAAAGGCAGAGATTGGCAGACTGAATTAAAAAACATAATCCAATAATATGATGTCTACAAGAGACTCATTTTAGATATAAAGAAGATAGATCCATCTTATAATATATATAAAAATTTACTCAAAATAGAGCAAATATTTAAACTTAAGAGCTAAAACTGTGAAACTCTTTGAAAAAAACACAAGGGGCAAAGCTGCATGGCCATGGATTTGGCAACAGCTTACTAAATATGACACCAAAAGCACAGGCAAAAACAGCAAAACATAATGTGGACTCTATTAAAATTCCAAACTTTTGTATTTTTTATAACCTAATTGACTCATTGGAAAAGACCCTGATCCTGGGAAAGACTGAAGGCAGAAGAAGGGGACGACAGGATATCTTATAACCTGCCTGCACTGCAGGCAGATTCTTTACTATCTGAGCCACCAGGGAAGCCATCAGTTCAGTTCAGTTCAGTCGCTCAGTCGTGTCCAACTCTTTGCAACCCCATGAATTGCAGCAAGCCAGGCCTCCCTATCCACCACCAAATCCCAGAGTTCACTCAAACTCATGTCCATCGAGTCAGTGATGCCATCCAGACATCTCATCTTCTGTCATCCCCTTCTCCTCCTGCCCTCAAACCCTCCAAGCATCAGTCTTTTCCAATGAGTCAACTCTTCACATGAGGTGGCCAAAGTACTGGAGTTTCAGCTTTAGCATCAGTCCTTCCAAAGAACATCCAGGACTGATCTCCTTTAGAATGGACTGGTTGGATCTCCTGGCAGTCCAAGGGACTCTCAAGAGTCTTCTCCAACACCACAGTTCAAAAGCATCAATTCTTCGGCGCTCAGCCTTCTTCACAGTCCAACTCTCACATCCATACATGACCACAGGAAAAACCACAGCCTTGACTAGACGGACCTTTGTTGGCAAAGTAATGTCTCTGCTTTTGAATATGCTATCTAGGTTGGTCATAACTTTCCTTCCAAGGAGTAAGCATCTTTTAATTTCATGGCTGCAGTCACCATCCACAGTGATTTTGGAGCCCCCCAAAAGTCTGACACTGTTTCCACTGTTTCCCCATCTATTTCCCATGAAGTGATGGAACCAGATGCCATGATCTTTGTTTTCTGAATGTTGAGCTTTAAGCCAACTTGTTCACTCTCCTCTTTCACTTTCATCAAGAGGCTTTTTAGTTCCTCTTCACTTTCTGCCATAAGGGTGGTGTCATCTGCATATCTGAGGTTATTGATATTTCTCCCTGCAATCTTGATCCAGCTTGTGCTTCTTCCAGCCCAGCGTTTCTCATGATGTACTCTGCATATAATTTAAATAAACAGGCTGACAATATACAGCCTTGACGTACTCCTTTTCCTATTTGGAACCAGTCTGTTGTTCCATGTCCAATTCTAACTGTTGCTTCCTGAGCTGCATATAGGTTTCTCAAGAGGCAGGTCAGGTGGTCTAGTATTTCCATCTCTTTCAGAATTTTCCACAATTTATTGTGATCCACACAGTCAAAGGCTTTGGGAAGCCATAAACATGCTTTAATTATTATTTTTTTTAAGGCCAAGACTCCATTTTGGAGTCCTTATTCTTAGCCCTTTACCATATGTAATGGAAAATATCCACACACACCACCTCCCCAACCACTGTTGACTTACGGCTTGGGCATGTGACATGCTTTAGGCAGTGTGTTAGCTAATGTGACAGAGGCAGGTGTTTGATAATTGCTTAGACAGTCAAGCTTGCCTCCTGCACCTCTGCCATTGCAATGATAATATGTTTTGGCTGGTCTGTTGGTTCACAAAGGATGAGATACAAGTACAGCAGAGCTGATCCAGTTGAACTCAACCTGGTCAAACCATAGCAAGGCAACTAAGCTCAGCTGAAATCATCTATTGCTCACCCCACCTTCATAGATGTTGACCCACAGTGAGTGACTGGTGTTTCGAGCCACTGAATTTTAGAATTGTTTGTTAGGAAGAACTGACCCAGAAATACGGCATCAAGAAATACACTTTCCCTTACAAGTCTTTCCAGTAAAGACTTTTCCTCTTCATCTGTCCCTTGATCCTGCAGCTTAGACTATTTTTGGGTCCACCTACTTGCCCCCTTTAGGAACCACTAGGGAAACTCCTTTAGAATAACCTTCCTCCTCCCTGTGCAGACCTCACTGAAGCTTCTGTGATTTTGCTGTTTTATATGACTAGAGCCATTGGATTTCAGATAAGCACAAATGACAAGCAGGACCATGACTGAAGAATGTCAGAGTATGTCACCGGTATCTTTTTTTGTTTTTAGATGACAGACTGAGATGTTGCCTGGGAAGAACTTATCTTGAGGAAAGAAAGCATTAAGAAGGCCACGACTGGTGCAACAAACACCACCCAGAATCACAGCTGTAGTGAGAGAGGATAGAGAAAATAGAAGGTAAATGTATTTTTTTTATTCACAAGTAAACACTAGTTAATTTTAAGGATTTTTTTCAAAGAATAACAAAATAAACGATTATATTCTCACTATATTTTCTTTCAGCTTGTTTTTTAGTAAAACAAACATTATAGGAAAAGCTAAAGTCACTGGGGACAGGAAAGTCCCTAATAACTAGTTAAGCTAGTTAGTAGTTAATATTAACTAGTTAATAGTCTCTGATAACTACCTCCAAAATCATTCCTTTCTCTTCTCATACATAATCACTATTATGAGTTTGATGTGAATCCTTTCAGGGCTTGTTACTTTGTGAGTGTGATATTTAATACAACGCAGTTATTAGCCATAAAGCTATCTCCTTTTCCAGCTCTCAAGGACTCATATATAGGTCCAAGAGTGAAAGATGATACAAGCAAAAGGTGAAAGTGCTAGTTTTGGGGGAAAAAAATTTATATTTAAGACATGGGAAGAACGTGTGGTAGAAAGTGTGGGATTCTCTCTGCTTAAACAAAGCAGCATCTGTACAGTAATATAATACTGTAAATATACTCAAGATAAAATGTTAAGACATTCAAAAAAGACAGTACCACTGCTAACAGCAGTGCCATCAACAGCACTTAGCTTCAGTGGAACGAGCATTCATGCCACTGAGGGTGAGCCCAACAGTTTTCCTGAGTAGAGTCTACCGTTTCATCATAGCACTAGTCAGAGGCAGCCTTCGTCATTTCAGAAAAGGAGCCCGAATGAATGGTCACCAAAACTCTCAGTACTGACACCTGTGGCTGGAGAAAGGCAACAGAAGCCAACAAAATTACTGAAGACTGAAAGGACTGTATATCCCTTGAGGACTTCAGAAATATTGAGGAGGACCAGAGGTTAGGAGAATATAGGAGTTAACTTGAGAAATATCAACATTGTTAATACTATATAATTCTAAATGTCTAGTAAAATACTAACAAGGAAAAAGATAATTACCGAAGGAAAGAATTCTTGCTTTAATATGAGATCCTAACAGGTTGCATCCTGAAAGGGATACAGATTATACTCAACAGAGTCAGAAAATCTTAAGTCTTGGTCTCAGATTCCTAGCACCTTCAAATTCCTGTAGGAATAAAAGAAAATTCTTCCCAATAAAGATAATATCACCCTAGGATTCAAATTATTACTACAAGTAATTTTCAAAAATTTTTAGTGAACAATCAGTGATAGTGAAACAAAACTCCTGTTTCTGGCCAAGGCAGAATAACTGTCTTAGGAATATTCCTCCCACTGCAAGTAACTGTAAATTGGACAAAATAAATAAAGCAACTGCTTTCAGCGGGGCACACACAGGGCAGCGTAAGACTGTAATCTCGGAGACAAGGGAAATCCATTAGGTGAACTCCATGACTCTCAGTGCTCCTCTGGGTATAATTTTTCAACAACAGTGCAGAACACAGAAGTACAAGCAGAGTATGGTGGTCCTGCTGAGCTGAAGTGGAAGACAGCAGAACTTGTAGCAGCGAAAATCACTGAAACCTGCAGGGCAAGACATGGCATGGAGAGAAGAAGATCGAGAAAGGGCCCTAGAATTCCCTGGGGGTTCTCTGTCAGTCTGGGGCTCAGAGTCTGATAAAACACAGATTGCTGGACTCTGTCTCCAGAGTTTCTGATTCAGGAGGACTGGATGGAACCTGCAAATATGTATTTCTATTACTTGATACTGATGGTGCTGATGACACAGGTGGTATTGATGCTCCTGATCCAGGCCTATATTTTGAAAATCATTCTTTTTGAGTAAAAGACAGTGCAGGTTAAAAATAAACCCACATCTACTAAACCTTTCTCACTCATTCTGAGTCACTAGAGCATTAACATAGAATATCTGAGGATACAAAAAAAATGTATAGTTAACTTTACACAAAACGAACAGCTTCTGTGATAAATACAACTTCTAAGGCTTTGATGGCCTACCTGAAGATCTTTCACATTTGGAAAAGGAATTCCTATTGTTACGACAGCACGGGCATTATCATCTGAGAAATCCAGACCCTCACTCACTTTACCACGACAAACTGCCACCAGGAGGGCTCCATCTTAAGCAACAGAAAATCAACATTTTTAAAAGCATAATCAAGATTCCCAGAAAATGTCTTATTCTTGTCATTTTGAAAAGATCTGATTACTAACTATAATATCAAATTTAAAAGACTCAAAATTAAAAACTACTATAAGATAAAGTTCTTAAAGTTCAATGTCTTCAAATAAAACAAAATTATATTTTGACACAAAACGGCAGGACCAATTTATAAACTGTGTATCTCCCAGTTAAACTATATAGAAAAACCATGCCAGAGTAGTAACCTGCATATGAACTAAGCAATTGTGAATCAACTGTTTTATCTTTAAAATATTGAAACTGAGATCACTACCTTTACCACCAGACTGTAAGTTATCAGAAGGATTTAAAGGATTCTGTATCATATTAGATCAATATTATACTGAAAAGCATTTAAAACATATACACAGAATACTCTGTGCATAATCTTATCATACAGGGATATTGACAATTATGTTATAGCATCTTTGTGATGTTGCACTGTTCATAAGTTATTATTATTTGCCCTTTCTGTGAAATGTTTTATGGGCATTTTCTAACTTTGAGATTTAGCCTTCATTTATGTTTACCTTATGCAATTAAATATAAGCACAAAGTATATTTTTACATAAAAATGTAACCTCCTTCCACTAGTAAGGAAGATAATAATGCATACTCTACCATCTTCTTTGATAAAACATTTTAGGTAGTGTAAGAAAGTTTATAGGATAATACCTGAAGGCATCCCATTTCTTAAAACTGAACTGGCATCTTCAAGTGAAGGTACTCAAAGGAGAACAACTCCAAACGGAAGAATTTCTTTAACTTAATTTTTTTTAGGACTATAGAAATAATTTTTGAAAAAAAGGCAATACAAATACAATTCTAACAGCACCAACTTCTCACTTTATGGTAAAAAAATTTTTCACTGACTATCAAATAATTTCCAATTACCTTTTTCTCCTTTGTACTTGATTGCATCGTAGTACACCTGCAGTAATTCATCAAAATCAATTTTTTCTCCTCCCTGTGGTTCTACAATGACTGTCTTCACCAACTCCAGATCATGCCATAAACCAGTAGAGAGCCAACGTTCTTTTAACTTTTCCAGTAACTGAAAAGGGGAAAGAAAACATTGAGTTTCCTGTGTGTCCAACTGAACATAACTTACATTTATCTGTTTAAAGACAATCTGATTACAATGTGACTATGGCAAGAGTATTAACATTTCTGTGTTTTAGTCTAGGAAATGAGCAAAACAATTATACATCATAGAGCTGTGACTGGGTAAATTCATTAACCAATTTAGAAAGCTCTGAATGAGGCCCTGCACACATTAAGAGCTTCGTGGATGTTAGCTGCTATGGCTGCTGTTACCATTATTATTACTTCTAACATTACTGCTGCTCCTGCTACTATGTCTATCATTGCTATTTTGGGGATTTCAGAAGCAGGAAAAAAATTACTTCGAAGTTCATAAATTTTAAGTTATATCTAAATCTAAGGTAAAGTTCTTAATATCCTTAATTAAATAAAGATTTTTAAAGATCATTTTACATAGTACATAGGCAGCCATGCTGCTTGAAAACTTGATTATCACTGGTAAAGTGAATTGAGTAAATATATAAATAGAACCTCAGGCAGCCAACAAGTACAAAACATAAAAGCACAAATGGAACATTCACAAAAACAACCAAGAATATCAGATTAACCACATATTCTAACAATAATACAAACTTGGCAATGGCACCCCACCCCAGTACTCTTGACTGGAAAATCCAATGGACGGAGTAGCCTGGTGGGCTGCAGTCCATGGGGTCGCTAACAGTCAGACAGACTGAACGACTTCACTTTCACTTTTCTCTTTCATGCATTGGAGAAGGAAATGGCAACCCACTCCAGTATTCTTGCCTGGAGAATCCCAGGGATGGGGGAGCCTGGTGGGCTGCCGTCTATGGGGTCACACAGAGTCGGACACGACTGAAGTGACTTAGCAGCAGCAGCAGCAGATTAAAAGTCAATAACATAAAGTTACTGACAAAAAAACAAACATACAAGCTCAACACTAAAGATTATATTCTTAAAGAGCATATGGGTTATATGCCAATTATATCTCAATAAAGCTGCAAAAAGAAAATAAATAACAACAAAAGAGAACGTACAGAGAAGAAATCAACAGAATTCATGACATCTTTAGATCTGAATGACTAAAAAACGTACCCACAATCCAAAACATGTGGTATGGAATAAAGGTAATAAGAAAGCAGAAGTTAGTAAAGATAAGAATTGAAATTAAAAAAAAAAGCGGTAGAGATTATTATGACTTAAGTTGAACTGTTTTATTTGTTTTATGCAAAGAGTTCTATGTAATATGGGCCAATTATTACAACATAGGCAGGGAGTGAAGTGAAGGTTCTCAGTCGTGTCTAATTCTTTGTGACCCCATAGACTGTAGCCTATCAGGCTCCTCCATCCATGGGATTTTCCAGGCAAGAGTAATGGATTGGGCTGCCACTTTCTTCTCCAGGGGATCTTCCCAACCCAGGGACTGAACCCGGATCTCCCACACTGTAGGCAGATACTTTACTGCCTGAGCTACCAGGGAAGTCACAATATAAGGAAGCATCAAGAAATTACTTCAAATGCTCGAGAGAACAAAAACTAATTTTTATAAGATAATTTAATTCTTCAGAATTTTAACGTATCTATTTTTGGAAATAATAATAAGACAACAAAACACATTTTTAAACAAATCACTGCTATGGTCTAAATGTTTGTATACCTCCAAAAATCATATGTTGAAATCCTAATCTCTAAAGATAAAGGTATCCGGAAGTGGGGTCTGTAAAAGTAATTTGGTCATAAGCATGGAGCTTTCACAAATGGGATAGTGCTCTTATTTTTGAGATCTCACAGAGTTCCTTTGAGCATAGCAAGAGAGAACTGGCTCCCCACAGGAAGAGGGTCCTCACCCAACCATGCTGGCACCCTAATCTTGGACTTCCAGCCTCCAGAGCTATGAGAAATATGATTCCATTGTTCATAAGCTACCAGGTCTGGAGTAGTTTATTCCAACAACCAGAACACACTAAGAAAATCACTAATTGGTAAAACAATTCATTGCATATTATACATTGATCAGGGTATTCTGAAATTAAAAGACGCTTACTCCTTGGAAGAAAAGTTATGACCAACCTAGACAGCATATTCAAAAGCAGAGACATTACTTTGCCAACAAAGGTCCGTCTAGTCAAGGCTATGGTTTTTCCTGTGGTCATGTATGGATGTGAGAGTTGGACTGTGAAGAAGGCTGAGCGCCACAGAATTGATGCTTTTGAACTGTGGTGTTGGAGAAGACTCTTGAGAGTCCCTTGGACTGCCAGGAGATCCAACCAGTCCATTCTGAAGGAGATCAGCCCTGGGATTTCTTTGGAAGGAATGATGCTTCTAGTCAAGGCTATGGTTTTTCCTGTGGTCATGTATGGATGTGAGAGTTGGACTGTGAAGAAGGCTGAGCGCCACAGAATTGATGCTTTTGAACTGTGGTGTTGGAGAAGACTCTTGAGAGTCCCTTGGACTGCCAGGAGATCCAACCAGTCCATTCTGAAGGAGATCAGCCCTGGGATTTCTTTGGAAGGAATGATGCTAAAGCGGAAACTCCAGTACTTTGGCCACCTCATGCAAAGAGTTGACTCATTGGAAAAGACTCTGATGCTGGGAGGAATTGGGGGCAGGAGGAGAAGGGGACGACCGAGGATGAGATGGCTGGATGGCATCACGGACTCGATGGACGTGAGTCTGAGTGAACTCCGGGAGATGGTGATGGACAGGGAGGCCTGGCGTGCTGCAATTCATGGGGTCGCAAAGAGTCGGACACGACTGAGCGACTGAACTGAACTGAAGATTAAAAACTTCCCATAACACCATGTTAACAGGTAAAAACAGCAGGGATATTATTAATTTTAAAAACTTTCTTACTTTGGCTATTAGAATTTACTTTTTGAACATACACCTTCTGAATCAAAGTTTCTCACCATGCAAATTCTTAATTTCTTCTAGCTGCTGTAATTCAGTTAGAGGAGCATAAGGACACCCCAAGGATGTAAAACCAGATGAAATGTATCACGAATCTGCATAATTATTGATTCTTAATAGAATTAAATTCAATGGTGCTATACTGTTTTCTGAAAACACAGATAATATTTCACCTCTGATTCCTTGAATTCAAGAGAATCACAACTCCAGTGTTTTGAACATTCAAAATCTGGAGAAATACACAGCATTTTACTGACTGACTTCACTTTCACTTTACTTTACAAAGACCATTAAGTTGATGATTCCAAAATATATTCCATTTTAATAGATTAACATCTCTTTATGAAGAAAAATCTCAGAAATAAAAAGGAAATTGGATCAAAGTAGAAATTTCCCTCCAAAATCCAGCAGGGATTTTTCCTCCATTATGTAGAATTCAGAATATCAAAGAGTTATAAATGATTTAGAAATATTTACCACCAAGTCCAGCCACTGGATATAATGGGCTTCCCTGATAGCTCAGTGGGAAACAATCTGCCTGCCAATGCAGAAGACGCAGGTGTGATCCCTGAATCGGAAGGATCCCCTCAAGGAGGAAATGGTAACCCACTCCAGTATTCTGCCTGAAAATGTTCTAAAATTGGTAGACTTTGTAAACATAATAAAACTTATTGAAATTTACACTTCAGGTTGGTAAACTGTAAGGTGTGCAAAGTATATCACAGTAAAGATATTTTATTAAAACAATGATAAATAGGATACTTCCAAACCACTAAAAGCATGAACGGAGGACAAAAAAAACCACATCAATAGAATAAGGTAAACAAGAGAGGAAAAGAGGTAAAAGAAAGCACAGAATAAGATGGTAGAAAATAAGTCCAAATATGGCAAAGAATCAAAGAAAACACAAATTTAATTCATTTATGAAAAATAAGACAATCAGTTGGTTTAGAAGAAGAGAGGGGAGAAGGGAAGTAGTGGGGAGAGGAAAAAGAAAATCAACTATATGTTGTTTATCAACAGAAATACTTAAATTAAATCACAAAGAATTCTTAAAAATGAAGACATGGAAAAAGATATCTGAGGCGTATATTTACCATCACAGACATAGAAAAGTAGACTTCTAAATAAAAAGCTTTAAAAGAAACATAGATATACAATATATCCATATATATAAAAAGTATGTCCAGCAAAAAGATACAGCACTCATGAATCTTTATGTACTTAAGACATAGTCTGACAATATGGAAAGGAAAACAACTAGCAAGAAACACAATGATAAATACTATAAACACTATAGTCCCTAAACATACAGAGGACTTCAGCACATCTCTCTAAGATATCTACAGACGAATTAGATGAAATTAATATGAATATAGATTGAAACTTATAAGAATAATCAACTTTACCCTAATGTATGTAGGAAACTTGGTGCTAAAAGGAAAATAATAATTCTTCTAAATGTAAAACAATATACATAAATCCACAAAGGACATATTAATAAATTATAAAAATCTGTAATCATATATAAATTCCTTGGAAACAGATATTAACAGAAGAGTCATTCATTTCAAAACAAAATAAATTTATCTACATAAAAATCTGAAAAAGCTTCCATAACACAGACTCGATGGAAGTGAGTCTGAATGAACTCCAAGAGATGGTAATGAACAGGGAGGCCTGGCGTGCTGCAATTCATGGGGTCGCAAAGAGTCGGACACGATTTAGCAACTGAACTGAACTGAACTGAACTGAAAGTTATAGGTTCAGGAGGAAAACAAAATGGAAAAAAATTACTTAGAAACAATGTAATTTTTCTAGGTCTCCAACCAGCTTGTCATTTTCTACAAAATGTCAATAGAAATGTGATTTAAACAGCAGAACATAAAAATAAATAAGACTAGAAAGGTCTTAAAAATATTTATTGGGAGTCTCCAGTGGTTAAGAGTCTGCCTTCCATCCCTGGTCTGCGAACTAAGACCTCACATGTCACAGGGCAACTAAGTCTGTGTGCTACAACTTAAGACCCAGTGCAGCCAAAAGCATATACTAAGGGTAACGTGTGAACTGTGCTACAGAAATACAATAAGTATATAATAAGTAAGAAAAATAAATGAACTTGTTATGGATTTAAAAAAGCAAAATGGTGAAAATTATGTCCAATATCATATTTTTTAAAAACTCCAAAACAAAAAGCAAACCTAACCTATTGCTTAGGAATATATATGCACTGTGGAATACATATATATGTGGTGTGTATGTGTGCATGTTAGTCACTCGGCCATGTCCGATTCTTTGTGATCCCAAGGAATGTAACCCACCAGGCTCCCCTGTCAAGAATACTGGAGTGGGTTAGCATTCCTTTCTCCAGGGGATCTTTCTGACCCAGGTATTGAACCTGGGTCTCCTGCAATGCAGGCAGATTCTTTACTGCCTCAGCCACCAGGGAAGCCCATATTATGTGGTAAAATCATTTTAAGAAAATTAAAATTGTAAACTTTAGGACAATTATTAACTCTGAGGGGATGAACAAAGTGACAGGAATGTGAAGCAGCATCCAGTTAGCAGTAACATTTAATTCTTTAGTGATAGTTTTGATATTTTCATTTTATTAATATGCTTCATAACTCATATATGTATTACACATGATCTTTTTTAGTGCTGAAGGTATATTTATTTGTTTACTTTTAAATATTAATTAATTTGGCTGCACCAGGTCTTAGTTGCAACATGCAGGATCTTCATTGTGGCACGCGGGATCTTTAGTTGGACATGCAAACTCTTAGTTGCATAGTGGGATCTAGTTCCCTGACCAAGGATGGAATTTGGGTCCTCAGCATTGGGAGTGTACAGTCTTAGCCACTGGACCACCAGGGAAGTCCCGCATGTGACCTTATGTAAGTATGAAATATGTATATCTTGTTAATGTTTTTATTAACATCAGGACAGTGGGGACAGAGGATTAAGAAAAGAAAACAACAGCAAAAATACTAATCCCTACAATGTGCCAGAAACATCAGAAATCTAAGAATAAAGCAGAGAACATTACAGAAAAAGTACTTGCCTTCATGGTATTTATAATGAGAGAACATTACACATCTAAAGATGGATAATAAATATAGCCTGAAACTCCAAAATTTATATGTATTTAGAGCCCTGATTGCCCTGCTACATGAATATTTATATATTCAATGGCCTAATAAAACTCACCAGTTAGATATCTCAAGGCACCTGAAACATTTCATAAAAGATCAAATGTATACTATTCCAGTGTTATTATCAACAAATGCTGTCATGATTCACCAGAACTTGGGGCAGAACTTTAGCCTTTGTCTCCCCTCACTGCTAAGCATGGTGCAATTGGAAGAAAACTTTCAGCTCCAAACTTCTCCCCAATAAGGGAGTTAAAATAAGACTGAATGTGCAGACTTTTAGGGGGTGCTGCCCAGGGGACTGGTTTCTGTCTTGCCTAAATCTATGTACTGTCAGGTTGGGGGTCGCTAAGTACAAAGACAAAGGTTTAGAATAATCTGCACTCACTTACCCTAGTCTCTTCCCCTGGTTCAGTGCTTGACTACTGTGATAAAATCCCCACCTCCCAGTTTCTCTCTGAGAAGTTACTGGACCACATGTCCAATGTGCAGGCAGAGAGCTGCCTGAGAGACTGGTTTCTGGGTCACATATCTCAGAGTGCTGACAAGATCTAGCACGCTCGAGATGCCAAAGGGCCACTGAGAACAAAAGAGAGCTGAGTAGCTTGCTGCCACACTACAGGACTAGCAGAAAGAGGCGAATAATACAGCTTGTTGGCCTCTACCCTGGATGAGAGAAGAGACGAGTGGAGGATATCCAACATTCCAAATTTTGTTGGGGGCTAGTTTGGAGGGACTAGTTTCTGCCTTGCTCATCTCAGAGAGCTGATGTGACCTGGCATTTCTAAAGGCCTGTGGAGAACAAAAGAGGGCTGGGTGGTTTGCAGCAGCTTCAGAGAATCTGTAGTTTCACAGATAAAAGAAAAAAAAATCAGAGGGAACAAAAAAATTATGAGTTCTTGAAAAAAAAAAAAAAAAGAATCTGAAAAATTCTTCTAATCAGGAATCTACACACACAAGTTAAGAGAAGGAACGTCCACAGAAAAGGTTTGAGAGGCCTCCAGAATCTACAACTGAGTGAATTGGTGAAGATCTTTCCCTATATAGAACCAGCCCATAAAAGACTGGGAGAGGTGGCTACTGTTTTAAATGGGTAGATACAAACCCAAAATAACAGGGAACATGAAGAAACAGGAGGAAATTACCCAATCAAAGGAACAAAATAAATTCCAGAAAGTCAACCATAAAGAATGGAGGTATATATGAATTACCTGATGAAGAATTTAGAGTAACCATCATAAAGATGCTCAACAAGCTCAGGGAAATGATACATGAATAAAATGAGAATTTCAAAAAAAAGAAACAGAAAATATAAAACAGAGCAAAACAGAAATTTTGGATCTGAAGAATACAGTAACTGACATAAAAAGTTCACCAGAGGGATTTAACAGCAGACATAGTCAATCAAAATAAAGAATCAGTGAACTAAAACACAGGTCATTTAAATGATCTAGTCAGACAAATATAAAGAAAAGAGAATGAAATAGAGTCAAGAAAGCCTGGGGGATTTACAAGACACCTTCAAATAGACAACATACACAGAAGGCAAAAAAAAAAGTGAGAGAAAGGTACAAAGTTTATTTAAAGAATTAGTAGCCAGAAACTTCTCATATCTGGTAGGGGAGAATGGATATCCAGGTTCGAGAAGCCAAGACACCAAAAAGGGTGAATCCAAAGAAGGTCACACTGAGACATATTATAAACAGATTGTCAAAAAGTCAAAGACAGACAGAATTTTGAAAGTAGCAAGAGCAAAACAAGAAGGGAGTGGGATAATATATTCAAAGTGCTGAAAGAAAAAATTGGCCCTCAAAATGCAGAAAGAATGGGAAGAGGAGGACGATAAGAAGAGGTGAGGGGGAGGGGGAGGAGGAAAGATAAACTTTCCACGAATTACAAAAGTTGGGGGAGTTCATCACCAGGAGATTCCTTACAAGAAATACTAGGGGGAGCCCTTCAGTTGAAATAAAAAAGATGCTGGAAAATAAAACAAAGCCATAAAAAGTGGGCTTTAAGTAAAAGATTGTTAGAGACAAAGAATATTATATATCAAAAAAGCATCGATTCATGAAGATATAATTATAAACATACAAACATGTAAGAACAGAGCCCCAAACACATAAAACAAAAAACAGAACAGATAGAAACAAATAGTTCTACTATAATAGTAACAAACTTCAATATTCCAATGTCAATAATGAACAAAACAACCAGACAGAAATTCAACAAGGAAAAGAGAACTTGAAAAATACCATAAACTAATTAAAGCTAACAGACATATACAGAACACTCCATCTAACAAAGCAAAATACCCATTTGTCTCAGTTGTGTGTAAAACATCCCCTAGGATAGATCACAGCTTAGGGCACAATACAAAGCAAATTTCAAAAGCATTCAGTGTTTTTTCTGACTACAATGAGATGGAAATAGAAATCAATAACAGAAAGAAAACTGAAAAATTCACCCAAAAATGAAAATTAAACAATACACCTTTAAAAAATTAAAGTACAGTTGATTTACAACATTATGTTGTTTTCTTGGGTAGAGAATCGGGATTCAATATTTTTGTAGATTATATTCCATTATGAGTAATTATAAGATAATTGCTATAATTCCCTGTTCTATACAATATAAACAACACACTTTTAACAATCATTGGATAAAATCAGAAATTACAAGGAAAATTAGAAAATACCTTTGGATATATCAAAACAAAAATACAAATATATTATAACTTACAAGACAGTGAAAGTGTGCTATGAAAGATATTTTAGCTGTAAATGCAAACATTAAAAAGACCTCAAATTAATACCTAACTGCATTTTACAGTAGAGCAAATTAAGCCAAAAGTTAGAAGAAAAAATTAAGATTAGAGCAGAAATAAATGAAATAGAGAACAGAAAAAAAAATAGGGGAATGAACGTTGGTTCTTTGAAGATCAACAAAATTGAGAAATCTTTAGTAAGACTGACTAAAAAAAAAAAAAGATGACTCAAAGTAACCACACAAGAAAGTGGAGACATTACCACCAACTTTATAGAAATAAAAGGGATCATAATACTGTGAACAATTATATGCTACCAAATTGAATAATAATCAGGACATAATGGACAAATTCCTATAAATACACAATCTCAAAAAACTGAATCAAGTAAGGAGTTTGAAAGTAATCGAAAACCTTCCAACAAAGAAAATCCCTAGATCAGGTGGTTTCACTGATGAATTTCATCAAATATTAAAGAATTAATATCAGTCCTTTTCACACTCTTCAAAGAGAATGAAAGAGAACATTTCCTGACCCAATCTAGAGGCCAGTCTTACCCTGATACAAAAGGCAAACAAAGACACTATAGGCAAAAAATAAACTATAGACCAATATTCCTTACAAATATCGATGCAAAAACTTCAACCTATACTAGCAAAGTTCACCAACATACCAAAAGAATTATATCTTATGACATATTTTATATCATGTAAAATCACTATGTAAAATGATCATTTTTTTCCTTCATTCTATTAATGTGTATTATATTAACTGATTGTCACATGTTGAACAATGCTTGCATTCCAGGAGTAAATCCCAATTTGTCATGGATATTAGATTAGAGATGATAGGAAAGAGAGAAGAAGGCTCATAGACACCCCCTGATTAGTCCAAATATTTAGTCCAGATTACCCGATTAGTCCCAATATAAATTGCAGTACCTTTCACTCATTAAGGCAATACTGGAAAAGGGCCAAGACTGGGAGGAAAGATTACAAATAGACAGATGCTCAGACTGACATATTGAGGAAGCAATGTGTGATGTTGTGATTTATAAAAAATATAAATACATATATATATTTGGATTTGTCCCTGTTCTTGGCACATAGCCTCTAAAACTCTTGGAATTTCCTGAGCAATAAGAACTATTAGGGGCATCTTTGGTTCTGTTTCTGAAATAGCTCCAGAGTCATATATAAAGGTTAGAAGATTTACTCAAAGCAAGTCCCTTCAACCATACCTGACGTTTGGACAGTCCCCAGGCAACCTGAGTACAATGGCTGGTTGCCAACAGAACTGTGATATTGTGATTTACAAGAAAAATACACATTTGGTCATTCAGATAACCTATATATGTATATTTGGTCTTCATCTATCATTCCTGGCTCAGCTCCCTAAATCCTTGGAATTTCCCAAGTGTTGGGGAAGGCAATGGCACCCCACCCCAGTACTCTTGCCTGGAAAATCCAATGGACGGAGGAGCCTGGTGGGCTGCAGTCCATGGGGTCACTAACAGTCGGACAGACTGAGCGACTTCACTTTCACTTTTCTCTTTCATGCATTGGAGAAGGAAATGGCAACCCACTCCAGTATTCTTGCCTGGAGAATCCCAGGGATGGGGGAGCCTAGTGGGCTGCCGTCTATGGGGTCACACAGAGTCGGACACGACTGAAGTGACTTAGCAGCAGCAAGAATGATAAAGATGTCTTGTGTTACGTTAATGAGATTACTTTTGAAAAGTAGCCCAGGATGGGGTTAGTTATCTATGGAGCCCATCACTTCAATCCCACTCCCTCTGCTGTTGGGACCTACTGTGTATTGCCCCATCTGGCTACTGACTGATATCCTTTAATATCCTTTTATAATAAATTGGCAATCCAGTGAGTAAACGGGTTTTCCTGAAATCTGTGGGCTGCTCTAGCAAATTATTAACCCCAAAGAGTGGGTAGTGGGAACCTCTGACTTAAAGCAAGTCTGTCAAAAGTATAGGTAGCAACCTGGGCGTGTGACTAGTGAAGGATGTGGAAGGTGGTCTTCTGGTTCTGAGCCCTTTATCTGTGGAGTCTGATTCTATCTCTGGGTATACAGTGTCAGAACTGAATTGAATTCAGTCTTGATTCCAGCTTGTGCTTCTTCCAGCCCAGCATTTCTCATGATGTACTCTGCATATAAGTTAAATAAGCAGGGTCACAATATACAGCCTTGACGTACTCCTTTTCCTATTTGGAACTAGTCTGTTGTTCCATGTCCAGTTCTAACTGTTGCTTCCTGACCTGCATATAGGTTTCTCAAAAGGCAGATCAGGTGGTCTGGTATTCCCATCTCTTTCAGAATTTTCCAGTTTCTTGTGATCCACACAGTCAAAGGCTTTGGCATAGTCAATAAAGCAGAAATAGATGTTTTTCTGGAACTCTATATGCAGAGTACATCATGAGAAACACTGGGCTGAATGAAGCACAAGCTGGAATCAAAAGATTGCCAGGAGAAATATCAATAACAGATATGCAGATGACACCACCCTTATGGCAGAAAGTGAAGAAGAACTAAAGAGCCTCTTGATGAAAGTGAAAGAGGAGAGTGAAAAAGTTGGCTTAAAGCTCAACATTGAGAAAACTAAGATCATGGCATCTGGTCCCATCACTTCATGGGAAATAGATGGGGAAACAGTGGCTGGCTTTATTTTTGGGGGCTCCAAAAAAATCATTGCAGATGGTGACTGCAGCCATAAAATTAAAAGATGCTTACTCCTTGGAAGGAAAGCTATGATGAACCTAGACAGCATAAAGGTCCATCTAGTCAAGGCTATGGTTTTTCCAGTGGTCATGTATGGATGTGAGAGTTGGACTGTGAAGAAAGCTGAGCACTGAAGAATTGATGCTTTTGAACTATGGTGTTGGAGAAGACTCTTGAGAGTCCCCTGGACTGCAAGGAGATCCAACCAGTCCATCCTAAAGGAGATCAGTCCTGAGTGTTTCTTGGAAGGACTGATGCTGAAGCTGAAACTCCAATTCTTTGGCCACTTGATGCGAAGACCTGACTCATTAGAAAAGACCCTGATGCTGGGAAAGATTGAAGGTGGGAAGAGAAGGGGACGACAGAGGATGAGAGGGTTGGATGGTATCACCGACTCAAATGACATGAGTTTGGGTAAACTCCGGGAGTCAGTGATGGGCAGGGAGGCCTGGAATCCTGCAGTCCATGGGGTTGCAAAGAGTCAGACACAACTGAGTGCCTGAACTGAACTGAACTGAAATGTAAGTCAATGTTTCTCTGAGTTCTGTGAACCACTCTAGTGAATTCATCAAACTTGAGAAGGGAGCTGTGGGAATCTTCAGTTTAGAGTCGGTCAGTCAGACACACACACAACCTGGACATGAGATTGCTATCTGAAGTGGGAACAGTCTTGTGGGATAGAGCCCTTAACCTCTGGCATCTGATGCTCTGTTCTAGACAGATACTGTAATAACTGATTTAAGCTGTAGGACTCTCAGCTGGCATCACACAATTGTTTAATGCATGGAAACCCATATATCAGGTGTCGAAGTGAAGCTGTGTTGTAGTAGACTATTAATCATAGAGGAGACACAGAAGAGGTGTTTTTTTCTCGAGTGTGGTACTTACAGGAAAGTCAGAACTGAACTATAAATTGGGAAACCAAGACAAACAGACGTAACAAGAAGAGTGAATACAGATGAGACTGATCAGCAGCAGAGTATAAGAGTGCAGCAAGACAATCTTACTCCCTCTCTATCACACTGCACATCCAATCCATCAGCAGTTCCTACCACCACTGCTTTCAAACATTGTCTAGACTCCAAACACTGCTACCATAGTGGTCCATGTCACTACCATCTCTCACCTGAGTTATTAGCACTGACTCTTAAGCAGTCACCATGCTTCTTATGCTCTCTAGAGTCTGCTTCCATACAGCAGCCAGCACAATCCTTTTAAAATTAAGTCTAAAGCCTCCAATGGCATCCTACCATATCAGAATAAAATCCAATCCCTACTGTGGCCTGATTTTACCACAGCTACTTCTCTGGCCTGAGATTCACCTGAGAGGTGACACCTCTCCCCTACACTGCTTCAACCGGGGTAGTTTTCCTGTTGATCAAACAAGGCAAAGAATCTGCTTGCAATGCAGGAGACCTGGGTTTGATTCCTGGGTTAGGAAGATCCCAGAAGAAAAAGAAGGAAATAGTAACCCACTCCAGTATTTTGCCTGGAAAATGTCACAGAGGAGACTGGCAGGCTAGTGGGGTTGCAAATAGTTGGACATGACTGAGTGATGAACACACACACACACACACACAGTCTTCTTATTGATCAAACAAAACAGTACTCTTCTTCCACAAGGTTCCTTCTGTCTGAATATTCTTCCCCCATATCAGAATAGTTTGCTTCTCCACTTCTTTTAGGCCTTTACTCAAAGTCATCTTCTCTGACAGGCCTTGCAGAACCATCCAACTAAAATTCTAAAAGTACCTGTATCCACTCACGTAGGAATTCCATCTCCCTCTTCTCTGCATTTTTATTTTGCTACACAGAGCTTACCATTATCCGTCTGTACTAGTCCACTCAGTGAAAGTGAACTGTTAATCACTCAGTTGTGTCCGAATCTTTGAAACGCTACGAACTGTAGCCCACCAGGCTCCTCTGTCCATGGAATTCTCCAGACAAGAATACTCATGTGGGCAGCCATTCCCTTCTCCAGGGGATCTTCCCAATCAAGGGATCAAACTTGGGTCTGCCTCATTGCAGGCAGATTCTTCACCATCTGAGCCACCAGGGAAGCCCTTAGTCTACCTAGGCTACCATTAAAACAAACAAACAAAAAACTCCAGTCATTTCATAATAAATATACATATCAAATCACCATACTGTATACCTTAAACTTATATATATATTCAATAATACTTCAATAAAGCTGGAGAAAATATACCACAGATGAGCAACTTAAATGGAAATTTATTTTTTACAGTTCTTGACACTGGGAGGTTGAAGATCAAGGTGCTTGCTGATTAATTTCCTGGTGAGATTCTCTTCCAGGCTTGCAGATGGCCACCTTACTGAATCCTCACACACTTTTTCCTCTTTGCTCATGCTATGGGGGAAACAGCAAGATTTCCAGTATCTCTTCTAGTACAGACACTAATGCTATCAGATCAGGGTCTCACCCTTATGATTGCATTTAACCTTAATTACTTTCTGTGAGTCTTCATTTCTAAACACAGCCACACTGAGGGGTCAGGGTTTCAACATATGAATTTGAGCACAGAGAAGATATAAACATTTGGTCCATGGCATCATCTAATACATAAAATCTTTCCATATATCTGGTTTATTTCCTGTCTCTTACCCCTGGAATGATTTTTGTTTGTTTTGTTCACTGCTAACTGTCCAGTACCTAGAAAGTGGACAATACATATTTGTTGATGAATTTAACAAATGAATAAAAAAGGAAGGTTCAAAAAAAATGGAAGATCAGAGAAGGTAGTAAAGGAGGAGGAAAAAAAAAACCTCCCTATAAAGTCAGGTGACAAAGTCCTTGATAAGAGTATTCATGTGATCTGTAACATATCAATAAAGATGAAGCAGAAAGGATGACATGATTAAAAGACATGAACCGAGAAACTAGAGTTTTCTGTTGGTGAGTTTCTCTTTTTCCTTTCCTTTCTTTTTTTCCTTCCTTCCAAAAAAAGGTGGAGAGGTTATGGTTTAGAAAGAGCATTAGAAAATAAACAGGATACCAATCCTGAGGCACTATTGAGAAAAAAGCAATCACAACGTGAAATGACTGACAAGAAAATGACATGTCCTCTGTGTATATCCAGATTCTAGCTCAGGTAAGGAGGTACCGGAAACACTGTAAAAAAGGGATCAGGGGATTTGGGGACTATGAGACAGTATTTCCACAGAACACAATGTGTTTATTGTAAACCTCTTCCATGAAGATTCTTTAAAAAAAAAAAAAAAGTACTTTAAAAGCCAGAATTCTTTTCAGGATAATACAGGGGCTATATGCAAATCTAGAGTATAGCTCTATAGCAAAAAAAACATACTGATTATTTGGAGAAAATGGTCTGTGGAAAATTTTTGGTTTTAAGTTAAAAAAAAAATAGGTCTATAGTTTTTCCATTCTCATTACAGGTGACACTCAAACAGCCATCTATACATCTTAATTACTTGCCCCTTGCCAGAAAATTCATACAAAACTACATACCCACTACCCTCAACTTTTAAAATTTTCTCAAGTATCCCAGCAAAACACCTAAAAATCAAGAAACCTGGAGTAAAGTACATTGACACAGAATCATCTCTCAGGTTTTGACATACATATGTAAAAAATATGAAGAATCTGTTACAAAATAGTTTACTTAGCTCATAAAGAGCAAATGCTATTCACATACAGAGAGTCTAGACTATGTACAGTGATACAGATGATTTAATCTACTCATTGACATTCACATCACTTAGATTTGATAAGTTTAGAAAAAACATTTTTGTGTAGGACCTCACAAATGAAAAGACATTTTTGAATGTTTATGCCTTATCTGGATATTGTCATTTTATTTTTTCAAACTTTTTAAAACCAGTACCTCACTAGGGAGGCAGTAAGTTAGAATGCAACCTAGTGGGGAAATCCTGCATTTGCTCAATGTCTATAGCTTTTACACAGTTCCAGATGTTCAGTACATTAATAATGCACTAACTCAAAGCCTCTTTTTGAAACTTTAGAAAGTGTAAATTGCATTAAGACCTCCTTGCCCTCATTAATGGTATTGTTACAATCCTGGTCCTCTGGAAAATGTTTTTTGGCATGTGTTTAACTTCATAATATTGCCATTTACTCACTTTAATAGCCAGTACTCAAGTCTTAATGCTTTTAATAGCCCTGCCTAAACAGACTACCATCTTTTGTAATCTTGTTCACATAATTTATTTCTTAGGTAAAAGCTGTCATATCTTTCCATCTGAAGATGATCTGTCACATTCATTTCACGGGGTATTAATATTTAAGAAATACCTACTTTCTTTGGTTCAGTACTGATAGTTGGCATATGTTAGGAATAATACACACTTCCTTGAAAATAGAAATAAAAATGAGAAATTAGTAGTAGTATATTTTTATAACATTTTAAAGGAAAATTATAGTTCAGGATCAAACTATCAATGAATATGCCTGCAGTCAGTAATTCAGTTCAGTTCAGTTCTGTCGCTCAGTCGTGTCCGACTCTTTGCGACCCCATGAATTGCAGCACGCCAGGCCTCCCTATCTATCACCAACTCCCGGAGTTCACTCAGACTCACGTCCATCCAGCCATCTCATCCTCTGCTGTCCCCTTCTCCTCCTGCCCTCAATCCCTCCCAGCATCAGAGTTTTTTCCAATGAGTCAACTCTTCGCATTAGGTGGCCAAAGTACTGGAGTTTCAGCTTTAGCATCATTCCTTCCAAAGAAAACCCAGGGCTGATCTCCTTCAGAATGGACTGGTTGGATCTCCTTGCAGTCCAAGGGACTCTCAAGAGTCTTCTCCAACACCACAGTTCAAAAGCATCAGTTCTTCGGTGCTCAGCTTTCTTCACATTAGGAAGAATAATAGGGAGGAATACTGTCCTGAAGTGAAAGGAACATCACTTGCAGTTGTTGGCTATCTATATGGAAATGAAAGGTCCTACAGTCTCAGACAAGGAGTAGTCTTTCTCATAAATTTATTAAAAGAATGAAGACTATGAAAATGTCAGAGCTGCAGTAATTACTGAAACTGATATACTTATTTATAGCTATTATTGATATATTTTAATAAAAATCCACAATACTTACAGTGAAACATTTTTCAAAGAAAACAATTTGAGAAATAACATACATTTCTTCACCTACTTTGCTGAAATCTCTTGAAAAGAAAATAATAAGAACTCAGTTGATATTTAAGCACAAAACAAATTCTTAACTCTTTAAAATACGAATTCCAAATTTTTGTTGATTGATCAACATAATTGGTTCATTAATGTCTGAAGTAACCATTTGGTTTAAAAGTATGTATTTAACCAGTTTTGCTTCTTAAGAGTCAAGAAGTATTGGCTCAGTAAATGCTGGCTGAAGCCAGAATGAATAAATTCACTTATACGTTTCATTTCTTACCTGAGTAGACTGATTATAGTTTAAAAAGGGGGGGGGGGCTCATTTTCTATCCCACTGTTAAAAGACAAATAATTAAACTGAATAAGGTCAGTGCATCTGTACTATTAGAATCTAAGGTATAATCTAGACTGAGAGAAGAAAATTAATAAGAAGCAACCCCTGCGATGTTTCCTAAAAGCTACTACTTTCAGGTATTGC
The DNA here is from genome assembly GCA_006410675.1 of Oreotragus oreotragus. Lineage (NCBI taxonomy): Eukaryota > Metazoa > Chordata > Mammalia > Artiodactyla > Bovidae > Oreotragus > Oreotragus oreotragus. Next base: position 154,032 of record SJYX01012285.1, on the reverse strand, counting down.
CAACGTGAATCTACTATAAAGTTGTTACTATAAAACTTGAAGGTGAAACGCTTTGGGAAAAACACTACTTCACAGTCTAGTGGGGAAGACCTAAATGAAAAATGCATAAAATACAATGTGGTAAGTGCTATTATAGATGTATATGGTTAGCCAGAGGAAAGAGTGACTAACTTTGCCTCAGGGTTAAGGATAGTTTAATAGAGTAAACCTTTGAGCTGGATGGAGAGTATAAAGTTTCTGGATAACAGAAGAGTCAGAGAGTAGATTTCAAGCAGACACAATACCATGAACACTATTGCTGCATAACAAATTATCTGCAAATCCAGTGACTTAAAATAAGACTCACTTTTTCAAATAATTTTTAAAATTGTGGTAAAATACACGTAACTTAAAATTTACCATCTTAATCATTTTTAAGTGTATAGGTCATAGTGTGAAGTATATTCACATTATTGTACAACCAATCTCCTAAACTCTACTGATCTTGCAAAACTGAAACTATATCCATTAAACATCTCACTCCCTTCTTCCCCAAGCCCCTGACAACTTCCCTTCTACTTTCTGTCTCTATGAATTTGACTAGATCTCTCACACAAATGGAATCGTACATTGCTTGTCTTTTTCTGATTGGCTCATTTCACTTAGCATAATAATTCCAGGTTCATCCAGGCTGCAGCATAAAAACAATATCCATTTTATTACCTCAGTTTCTGGAGGTCTGAAGTCCAGGCATAACAAAACAGACTGGACTCTCTGTTCAGGGTCTAAAGTGGGTAAGTTGTTTCTCCGGGCTGCAGTTGTCATCTGGGACTTTGGGTTCTCTTCCAAGGTCACTGGTTATTGACAAAACTTACTTCCTATTGGCTGCAGGACAACTGCTCCCATTTTGATGCTAGTCATTAGTCAGGACTGCTCTCAGTTCAGAGGCCACCTGCAATTCCTTGCTATATGCCCCACCCTCCCACCAGTCAGTTTAACACGGATGCGACTTTCCTCCAGTCTAGCCAGATATCACATACCTCTGACTCTCTTCTGCAACCAGCTTCAGAAAAGTCTCTGCTTTTAAAGGGTTCAAGTGATTATGTAAAGCTGAGTGCCAAAGAATTGATGCTTTTGAACTATGGTGTTGGAGAAGACTCTTGAGAGTCCCTTGGACTGCAAGGAGATCAACTCTGAAGGAAATCAGTCCTGAATATTCATTGGAAGAACTGATGTTAAAGCTGAAACTCTAATACTTTGGCCACCTAATATGAAGAACTGACTCATTAGAAAAGACCCTGATGCTGGGAAAGATTGAAGGTGGGAAGAGAAGGGGATGACAGAGAACGAGATGGTTGGATGGTGTAGCTAACTCGATGGACATGAGTTTGAGTAAGCTCTAGAAGTTGGTGATGGACAGGGAAGCCTGGTGTGCTGCAGTCCATGGGGTCGCAAAGAGTCAGACACGACTAGGCAACTGAACTGACTGACTGATTTTAAAGTCAACTCCCTGGAAAGGACTCTGATGCTGGGAGGGATTGGGGGCAGGAGAAAAGGGGACGACGGAGGGTGAGATGGCTGGATGGCATCACCGACTCGCTGGATGTGAATCTGAGTGAACTCCGGGAGTTGGTGATGGACAGGGAAGCCTGGCATGCTGCGACTCATGGGGTCGCAAAGAGTTGGACACAGCTGAGCGACTGACCTGAACTGAACTGCAAAATCCCTTCACAGTACCTAGATTAGCATTTGACTGAACAAATGAGGGAAGGCGTGTATATACCAGGGGCCAGGAATTGTGGGGGCCATCTTAGAACTCTCCCTACCACTTTTATGCAGGTATGAAAATATATGGCAGATCAAAGCACTCAGAGTAATACAATATGCCTTTAAAAAGCGTATATATAGGATGGGTGCTACTGGCATGAGGCTGAAAAATAACCAAGGCTTCCAGGAAATGAAAAGGATTTGAAGCTTTATCTTTCAGAAAACTGGGAATTACTAAAGGTTTTTAACTCTTGGTATATCATTAGGGTCCAATGTATCCATTTTCCATTTTTTAACATTTCTAACTATTTATAAAGATATTTCATCACTTTTTCTTACTACATCCCCCCCCAAAAAAAAAGCCAAGAGAAAATGTACTTTATTAAAATAGGGTAAAACCTATTGTATATTGTAATCACCACAAGTGTTAACTGAACTCTCCTATAACTCTAAAAAATATTACGGGATCTCACCGATGGGTTTTAATATCCTACAAATAATTCCATCATTATCCATTATTACTCATCACATTATCCCTAATAATTCAAAAAAGTCTAAAATAATAAGAAAGAGAATAATGATGAAACAACCTAGGAGGATACAATAATGGGCTGCCATTGTTTTTTCTCATAGTATTGCTCAAAGTACTGCATCATCTTCCCAGAAATTAGAAAACTGAGGATACCAAATACCATTTATGACCAAAATAGCAAAGAAAAGGAAATGAAAAGAGAAAGATATATCACAATATTAGATGAATAAGAAGACAAAAGTCTGAGGAACATTCCAATTCTAGTGACAATGGTGAAACTGGATGATGTAAGTGAAATCTCAGACTATAAATCATCAGATAACAATATCAGATAACTGCAGAAAATTCATCAAATTCAAGAACTGATATGTGATCAGAACATGTCTAAAGACAAGACACAATGGTAGTCTCATTCAGTTAATTATTCATCAGGAAGGACTTCAACACAATATTTTGTGACAGCAACACTGACCATCTCTTCCCACTTCATTGTTGCAAAAAAGACATGTGACATTAGTCTCTGATTTTTTTTATATCAGTACACCAAAATTTACTTGTTACAAAGAGGTGTTGTTATGTCTAACCTCTTTTTAAAGTTTAAAATTTAATAATGTTGATTTTTAAACTATTACTTTATTCTTAATTCTATAAATCATTCCCATGACTTGTAAAAAAGAAAAATGACAAATGGTTATGGCTATTTTCACTGGTTTACTGAGGGTTAAACAGGAGAGCGACATGATCAACAAGGAGGAAAAACTGGTGAAGAGAAGACTGGACGGAGAAAGATCGGTTAAGAATAAGGCTTCCCTGGTGGCTCAGTGGTAAAGAATCTGTCTGCCAACGTAGAAGATACAGGCTTGATTCCTGGTCCAAGAAAACCCCACATGCTGTGGAGCAACTAAGCTCATGCTCAGCTCTTGAGCCTGTGCTCTAGAGCCCAGGAGCCGCAATTCCTGAAGCCTGCATATTCTAGAGGCTGTGCTCCACAGCAAGAGAACCCACGTAATGGGAAGCCTACACACCACAACTTGAGAAAAGCCTGCACAGCAACGAAGACTCAGCACAGCCAAAAAGAAAAATGAATTATTAAAAAAAAAGAATAATTTAAAGATGAGGACCAAACCAAAGTTAATAGAAGAAGTAGCATTAAATAAATGGATGAGAAAACAAGCCACAGATGGGGAGAAAATACAATTCTGGGCAAAAGTCACATCTGATAAAGAACTACCAACTCAATGGGCATGAGTTTAAGCAAACTCGGAGATGGTGNAATGGCAAACCACTTCAGTATTCTTGCCTTGAGAACCCCATGAACAGTATGAAAAGGCAAAATGGTAGGATACTGAAAGAGATACTCCCCAGGTCCTGTCTCTTATACACATCTAGATGTGTATAAGAGACAGGTGAAGGACAGGGAAACCTGGCATGCCACCGTCCATGGGACTGCACAGAGTCAGACACGACTGCGCTACTGAACAACAATAACAATGCAAAATATGCAAAAAACTTCTAAAATTCAACAATAAGAAAACAATCTGATTGATAAACAAGCCAAAGATCTGAACAGTCACCACACTAAAGAAAATACACAGATGGTCAATAAGCATATGAAAAGACATTTTAGGTCAGCAGGAAATTGCAAATCAAAACAAGATAGCACAACACACTTATTCGAATGACCAAAATCTAAAACAATGACAAGACCAAAGTATCTGGTGGGACTACCAAACAGTACAGACACTGAAAGACAATTAGACAAATATACAGCTACCATGATTGGTGGTTGTGGTTTAGGTGCAAGTTTTGTCTGACTCTTGCAACCCCATGAACTGTGGCCAACCAGGCTCCTCTAACCCTGGGATTCTCCATGCAAGAAAATTGGAGTGGGTTGCCATTTCCTTCTCCAGGGGATCTTCCTGACCCAGGGATCAAACCCACATCCCCTGTGCTGCAGGCAAGTCTCCTGCATTGCAGGCAGATTCTTTACCAACTGAGCCACCGGGGACGCCCCTACACTTACCATAAACGTTAAAAGTTAAAGTGAGAGACGCTCAGTCGTGTTCAATTCTTTGCAACCCCAATTCTCCAGGCCAGAATACTGGAGCGTGTAGCCGTTCTCTTCTCCAGGGGAGCTTCCCAGCCAGGGATTGAACCCAGGTCTCCCACATCACAGGCGGACTCTTTACCAGCTGAGCCACAAGGGAAGCCCAAGAATCTGGATTGGGGAGTCTATCTCTTCCCCAGCAGATCTCCCTGACTCAGGAATTAAACTGCGGTCTCCTGCGTTGCTGGCAGATTCTTTACCAGCTGAGCTACCAGGCAATCCAGCAATTATGCTCCTTGATATTTACCCAGATAGACTGAAAACTTCCATCCACTTAAAAACCTACACACAGATGTTTACAGTAGCTCTATTCATAATTGACAAAATCCTCAGTAGGAAAATGGACAAACTGTGGTCCAAACAACAGTAGTTTACACTAAAAAGAAATGAGCTATTCAAGCCATGAAGAGACATGGACGAAACTTAAGTGCATATTACTCAGTGAAAGACACTAGCCTGAGAAGGCTACATATTCTGAAAAAGGCGAAACTTTGAAATTAGTGAAAACATCTGAGGTTGCTCTGTGCTGGGAGGAGGGAGGAATGAACAGGCAGAGCACAGAACATTTCAAAGGCAGTGAAACTGCTCTGCACGATACTATAATGATGGAAACATGTCATTACACATTTATAAAAACTAATTCTCTAAGTGTTACTCAATATATAATAACAAGGGCAACTCTACTTTAAACTATGGGCTTCAAATGGTAATGATGTGTCAGTATAAAGCCATCAGTATAATAAATGTACCATTTTGGTGGGGAATATTGATAATGTGGCACAGTGGTACATAATCCACGTGTCAATGCAGGAGACGTTAAGAGACGGGGGTTGGATCGCTGGGTCGGGAAGATCCACTGGAGTAGGAAATGGCAACCTGTCTCAGTATTCTTGCCTGGAAAATTCCATGGACAGAGGAGTCTGGCAGGCTACAGTCTATGGGGTTGCAAAGAGTTGAACAAGACTGAGTAATTGAGCACAAGGACATCAATAATGTCAGAGGTTATGCATGTGTGAGGCTAGTACAGAAGTTCTCTGTACTGATCACTCAATTCTTCTGTGAACCTAAAAATACACTAAAAATTCTTCAAAAATATTACACAATTTTTAACATTTTTAACATTAAGCTGCTATCCATAGAATCTTTTCCTTGATATATTTCCCTTCATGATCTGTAATGTTACCACGATTTTCTAGTTATACCATATTCAAGCTACATTACCTGAACCAGGTAACTGAGGCAAATGCTATATCTAACAACTCTTCAGAAATATACTTTCTACCAAGGCAAATACCAATGCGTTGGTATGGGCTTTAAGCATTCATTCACTATGCCCTATCAGTTCAGTTCAGTTCAGTTCAGTCGCTCAGTCGTGTCCAACTCTTTGCGACCCCATGAATTGCACGCCAGGCCTCCCTATCCATCACCATCTCCCGGAGTTCACTCAGATTCACGTCCATAGAGTCCGTGATGCCATCCAGCCATCTCATCCTTGGTAGAAAATATCATATCTTTTGAAAGAGTTTTAAAATGTGATAATCCTTGAGAATCTGGCACCAAGCCCACGCAAAAACAAAGACCCAGCACAGCCAAAAAAATCAATAAATATAATTATATTAAAAAGTGAAGACAAGATATTGAGAGAATCACATCTGGACTATTTGTTGTATTATTTGAGAATATTCAATTCTATTATAAAAGACAAGAAACCAAACATATATATGAAAATCATAAGATGTTTAAACCATACATAGAAGTAGAAAACCTATAGGATATGTTAAACAGATATAATAAGTACAGTATATATGTATGAATATAAACAGAAGGGGATAGTTGGATCAAGAAGATGCTAAGTGTTCAAGATACGCTGCATATGCATAAAGCACCAAACAGTCAAGATACAATAAATATATTTGACGCATATGAAACACCCAATTATTCATGAAATCTTTTTTTTTTTAATTCATGAAATCTTAATTCAGTCATGCACTGTTGACACCCATCCTGGCCCCATATATCCCTTTCCCAAGAAAGGCAAATAAAAGCCATAGCTGCTCAGCAGGCTAACCAGTGGGCTATAGTTGTGACCAAGTATACTTGCCCCTGCTTTTCTTTAATAAAGTGAGACTGTGTCGTTAGCCTTGAGCACTTTCCATCTACTGGGCCAGGTGGCTCAAACTCATTTCTGGTCTCTGTAGCAACAGTACCAGCAAGGAATGCTGGTGTGGCAGAAAATGAAACACAAGACACATGAATATTGCACAACCCAGGATTTAGGTAATATGCTTAATTCCATCAACTTGTACTTCTATCCTATATGTGTTAGCTTACCCTTAACTCTTTCCTTCTACTTCTAAGTGTATGTTTTAAACTCACTTAAATAAACTTTGCGGCTGAAGCATCTTAAGGTGTCTGTTAGCTTCTCTGTCCCATGACCTTTGGGACAGCCTACCTGATGAGTGTTATCTGGTGGTAACCATTGCATCAAGGTAATTTCCCACCTGACAACACCAAAATCACCTAAATTCAAAAGCTGCCAATCTGAAATTGTCAGCCAAAAGGAAAAATACATTGGTCTCTATAGCTGGGTATAAGACTGTAACAAAGATGAATGCCTGGAGCCTCCAAATTTTGTCTCAGTTCAGTTTAGTTCAGCTATTCAATCGAGTCCAACTCTTTGCAACATACCAGGCTTTCCTGTCCATCACCAACTCCCGGAGCTTGTCCAAACTCACGTCGATCAAATTGGTGATGCCATCCAACCACGTCATTCTGTCGTCCTCTTCTCCTCCTGCCTTCAATCTTTCCCAGCATCAGGGTCTTTTCTAATGAGTCAGCTCTTGCATCAGGTGGCCAAAGTATTGGAGTTTCAGCTTCAACATCAGTCCTTCCAATGAATATTCAGGAATGATATCCTTGAGGATGGACTAATTGGCTCTCCTTGCAGTCCAAGTTCCTCTTAATAGTCTTCTCCAATACNGCATCTTAAGGTGTCTGTTAGCTTCTCTGTCCCATGACCTTTGGGACAGCCTACCTGATGAGTGTTATCTGGTGGTAACCATTGCATCAAGGTAATTTCCCACCTGACAACACCAAAATCACCTAAATTCAAAAGCTGCCAATCTGAAATTGTCAGCCAAAAGGAAAAATACATTGGTCTCTATAGCTGGGTATAAGACTGTAACAAAGATGAATGCCTGGAGCCTCCAAATTTTGTCTCAGTTCAGTTTAGTTCAGCTATTCAATCGAGTCCAACTCTTTGCAACATACCAGGCTTTCCTGTCCATCACCAACTCCCGGAGCTTGTCCAAACTCACGTCGATCAAATTGGTGATGCCATCCAACCACGTCATTCTGTCGTCCTCTTCTCCTCCTGCCTTCAATCTTTCCCAGCATCAGGGTCTTTTCTAATGAGTCAGCTCTTGCATCAGGTGGCCAAAGTATTGGAGTTTCAGCTTCAACATCAGTCCTTCCAATGAATATTCAGGAATGATATCCTTGAGGATGGACTAATTGGCTCTCCTTGCAGTCCAAGTTCCTCTTAATAGTCTTCTCCAATACCACAGTTCAAAAGCATCAGCTCTTTTGCCCTCACCTTTCTTAATGGTCCAGCTCTCACATCCATACATGCTGCTGCTGCTGCTAAGTCACTTCAGTCCTGTCCAACTGTTAGCGACCCCATGGACTGCAGCCCACCAGGCTACTCCGTCCATTGGATTTTCCAGGCAAGAGTACTGGGGTGGGGTGCCATTGCCTTCCCCACACATCCATACATGAGTACTGGAAAAATCATAGCTTTCACTAGATGGACCATTGTCAGCAAAGTAATATCTCTGCTTTTTAATATGCTGTCTAGGTTTGTCATAACCTTTTATCCAAGGAGTAAGCGTCTTTTAATTTCATGGCTGCATTCACCATTTTCAGTGATTTTGGAGCCCCAAAAAATAGTCTCTCACTGTTCCCATTGTTCCCCCATCTATTTGTCATGAAGTGATGAGATTGAATGCCATGATCTTCATTTTCTTAATGCTGAGTTTTAAGTCAGCTTTTTCACTCTCCTCTTTCACTTTCATCAAGAGGCTCGCTCTTTAGGTCCTCTTTGCTTTCTGCCGGTAAGGTTGGTGTCATCTGTATATCTGAGGTTACTGATATTTCTCCTGGCAATCTTGATTCCAACTTGTGCTTCATCCAGCCTGGCATTTTGCATGATGTACTCTGCATATAAGTTAAATAAGCAGGGTGACAATATACAGCCTGACACACTCCTTTCCCAATTTAGAACCAGTCTGTTCTTCCATGTCTGGTTCTAAATGTTGTTTCTTGACCTGCATACAGACTTCTCAGGAGGCTGGTATTCCCCTCTCTTGAATTTTCCACAGTTTGTTGTGATCCACATAGTCAAAGGCTTTAGCATAGTCAATGAAGCAGAAGTAGATGTTTTTCTGGAATTCTCTTGCTTTTTCTCTGATCCAGTGGATGTTAGCAATTTGATCTCTGGTTCCTCTGCCTTTTCTAGATCCAGCTTGAACATCTGGAAGTTCACGGTTCACGTATTGCTGAAGCCTGACTTGGAGAATTTTGAGCATTACATTGCTAGTGTGCAAGATGAGTGCAATTGTGCGGTCGTATGTACGTTCTTGTATGGATGTGAGAGTTGGACTGTGAAGAAAGCTGAGTGCCGAAGAATTGATGCTTTTGAACTGTGGTGTTGGAGAAGACTCTTGAGAGTCCCTTGGACTGCAAAGAGATCCAACCTAGGAGTCCATCCTAAAGGAGATCAGTCCTGGGTGTTCATTGGAAGGACTGATGCTAAAGCTGAAACTCCAATATTTTGGCCACCTCATGTGAAGAGTTGACTCATTGGAAAAGACCCTGATGTTGGGAGGGACTGGGGGCAGGAGGAGAAGGGGACGACTGAGGATGAGATGGCTGGATGGCATCACTGACTTGATGGACTTGAGTTTGAGTGAACTCAGGGAGTTGGTGATGGACAGGGAGGCCTGGCGTGCTGTGATTCATGGGGTCTCAAAGAGTCAGACACTACTGAGCGACTTAACTGAATTGAACTAAATGAACATTCTTTGGCATTGCCTTTCTAAGGGATGAATGAAAATTGACCTTTTCCAGCCCTGCAGCCACTGGTGAGTTTTCCAAATTTGCTGGAACTTTGTCTAGCCCGTACCAAGTTCAAATAATTGCTTTAATATGGAAATGTGCAATAAATTAATAAGTTAAGTTCAATCAATTTGCCTATTATTTTCCCCAAAATGCTTTATTTAATTATGCTTTTATCCATGGAAAATATAGAACCAATGTTGGGGAGTGAGGGATGCAAAAGTAGTTGGAATGAATGCAGTTTCTAGATCTATTAGTTGATCCTCTGCCAAATAGGTTACTTGGCCATCCTTGACTCTAGCTTAATCTTAACTTCTGCCAGTTTCTGGTGTATAGCAAAGTGAATCAGATATAAATATAACCAATATATTTTCATAAGGTTTTTTTGGAACTAGATGTATGCATGTTATTTATAGACAAAGGTATAAATGACATGAGTTTTGGCAAGCCCCGGGAGTTTGTGATGGACAGGGAAGCCTGGCGTGCTGCAGTCCATGGGGTCACAAAGAGTCACACATAACTAAGTGACTGAACTGAACTGATAAATGACTCTACATGCAATATAAGACAAAACAAAGCAACAAAAACTGTTATTTAAATAACTACTTTCTAATTACTTTATTTTTCAGATACTGGATCACTTACTCATTAAAGCAGTTTTTCAACCTACTCCTCTTATAGTATCTCCCTAACAATAATAGTTTAGCTCACAAGCAGAGCCAAATGTGCAAAGTAAATATAAATACTGAAATATACCAATATGTAGGTATTTGAATACATGTGTATAATGCCCTAAATAAAAACTGGATCAAATTAATACTTACTAGATCAACTAAATTTCAAATATCAAACTCTAGAAATACTATTATGAAGACAGCATTAGACTAGAAAATAGAGTTCTCAGGCAAGTCCCTTCACTAAACATATGACCTTGTCCAAGTTATGTGAATTTTCTATCCAGAATGTAATATGGGCCCAATAAATGTTTGCTAAATGAACACAATAATGAAATAAATGAATGAATAAAAAAGAACAGAAGTTCTTAAGTACTACTCCTTAATTCTCAGCAATGTACAACCTCCCTGCTGCTGCTACTGCTAAGTTACGTCAGTCTTTTCCGACTCTGTGCGACCCCACAGATGGCAGCCCACCAGGTTCCCCCGTCCCTGGGATTCTCCAGGCAAGAACACTGGAGTGGGTTGCCATTTCCTTCTCCAATGCATGAAAGTGAAAAATAAAAGTGAAGTCGCTCAGTCGTGTCCAACTGACATTCCTTAAAAAGGATCAGTTGATCACTTACAATAAGGCAAATCCATAATTTACTGAAATTTCAAGGATCTAAATAAGAAAATAGAAAAATGTTTTACATGGAACAGTCGATTTCCTCCTTTAAATTAAATGTGGTACAACTTAAAAATCAGAAACATCACACTAGTAGCATTACAAACTTCTCAACATACACATTTACTACTAAACAATATTGACAAAAATTGTAACTAGAGACTGAAACATTTTGCATTTTATTCCTTATTTGACATTCAGTGGTGAATGCAAAATGTTCCCTCAGGGAAAATGGTTTTTACTCATAAAAATGTAAAAGAAAATCAGACTCCGCAATGTACAAGTATAAAGGTCCAAGTTGCTACTTTGGCACCAGAGAGTCACTTTTCAAAATTAATGGAAACTTTTCTATCCATAAAAAGAGTTTAAAAACATCTCTCAGAGAGTTCTAAGGCAGTGGTGCCACCAGTTAAATGACAATAGAGTCTAAATCAAGTTGATCTTAGTGGAGGAATGGGACTCTTCATGAATCTATTACAATATTTAGTTACTTCAGAAGGCTCTGAAAGAAGTGGGGGGTGGATCTAGAATGACCACTTTCCCACTGTTATCCTTATACAAATATTGTAGTTTGTAAAAAAGGAAATTCTTTTTTTTTTNGAGTGGGTTGCCATTTCCTTCTCCAATGCATGAAAGTGAAAAATAAAAGTGAAGTCGCTCAGTCGTGTCCAACTGACATTCCTTAAAAAGGATCAGTTGATCACTTACAATAAGGCAAATCCATAATTTACTGAAATTTCAAGGATCTAAATAAGAAAATAGAAAAATGTTTTACATGGAACAGTCGATTTCCTCCTTTAAATTAAATGTGGTACAACTTAAAAATCAGAAACATCACACTAGTAGCATTACAAACTTCTCAACATACACATTTACTACTAAACAATATTGACAAAAATTGTAACTAGAGACTGAAACATTTTGCATTTTATTCCTTATTTGACATTCAGTGGTGAATGCAAAATGTTCCCTCAGGGAAAATGGTTTTTACTCATAAAAATGTAAAAGAAAATCAGACTCCGCAATGTACAAGTATAAAGGTCCAAGTTGCTACTTTGGCACCAGAGAGTCACTTTTCAAAATTAATGGAAACTTTTCTATCCATAAAAAGAGTTTAAAAACATCTCTCAGAGAGTTCTAAGGCAGTGGTGCCACCAGTTAAATGACAATAGAGTCTAAATCAAGTTGATCTTAGTGGAGGAATGGGACTCTTCATGAATCTATTACAATATTTAGTTACTTCAGAAGGCTCTGAAAGAAGTGGGGGGTGGATCTAGAATGACCACTTTCCCACTGTTATCCTTATACAAATATTGTAGTTTGTAAAAAAGGAAATTCTTTTTTTTTTTCAGGGAAAGAGTAAAGTTTTAAATAAATCATGGATTGCAATTATCTAGACATACAGGAAAAAATTATTTACCACTGCAATGTGATTTGAAAACTTAAATTTGTATGTCCCCAATTTCCCCTCAAAATAAATTCAAATGTGAGCTCTCATGTGTTCTGCAAGTCCAATGTCAAACCCCTTCAAAATACAAAAGAGAGGACATTCAATGACTTTAGCCACTAAAATGTGTAACAGTTGACAAAGAAGCAAAGACCATTACAATTTGTTGGGTTTGTCTTTTAGGTAAATTATATCTCCATTCTGAAATTCAGTTGAAAATACATTTTCAAAGATAAAATTAGGACTTCTACTTTCAGCTCCAATGTAAGGAACTCACAAGTCATCTCACCCATCTTACACTAAGAAAAAAGGTGAACAAACTGAAAATCAACGACTTGGACACATCAGAGAACTAAGGTCATAAGACAGATTGCTCTCCTAAAAACTGGAGAATCATAGGCTGAGAACTGCTTACTGGAAGAGGAAGACACTAAAACCATAAATTGGTAGGAATGCTTAAAAGATAATTTTGACAAACTGCTGAAGGCATAGCGTATACCAGAGTAATAGTGAGAAACTCTTAGAGGCCACATCCTTAGGGAGTCCCCAAATTTTTGTAGATATTATCTCCAGAAACAATCCCCTACCAAGGTTTTCACAGTAAACAGTAAAGAAAAACCCTCTTCTTTCTGACAGAGAGAGGGGAAAAACAGCCATTTCGAATACACGTAAAGCATTCTCCATAACTCAGGCCAGTCTCCCAGTAAAGGGAAAAGACTGCCACAGCCTTATCCAAACTGGGAGAAAGGAAATTTACCCAAACTTCAGCTCCCGCTAGACTACCTATCTTATCTAAGGAAATGAATAAAGAGCTGAGAAACATATGGGAAGGATACAGTCCAGGGACACAGGCCCACTAAAAGACTGAGACTTAACTGAAAAATTAGACGATGCTTCCCCATTCCCAACACCTTACCATCACTTCAACAGGGCCCCAGGATAATGACAATGGACTACAACTGAGACAGCTGCAGGGGAGACTACTCAAGAATGAGTGTTTAGGTGACTTTCCAGGTAGTACAGTGGATAAGAATCCAGCTGTCAATGCAGGGGACACAGGATCGACCCCTGGTCCAGGAAGATTCCACATGCTGCAGAGCAATGAAGCCCACACACCACAACTACTGAGCCTCCATGCTGCAGCTACTGACGCCTGGGCGCCCTAAAGCCTGTGCTCTCCAAGAGAAGCCCCCGCAATGAGAAGCCCGCACACAGCAACGATAGACTAGTCCCAGTTCTCTGCAACGAGAAAAGTCCATGTGAAAAAACGAACACCCAGGGCAACCAAAAATTAATTAAATAATAAAAGAATGAGTGTTTAGGGACACCAGACAGTAACTAAAATCTACACAAAGAATTAAAGAGTACTGGTGAAGACAGTAACATAAGTAAATATAAAAAGGCAGTATAAAAACAGTTTGTAAATTTTTGTCTCTTGTCTCATTTAAAAGACAAATGTATAAAGCAATAATTATAAATCTGTTTTGATAGACAACAATGTATAAACACATACTCTTATGACAATAATAGCACAAAGAAAGTAGAACTTAATATAACTATAAAAGATCAAGTTTTTACATGCTATTGAAATTATATTAGTACCAATTCAAACTACATTTTATAAACTGTTTAATTATCAAGACAACCATTAAGAAGATAACTCAAAAATATTCAGTAAAAGAAATGCTAGGGAATTAANCAAGTTTTTACATGCTATTGAAATTATATTAGTACCAATTCAAACTACATTTTATAAACTGTTTAATTATCAAGACAACCATTAAGAAGATAACTCAAAAATATTCAGTAAAAGAAATGCTAGGGAATTAAAGTGTTAGTCACTCAGTCGTGTCCAACTCTTTGTGACCCCATGAACAGTAGTCAACCAAGCTCCTCGGTCCATATAATTCTCCAGGCAATAATACTGGAGTGGGTAGCCATTCACTTCCCCAGGGAGTCTTCCTGACCCAGCACTCAAACCCAAGTCTCTTGCATGGCAGGCAGATTCTTTACCATCTGAGCCACCATAAAAATCAGTCAACCCTGATGGCTCAGATGGCAAAGAATCTGCCTGCAATGCAGGAGACCTGGGCTTGATCCCTGGGTTGGCTGTGTCTACTCACTCCGGTATACTTACCTGAGAAATCCCTAGGACAGAGGAGCTTGGTGGGCTACGGTCCATGAGGTTGCAAAAAGTCAGACACAACTGAGCAATTAACACACTAAGGGAATTAAAAGGTCATACTAGAAAAATGGAAACAGCACATTCAGTTCAGTTGCTCAGTCATGTCCAACTCTTTGCGACCCCATGAACTGCAGCACGCCAGGCCTCCCTATTCATCACCATCTCCTGGAGTTCACTCAGACTCATGTCCGAGTCTGTGATGCCATCCAGCCATCTCATCCTCGGTTGNGTCCCATTACTTCATGGGAAATAGATGGGGAAACAGTGGAAAAGTGTCAGACTTTATTTTGGGGGGCTCCAAAATCACTGCAGATGGTGACTGCAGCCATGAAATTAAAAGATGCTTACTCCTTGGAAGAAAAGTTATGACCAACCTAGATAGCATATTGAAAAACAGAGACATTACTTTGCCAACAAAGGTCTGTCTAGTCAAGGCTATGGTTTTTCGAGTGGTGATGTATGGATGCGGAGTTGGACTGTGAAGGAAGCTGAGCACCGAAGAATTGATGCTTTTGAACTGTGGTGTTGCAGAAGACTATTGAGAGTCCTTTGCACTGCAAGAAGATCCAGCCAGTCCATTCTAAAGGAGATCAACCCTGGGTGTTCTTTGGAAGGAATGATGTTAAAGCTGAAACTCTACTACTTTGGCCACCTCATGCAAAGAGTTGACTCATTGGAAAAGACTTTGATGTTGGGAGGGATTGGGGGCAGGAGGAAAAGGGGACAACAGAGGATGAGATGGCTGGATGGCATCACCGATTCGATGGACCTGAGTTTGAGTGAACTCCGGGAGATGGTGATGGGACAGCGAGGCCTGGCATGCTGCAACTCATGGGGTTGCAAACAGTTGGCCACAACTGAGCGGCTGAATTGAACTGAACTCCTCTGCCTTTTCTAAATCCAGCTTGAACATGTAGAAGTTCAAGGTTCATGTATTGCTGAAGCCTGGCTTGGAGAATTTTGAGCATTACTTCACTGGCATGTGAGATGAGCGCAACTGTGTGGTAGTTTGAGCATTCTTTGGCATTGCCTTTCTTTGGGATTGGAATGAAAACTGACCTTTTCCAGTCCTGTGGCCACTGCTGAGTTTTCCAAATTTGTGGGCATATTGAGCGCAGCATTTTCACAGCATCATCTTTCAGGATTTGAACTAGCTGAACTGGAATTCTATCACTTCCACTAGCTTTGTTCATAGTGATGCTTCCTAAGGCCCACGTGACTTCACATTCCAGGATGTCTGGCTTTAGGTGAGTGATCACACCATTGTGATTATCTGGGTCATGAAGATCTTTTTTGTACAGTTCTTCTGTGTATTCTTGCCACCTCTTCTTAATATCTTCTGCTTCTGTTAGGTCCATACCATTTCTGTCCTTTATCGAGCCCATCTTTGCATGAAATGTTCCTTGGTATCTTTAATTTTCTTGAAGAGATCTCTAGTCTTTCCCATTCTGTTCTTTTCCTGTATTTCTTTGCACTGATCGCTGAGGAAGGCTTTCTTATCTCTCCTTGCTGTTCTGTGGAACTCTGCATTCAAAGGGGTATATCTTTTCTTTTGTCCTTTGCTTTTCACGTCTCTTCTTTTCACAGGTATTTGTAAGCCCTCCCCAGACAGCCATTTTGCTGCTTTGCATCTCTATTCCATGGGGATGGTCTTGATCCCTGTCTTGTGTACAATGTCATGAACCTCAGTTCATGACCTAGAATTAGGAATTAGACCCAACATCTCGTAATAACTTATAATGGAATATAATTTGCAAAAACCCCACAGTGCTATATACCTGAAACTAACATAATACTATAAACTTATACCTCAAAACAGAAAGAGATTCACTTCAGATTTAAAGATGTGGAGGTCAAAAATGAAAGGATGGAAAAAGAGATTCCCTACAAATAATAACCAAAAGAAAGTTAGGATGCCATTACCAGTTTGAGACAAATATATCAAAAGTTGTTATGAAACAAGGGATATTACATATCGATAAAAGGGTCAAGTCATAAAGAACGTATAGCAATTGTAAACAAAAACCAAACCCAGAACTCCCAAGACATATGAAGCAAACAATGATAGAGTTGAAGGGAGAAACTGCTAATTCTACAGTAACAGAGATTTCAATATTTCACTTCCAATAATGAATATGAACTGGACAGAGATAAATAATGAAATAGAGAAGCTGAACACTGTAAACCAACTGGACCTAACAGACATATATAGAATACCACCCAACAACAGAATATACATTTTCTCCAAATGCACATGGTATATTTTCCAGGAGAGACCACATACTAGTCCACAGAACAAGTCATAATAAAATGTAAGACTGAAATCATATAAAATAACTTTTCTAATCACAATGGACTAAAAGTAGTAATAAATAATAAAAAGAAAGGTAGAAAATTCACAAATAAAAGGAATCCAAACAACACAATTCTTAAACAATCAATAGGTCAAAGAATGAAGATGTGTATAAGAGACAGGAACAAGTCATAATAAAATGTAAGACTGAAATCATATAAAATAACTTTTCTAATCACAATGGACTAAAAGTAGTAATAAATAATAAAAAGAAAGGTAGAAAATTCACAAATAAAAGGAATCCAAACAACACAATTCTTAAACAATCAATAGGTCAAAGAACTCACAAGAGAAATTAGAAAATATCTTACAAATATGAAAATGAAAACACAAAATTTATGGGACACAAAGAAAGCACTGCTAAGAGGAAAATTTATAGCTATAATCACACAATTTAAAAAAAAAAACAAAGATTTTAAACCAGTAAACCTACTATTACACCTGAAGGAGTAGGAAAAAGAAAAGCAAACAACCTAAGATTAACATAAGGTAAGAAACTGGATAACCTAGACACAATGGATGAATTCCAGGAAACAGTCTACAAACTGAATCACAAAGAAACAGAAAATCTAAAGACATTAAAAGCTATTAAAATTGAATCAGTAATTAAAACCTTTGTTGAAGACTAACAAAAAGTGAAATTGTTCATTTACTTAACTGGGCATTTCCAGGCTCACTTTTTGTGATTGTGACTGGAAAATATAAAAAGATTTTATTTCTTTAAAGTTTTATTAAAGTATAGTTGATTTACATTGTGTTAATTTAAAAGGTTTCTTAATGTGCTTGCTTCTCCTTAGTTCCAGGCTTAATTATTAGTTTTCCTTCACATAACTTCTGGGGTAGATGTTTACACTCTGTAATAAATATTGCTTTGTAATAAGAATTTTCAGTAGGTGTATGTCCATTTCATTTTTAGATATTCTTGGGAAGAAAAAAAGAAGCCTATCTGATTCAATTTCTCCTGAGAGTAATTCCTTCAGTTTATCTACAGTATTTACTGTACCTTTGGGTAACAAAGTATGTGTCTTAGTCCCATTCCAGCTACTATAACAAAATGTCAGGAATCAAGTGGCTTATAAACAACAGAAATTTATCACAGTTCTGATTGCTGTAAAGTACAAAAATCAAGGCTAATTCTGTTCATGAGGACTATATCACCATGCCTTAAGCATTTCTCAAAGACTCCACTTTCAAATGTCATTATCTTTGGGGGCTAGGATTTCAACATATGAAATTTGGGGGGACACATCAGACCACAGCAGTATGTATACAGAGGGAAAGACAACAGAAGAGCCAAAGGCATCAATATTGTCATTCAAATATATTACACTACTGTCCTGATATATATAATAACTTCCTATGAAAAAAGAAAAGGGAATACCACCTCTACACTGAAACTTAGCTTAGATTTTCATAAAGTATGATAATACTCTCAGGAATTATATGTGGTTTTAATGCTTTGAGTATTAGGAGGACTAAAATATACTATATAACTCAATTTAACTCTTGAAAATATTAAAACTCAGAATGACTCTAAAAACAAGAAAAACAGTTTTTTTTCCTAGCCAAATACATCTTTTTAGATGGGCATTAAAGAAAATCATATTTTAAATTCATATTTTGAAATTTTCAAATAGTCTAGTTCATCAAAGTGAAAAATAATGATCCTTTTTCCTTTAATAAGAAAATATCAAATTGCCCCAAGGAATAAAAATCACATATACAAAAATAGCCCACTAAAATGCTTCAACATCTTCAGTCTTTTGGACATCCAAGTAAAACAGTGACAGAATAAGCAGGCAGTATCAAAACAATATACGATACTTAAAAAACTGTAATTACTCTGTTGCATCTGATCCTAGGAAGCTTATCATGGTAATGCCATATGATTATTCAAAGGCAAAAGTAAATAAAAATATTCCCTTACCTTGTAAGATGGCAGGAAACACAAAATTCCTTGGCTAACAGTCTGGCACACAGATAACAAAAGAGCTCCCACTTCATCCTGGAATTCAAATGTTTCCGTATGCTGGAAGGTAGCACAGAGATTGCGACCCTTGGGCCCTGACCCAATGGTGCCAACCCAAACCTAGAATATAAGTATGTCAGTATTAGAGTTATACCAAAATAAGGCAGGCAAATTAGCATTTAGTTGGGAGCCTTAATTGTGTATGTCAAAAAAAGATCAAGCAACGACTTTCGAGAAAACTTATTTTTAAATTGTTGGGCTTTTTCCTATTATCTTTACTTAGTTGTGTATGCAAGGGTGAGCGGTCACTCAGTCATGTCCAATTCTTCGCAACCCTGTGAACTGTAGACTGCCAGGCTTCTCTGTCCATGGAATTTTCTAGGCAAGAATACTGGAGTGGGTTGCCATTTTCTCCCCTAGGAGATCTTCCCAACCTACAGATCAAATTTGCGTCTCCTGTATTGGTAGACAGATTCTTTACCACTGCACCACCTGGGAAGCCCAGATTTAATGCACAGACGCTTTACTTTAGAACTAAAGTCTACCTAAAGTTCTTCAGGCAGACTGAATTCTCTTAGAATGACAGAAATTAGGTTTTACTTATTTCCTCAATACCTTTACAGAATTAACCATGTAACAGAATTTTGTTGGATCATGGGAACAAAGGAAATGAGTAAGTTAGAAATGAATTCAAAATAAGACATGAGGGATGGTACCATCTGTTACGTGCTTCCCAGGTGGCTCAGAGGTAGACTCTGTCTGCCAATGCAGAAGATGCAGATTCAATCCCTGAGTCAGGAAATCCCCTGGAGGAGGAAACAGCAACCCACTCCAGTATTCTTGCCTGAAGAATACCATGGACAGAGGAGCCTGGCAGGCTCCCATCCATGGAATCACAAACAGTCCAGCATGATTAAGGAACTGAGCATGCACACACCATATTCTATAGGTAAGTCTCTAAGATTCACTTATGACAGGAACTACTGTTTCACAAATTCCCTGATGCTCAAAGATCTACAGTCCTAGAAAATCAGATCCATCAAATTTTAGTTATATATAATTTCTCTACATTTATACAGATCCAGTCTTAGTATTTGATTATGAGAAACTACAAATTTTATTAGTATTCTAAAGACAAAAGGTCAAAGTCGCTCAGTCGGTCCGACACCTTGCGACCCCCTGGACTGTAGCCTACCATGCTCCTCTGTCCATGGAATTTTCCAGGCCACAATACTGGAGCTGGTAGCCATTCCCTTCTCCAGGGGATTTTCCCTACTCAGGAATCGAACCAGGGTCTCCTGCATTGAAGGCGGATTCTCTGCCAGCTGAGCTTCTGGGGAAGCCCATTCGAAAGGTAATATGAACACTTTAGATTGTTGGAAAATGTAATAGTCCTATATTTTAAACGATACACAAGACTGAGATATATTTTGCAAGATGACATCTGGTGGACAGCAGTTTAACCAACATTAAGCTAAATGATCAACAAATAATAAGACAAACTGATAGCATGTGTTTCTTGATATGATATGATGGGAAGTAACAATATCACTTGCAAAACATTCTTATCAAACACTTTAACTTTAATCTTATCATGAGGAAACCATCAGAAAAATCCAGATTATAAAATATTCCTAAGGACAATCGGTGACTTGAATTCTTTTAAAATGTCATGAAATACAGAAAAAAGGGGTAAAAAGCTATTTCAAAGACTAAAAAGACATGAATTTGTACAGCCAATATGGAAAACAGTATGAATGTTCTGCAAAGAATTAAGAACAAAACTACCATATGCTCCAGCAATTCCATTTCTGGGAATATATCCGCAGAAAACAAAAGTATTAATTTGAAAAGATGTTTGTGTCTGCTCACTCCCAATGTGCATAGCTCCACTATTTACAATAGCTAAAGATATGGAAGCAATCTAAGTGTCCATCAACAGATAGATGAATAGATAAAGAAGATGTATACATACACACACACACTGGAATACTACTCAGCCACAAAAAAGAATGACATCTGGCCAACTGCAACAACACAGATGGACCTACAAGGTATTAGGCTAAGTGAAATAAGTCAGACAGAGAAAGACAAATACTGTATGTTACTACCTACATGTGGAAACTAAAAAATAAAACAAATGAGTCAATATAACAAAACAGAGAGGCTCACAGAGAGGCTCACAGAGTTATTCCAAAAGGGAGAAATCTAAGATAGGGGTCAGAGATTAAGAGGTATAAACTACTGTATATAAAAATAAGCAACAAGGATATATTGTACAGCACAGGGATAACAGCTCATATTTGATAATAACACTAAATGGAGTATCTATAAAAATTTTGAATCACTATGTTGTACACCAGAAACTAATACAGTAAATCAATTATAATTCACTAAAATAAGAAAGAAAAAAAAAAAGAAAAACAAAATATATAATACTTAACTGGATCCTGGATCAAGAATAAAAAAAATAAACAGGTACACTATAAAAGTCACACTGGAAATAACTGGAAGAATATAGATTCTATTTGTAGTAATATTAAATTGCTTGGATATGATCATGATATTGTGATTACACAAGATTATGTACCTGTTCTCGGGATAAACATTCTAAACTAATTAAGGGCAAAATATCACAATGTCTACAAACTACTTTCTAATAATCCAGTTAATGTAATCTAATCCAGTTAATGTAATTATCAATATTTTGCAGTATTACTCTCTCTCCTTTTCTCTCATGTGTATATATACAAAGATGCAAAGTTATACAACTGATGTATCTAGATTAAGGATATAAAGATATTCACTATGTTAATACTATTTGTTCCACTTTTTTCAAGCTATACTTTTTTAAATAAGGAGTTGGGGAAATCAACAAACTAATGGACAAACAAAATGTGATACACACACACACACACACTTCAAATATTATTCAGCCTTAATAAGGAAGAAATTCTGATTCATGTTACAACAAAGATGAACTTTGAAGACATCATTCTAAGCAAAATAAACTAATCACAAAATTTTGTAATTCCATTTAGATGATGTATTTAGAATAATGGGCTTCCTTGGTGGCTCACAGGTTAAAGCGTCTGCCTGGAATGTGGGAGACCCAGGTTCGATCCCTGGTCTTAGATCCCTTGATTTAGAAAAGTCAAATTCATAAAAACAAAAAGTAGAATGGTGGTCACCAGGGGCTGGGAAGAGGGGGGAATAGAGAATTGTTATTTTATAATAGAATTTCAGTGTTGTTAGATGAAAAAGCTCTAGATATTGGTTACACAACAATATGAATATCCTTATAAAACCAAACTATACACTTAAAAACAGTTAACATGGTAAACTTTACGATGTGTTTTCTACCACAATTAAAATTAAAGTTTTTAAAAGTTGGGGGAAATATTAGAACAGAATCCAGCTGAACTAGCATTATTCTTACTATCATTATCTAGTAACATTATAAGTTAAATAGGCTTTTGTGCACAAGACTGAGAACACAGACCCTATAATAACATTCTTTTGGGAAAATTTGTTCAGTTTATTAATAACTTCCCATACTTATGTGAGCCTCCAAAGAAAACAACTTGAAAATGTGGATCATATATTTTTCTCTTGCTACTACTAATATCAATGTTTCTAAACAAGACCATTCTAGCATTTTGGAAACCACAATTCATTGTTACATAGGAGTCTAGCATTCAAGACCCTCACCTACTAAATGTCAGTAATTCCCACAAACAATCCTTGGTTGAAAACTATAGCTCTTTATAAAGAACTAGAATTGAATTAGGTGCTCAAGTATTATTAAACATGTTGTTGTTGCTATTCAGTTGCTCAGCTGTGTCTGATTCTTTGCGACCCCACGTCCTTCACCATGTCCCTGAGTTTACTCAAACTCATGTCCATTGAGTCGGTGATGACATCCTACCATATCATCTTCTGTCATTCCCTTCTCCTGCCTGCCTTCAATCTTTCCCAGCACCGGGGTCTTTTCTAATGAGTCACCTCTTCACATCAGATCGCCAAAGTATTGGAGCTTCAGTATCATCTTCCCAATGAATATTCAGGACTGATTTCCTTTAGGATGGACTGGTTTATTTCCTTGCCGTTCAAGGAACCTCAAGAGTCTTCTCCAATATCATAGTTCAAAAGCATCAATTCTTTGGCCCTCAGCCTTCTTTATAGTCCAACTCTCATATCCATACATGACTAATGGAAAAATCATAGCTGTGACTATACGGGCCTTTGTTGGCAAAGTAATGTCTCTGTTTTTTAATATGCCGTCTAGGTTTGTCACTGTTTTTTTTCCAAGAAGCAGGCGTCTTTAAATTTCATGGCAGCAGTCACCATCTGCAGTGATTTTGGAGCCCAAGAAAACAAAGTCTCTCATTGTTTCCTCATCTGTTTGCCATGAAGTAATGAAGGAGATCAACCCTGGGATTTCTTTGGAAGGAATGATGCTAAAGCTGAAAAGGCAAGAGAATTACAGCCACCTCATGCAATGAGTTGACTCATTGGAAAACACTTTGATGCTGGGAGGGACAGGGGGCAGAAGGATAAGGGGACGACAGAGGATGAGATGGCTGGATGGAATCACTGACTCGATGGACGTGAGTCTGAGTGAACTCCGGGAGTTGGTGATAGACAGGGAGGCCTGGCGTGCTGCGAGTCATGGGGTTGCAAAGAGTCGGACACAACGGAGTGACTGAACTGAACTAAACTGAATGGGGCTGGATGCCATGATCTTAATTCTCTGAATGTTGAGTTTTAAGTCATCTTTTTCACTCTCCTCTTTCACCTTCATCGAGAGACTCTTTAATTCATCTTTTCTTTCTGCCATAAGGGTAGTGTCATCTGCATATCTGAGGCTACTGATACTTCTCCCAGCAATTTTGATTTCAGCTTGTGATTCATCCAGCCTGGGATTTCTCATGATTTACCCTACATATAAGTTAAATAAGCATGGTGACAATACACAGTGTTGACATACTCTCTTTCCCAATTCTGAACCAATTCGTTGTTCCATGTCGGGTTCTAAGTGTTGCTTCTTGACCTGCATACAGATTTCTCAGGAGGCAGGTAAAGTAGCCTGGTATTCCCATCTCTTTAAGAATTTTCCACAGTTTGTTGTGATCCAAACAAAGGCTTCAACGTAGTCAATGAAGCAGATGTTTTCTGGAATTCTCTTGCCTTTTCTTTGATCCAGTGGATGTTAGCAATTTGAACTCTGCTTCCTCTGCCTTTTCTAAATCAACCTTGAACATCTGGAAGTTCTCGGTTCATGTACTGGTGAAGCCTAGCTTGAAAGATTTGAGCATTACCTTGTTAGCATGTGAGATGAGCGCAATTTGCAGTAGTTTGAACATTCTTTGGCATTGGCCCTTCCTTGGGATAGGAATGAAAACTGACCTTTTCCAGTTCTGTGGCCACTGCTGAGTTTTCCAAATTTTCTGGCATTTTAAGGGCAGCACTTTAATAGCATCATCTTTTAGGATCTGAAATAGCTCAGCTGTAATTCCATGACCTCCACTAGCTTTGTCCACAGTGATGCTTTCTAAGGCCCACTTGACTTCGCACTCCAGGATGTCTGGCTGTAGGTAAGTGATCACACCACAGTGGTTATCCAGATCATCAGGATCTTTTTTGTATAGTTCTTCTGTGTATTTGTGCCACCTCTTCTCTTAATATCTTCTGCTTCTTTATGGGCATATCATTATGCATGTAGCTAACTACTTTCAATTACTTAATAAAAAGAAATAGAGGGCAGATTGACAAATAAAAAGTTTTCCTTAGGAAAATTTAAGTAACATTTACAGGGTATTGTTATAAAAAATGAAAATTTACATCACAGGACTCACAAGAATACTTTTAATTCATTTCAGATATTCGAACATGTGTTGAAAATTTATTAACTAATACCAGCTATTAATCTAGGTGCAATGGAAAGATAAAGACATAAAAACTAGAATATAGATACATCATAGTCTAATGGAAAAAAGAATCACAAATAATTAGACAATTAGAAGTTACAGTAAAAAAAAAGTTGAATTTGTTTCCTTTATAATTTTTATTAAAAAAATTTGAACTTAAATAAGGAAACTGTAATACAGTCTTTGTAAGCAAAGTACATATTTTTACTCATTGGGTTGAAGGAATATTATTTATCAGTAGTTCTTTTTGCTGACACTATCAAGTAGCTGACAAATTTTCTTTTACTGAAATTGAAATGTTGACTTTCCTATCAGGATTTGTCTGCTAGTCCCTCAGTTACCTTTTAACTTGTTTATAGACACTTATACTCAGGTAAAAAGACTAAGAGAGACTTCAAAAAAAAAAAGAAACTAACCTGTGAGTTATTAATGACATGATTAGCCTCTAGTTGAATAGTAAATGTAACACCAAGTTCTGATGAAAAGGATTTCATTGGTGATAATGTCCCAGATGTCAAAACAATTGTCCAAACCTTGCCATTAATATCTGAAAAGGCCTACAAGGAAACAACATTAAATACATAAAATCATTTTTTAAAAAGTCAAACAAATTTACTTAATTGTTGGTATTGAGCAAGAATTCTTATTTACAGCATGATAAGCTTACCACAGCTGGATTTAAGCACCAAAAATTTAGCACATGAACTGCTGCTTTCTGCCGTGAACGTTTCTTATTTTTTGATAGAATCAATAACCCATTTTTATCTGTAGTATCAGTCTGATTAATCCAAGAGTAAGTCTGTTGAATAGCGACTTTATAATCATCTGCAAATCTAAATGAAAATAAAATGGCATTTAAATGGCAGAACTTTAGATAACACTGTCCCCCACCAACAACTAATACCACTAGACTGAGTAATTCTGACATAAAGTAAATCATTAAATCTTAGGTCAATCCATCCTTACAGAGTTTATGCATCAAAGCAAAACGGCTGTCTGGGGAGGCCTTACAAATAGCTGTGAAAAGAAGAGAGGCGAAAAGCAAAGGAGAAAAGGAAAGATACAAGCATCTGAATGCAGAGTTCCAAAGAATAGCAAGAGATAAGAAAGCCTTCTTCACCAATCGATGTAAAGAAATAGAGGAAAACAACAGAATGGGAAAAACTAGAGATCTCTTCAAGAAAATTAGATACCAAGGGAACATTTCATGCAAAGATGGGCTCAATAAAGGACAGAAATGGTATGGCCCTAACAGAAGCAGAAAATATTAAGAAGAGGTGGCAAGAATACACAGAACTGTACAAAAAAGATCTTCACGACCCAGATAATCATGATGATGTGATCACTAATCTAGAGCCAGACATCTTGGAATGTGAAGTCAAGTGGGCCTTAGAAAGCATCACTAAGAACAAAGCTAGTGGAGGTGATGGAATTCCAGTTGAGCTGTTTCAAATCCTGGAAGATGATGCTGTGAAA
>SJYX01012285.1:71983-122201 GCA_006410675.1 Oreotragus oreotragus | reverse complement strand
ACGGACTCGATGGACGTGAGTCTGAGTGAACTCCGGGAGATGGTAATGAACAGGGAGGCCTGGCGTGCTGTGATTTATGGGGTCGCAAAGAGTCGGACACGACTGAGCGACTGAACTGAACTGAACTGAACCATCCACCCTTTATCACTTCTCATCCCTATGTTCAGAGATTACGTAAATCACAGCAAAGCCAGGATTAAAATCCAAGCCTCCTAACTCCTACTTCAGAGGTCTATATATTTCTGTTACATCATTAGTTATAAAATAGTTAACAGTATTATTGTTTAAAAAAAAAAACTAAAGAGTGGGTTAAACTTTTTTATTGCATTAGAAAACTTCTATTGGAAGTTTAGGAAACTGAGTTTCAAGTGCGTTTAAAATGTGATCTCAGTCTTCCTCTATTTTTTTAAATTTATTTATTTTTAATTGAAAGATAATTGCTTTACAATATTGTGCTGGTTTCTACCAAACATCAATATGAATTAGCCATAGGTTTACCTGTCCCCTCCCACCTGAACATCCCTTTCATCTATTCTTAATGAAAGTACTAAACTATCAGTTCAGTTGCTCAGTCGTGTCCGAGTCTTTGCGACCTCATGAATCGCAGCATGCCAGGCCTCCCTGTTCGTCACCATCTCCCGGAGTTCAGACAGATTCACGTCCATCGAGTCCGTGATGCCATCCAGCCATCTCATCCTCTGTCGTCCCCTTCTCCNACTAGGCGGATCTTAGTCGGCAAAGGAATGTCTCTGCTTTTGAATATACTATCTAGGTTGGTCGTAACTTTTCTTCCAAGGAGTAAGCATTTTCTAATTTCATGGCTGCAGTCACCATCTGCAGTGATTTTGGAGCCCAAAAAGATAAAGTCTGACACTGTTTCCACTGTTTCCCCATCTATTTCCCATGAAGTGATGGGACCGGATGCCATGATCTTCATTTTCTGAATGTTGAGCTTTAAGCCAACTTTTTCGCTAAACTATATGACCTCTGTAATCTGATACAGTTTATAAATTCTCTCCATAAGACGCTATAAACCTAAGCCTAAACGGAATGAAGTTTGGTATTCTCTACCATGTCCTCACAGTAATACTGACTGTTAATTTTACCCTCACAAAGTCCAAGTCAGGAACCTTGTACTAGGTGGAGAGAATTTTATAAAAATACTGGGGATGGGAGGGACTTCCCAGGTGGTCCAGCAATTAAGACCCTGAGCTTCCAATGCAGAGGACGTGAGTTTGTTCCCTGGTTGGGGAACACGAATCCCAGAGGCCATGGGGGCGTGGTCAAAAAAAAAATTCCTGGGAACTAAAAATTACAAAACTCTCTTAGAAGAAAACATAGCAGAAATCTTCATGACACCATATTTGGCCATTGTAACTGGATACAAAAATCATAAGCAAAAAAAGAAAAAATATATATCAATAAATTGATTTCATTAATATTTAAAGACTTTTGTGCATCAAAGAACACTATCAATAGAGTGAAAAGAGTACACACAGAATAGGAAAAAATATTTGTAAAGTGCATATCTGCAATAGAATATGCCAAATAACTCTTAAAACTCAACCATCAACAAAATCCCCATTCAAAAATGGACCAAGGACCTGAGCAGACACTTCTCCAATGAAGATGTAGAAATGGACAATAAGTTCATGAAAAGATGACCAACATCTCTAATCATAAGCAAAATGTAAATCAAAACCCTTTATACTCATTAAGATGGCTATTATCAAAAAAAAAAACCCCAGAAAATAACAAGTACTGGCAAGGATGTGGAGAAATTGCAAATTCCTGTGCATCATTATGTGAATGTAGAATGTGCAGCTGCTATGAAAAATAGTACAGTGGCTCTTAAATAGTTAGATCAGAATTACCATAAATCCTGCAATTCTACTGCTTAGGTATGTACCCAGAAATGAAAACAGGGACTCAAAACAGATACTAGTACATCAATGGTCACTGCAATAGAGAAAAAGTAGAAACAATACAAATGTCCATCAATATAAAAATGGATAAGCAAAATATGGCATATACACACAAAAGAATATCATTCAGCCATAAAAGGAATGATGCATGTTATAACATGCATTAACCTTAAAAACACTATACTACATGATTCCTTGTACAGGAGACACCAAAAAGGGTAAATCCATAGAGGTGAAAGTAGGACAGAGGTTACCAAAGGCTGCGGTGCTAGAGAAATGAAAGATGCTGTTTCATGGGTACAGAGTTCCTGTTTGGGATGATGAAAAAGTTCTGGAAATTGACAGTGCACAACCATGTGACCATAGTTAATGCTATTAAAATTACACTTAAAATGTTTAAACTGTTCAGTTGTACATTATGTATATGTGCATGCATGCTAAGTTGCTTCAGTAGTGTCCGACCCCATGGACTATAGCCTTCCAGGCTCCTCTGTCCATGGGATTCTCCAGGCAAGCATACTGGAGTAGGCTGCCATGCACTCCTCCAGGGGATCTTCCCGACCCAGGGAATGAACTCATGTCTCTTATATCTCCTACATTGGCAGGCAGGTTCTTTACCACCAGCGTCACCTGAGAAGCCCTATATTACATGCATGTGTGTGCATGTGTATGTTAGTTGCTCAGTCGTGTCCGACTGCGACCCCATGGACTACAGTGGACTCTGTCCATGGAATTCTCCAGGCAAGAATAGTAGAGTGGGTTGCCATTTCCTTCTCCAGGGGATCTTCCCGACCAAGAGATGGAACCCAGGTCTCCCACATTGAAGGCAGATTCTTCACTGTCTGAGCCACCAGGATATCTTACCATTAAAAAAAAAAAAAAAAAAAACACTTAAAAAACATTGGAGCCAGGTAGTACTGTAACTTAAGGAGTAGTGTGTGGGAAGTTGACTGCTTTCACATTTTATTAAACAGAGGATTTACGTAATAAGAGAGACTTTCTGACACTGGAAGAAACATACAAATTATACTTAAATGAAGACTTAAATTTAGTCTCAGAGGATTGTAAATTTAATGCTAAATTAATTAAATATATTTATTTACTGGTTTCAATACTCATTTTCATTAATAAAAACTAATATCAGCTGACTGAGTCTGTGCCAGTTAAGAGCAATATTTATACCACTTGTTTATCATTATCTCATGTACTCACATAAAATTAGTAGCTAGCACCCAGTAAGGCTAATATTTTTAAGAGGAAGAATACAGATCAGATATCTTTACTTACCTGCTATTTTGCCTAAAAAGATAGTCAAGCACCATAAAAAGTCCTTTGAGCATTATCTGAGTTGAAGCACTAATAATAGGTATTTCTCTTGCCTCCTCTTTACCATGAATTGATGGAACTTTTTCTTCTTTTTGAAGGACAGCAGAAAAATGTCCCTGTAAGAAATTACCATGTTAAGTGTACTGGTTAGGGGTGGGGGAGGGAAAAGAGAGGAACAGGAAAATTCTTAAAACTGTTAATAAAACCCAAATGAAATATAATTGAAATTTTAGTCAGACATTCATATGCAAGTGCTAACAATGTATTCCGAATTCCCATATATTCTCAAATCCTCTTTAAAGACATTTAAATATGAAGTTACACATTTAGAAGGTTCATTATTTTTTCGGGCAATTAGTTTTATTCAGTGGCCTTCAAAAGCAATGAGCCAAATAAAAATGTACAAAATGGTTTCTAAAAAGCTTAAAAAGCTGATATGCCACCTAAATCCCTGAATTACCTCCAGGGAGTATGCCTATGCTAAGAGTCATGACTATGTGAAAAGCAAAATTAAAATTAAAAAAAAAAAGCAAAGAAAGAATACATGCTAAATACAAAATGTATGCTAACTGGCTCATTAGTGATTATATGGCTTATAAGTTTAAATACAGACTGAAGTGTGGACATTAAAATAAATTTCCCACACTGTGAAAGAGAAAACTCTGAATATTGAGATGATAAAAGATACTGGTGTTAACTCTGATGTTTGACAATAAAACCTGTGCTCAATGAAAATAAAACGGGGAAATAGGATAAACAAGACATCCCAGGTAGCGCAGCAGTAAACCTGCCTGCTAATACAGGAGATGCAAGAGACTCAGGTTTGATCCCTGAGTCAGGAAGATTCCCTGGAGTAGGAAATGGTACCCTACTGAAGTGTTCTTGCCTAGAAAATTCCATGTGCAGAGGAGCCTGGTGGGCTACAATCCATGGGGTTGCAAAGAGTTGGACATGCCTAAGCAATTGAGCAATGCAATACAATCAATGAAAATAAAATGGGGAAATGGGATAAATAAGACAAAATTTCAATATCCAGATATATTGTGAAATAATACACATTTATAAAAGTAAAATTAGTCTCCACTGAATAAAACATTGAAGGTGAAGTCGCTCAGTCGTGTCCGACTCTTTGCGACCCCGTGGACTGTAGTCTACCAGGCTCCTCCGTCCATGGGATTCTCTAGGCAAGAATACTGGAGTGGGTTGCCATTTCCTTCTTCAGGGGATCTTCCCAACCCAGGGATTGAACCCAGGTCTCCGGCACTGGAGGCAGACGCTTTGACCTCTGAGCCATTAAAGGATACGAAATTTTTACTTTTATTTTATTTTTCCAGACTTTAAACTTTTTATTTCGTATTGAGGTATAGCTGATTAAACACTGTGGCAGTTTCAAGGTGACCAGCGAAGGGACTCAGCCATACATATACGTGTCTCCATTCTCCCTCAAAAGCCCCCTCCCATCCAGGCTGGCACATAAAATTGAGCAGAGTTTCATGTGCTATACAATAGGTCCTTGCAAAAATAATTTTCAAAAATAAAGAACAACAAAAAAATAACATGAGCTTGAATAATTCAACAGTACAAATTATTAACAAAAGACAAGTACTAATTTGTTCTTTAAAAAAAAAAAATCAAGTTCTCTGAGAAACACTTTACATGAAAGCTACTATTCCTCTTCAACTGGCAGACAACTGGCAATTTACTTCGTAAAGCTACGTAATTTCTGAACTCCTGACAATAAGGCACTGTAGTAAAAAATAAAAGGACTGAATGAAATTCTATCTAATGAACCATGAGACAACTCCAAGGCTACCTCTGGCTAGGTTACCTAAACGATAGCTAGGTTTATAGATAAAGAGAAAACTAAGTAAATGGGGAAACATATACACTTACAGGTAATTATTACTTCATAGTAAAACTAGAATTGTACTAAAATTTAATCAAGCAAGTTACATGATATTACTATCATGAACTATGATAACATATAATATGATGACATGCACAGTGAATATTAATATAATTATGCTGAGAAAATGGAGAGAGAAGAAAGGGGAAGAAGATGGGAGGAAAACGAAACAGAGAGAGAGGGACAGAGAGGAACAGAGAGGAGGTGTGTGTGTGTGTATGTGTTTCTGAAAGAGAGAAAGTATGTGTGTAAAGGAGCTGAATCCTTACCATACTTAATGGGAATTCAATAGAGAATATCAAAAATTGAAAACTGAAAAGTAGCTGAATCTACATGGTACTTAGAAAATTCGGGTTAGTTATCAGAGAAAGCCACTACAAGAATTAAAAGAGCCACTGAGAATAGAGAAAACTAAGTAAATGGGGAAACATATACACTTACAGGTAATTATTACTTCATAGTAAAACTAGAATTGTACTAAAATTTAATCAAGCAAGTTACATGATATTACTATCATGAACTATGATAACATATAATATGATGACATGCACAGTGAATATTAATATAATTATGCTGAGAAAATGGAGAGAGAAGAAAGGGGAAGAAGATGGGAGGAAAACGAAACAGAGAGAGAGGGACAGAGAGGAACAGAGAGGAGGTGTGTGTGTGTGTATGTGTTTCTGAAAGAGAGAAAGTATGTGTGTAAAGGAGCTGAATCCTTACCATACTTAATGGGAATTCAATAGAGAATATCAAAAATTGAAAACTGAAAAGTAGCTGAATCTACATGGTACTTAGAAAATTCGGGTTAGTTATCAGAGAAAGCCACTACAAGAATTAAAAGAGCCACTGAGAAGTAAAAATTGGGAGTGGGGCAGATGAATGCTTTTCTTGATAGTACAAACTGACTTTTTAAAAATTTTATTTATTTTATTTAATTGGAGGACAATCATTCCACAACACTGACTTTTAAATTATGTTCACACATTACTGTGGTAAAAATTAACTTCTAAACAATTCAATATTCACAATGATGAATTTCTTAAGATCAAAGGAAATTTCCCTAATCTAAGTTTAAAATAAGTAAAAATACTACATCTATGAAATGAGAAAAAATATCTGCAAATCATATATCCAATACGTTGTTCATATCCAGAATACAGAAAGGGCTTAAACAATCAACAACAAAAGACAACTCAATTTCAGAATGGGAAAAGGATTTGAATACAGATTTCTCCAAAGATTTATTAATGGACAATAAGCAGCTGAAAAACTGTTTGCCATTATGAGTCATTAGGGAAAAGAAAAAAAATCATCTTGAGATATCACGGCATTCTTCCTATGAAGATTATAATAAAAGAGATATGAAAACAAGTGTTGGTGAGAATGTGGAAAAAATCAGAATCCTTGTACATGGCTGATGGGATTGTAAAATGGTACAGTCCCTATGGAAAAGTTTGGCAGTTTCTTAAAAAGTTAAACACAGAGTTACTTTGTGGACCAGGAATTTTACTCCTAAGCATATACCAAACAGAACTGAAAATATATGTCTGCACAAAAATCTGTGTACCAATGGTGATAGTTGCATTGTTTACAACAGCCAAAAAGTAGAAATAACTGATAATGGATAAACAAAATACAGTGACTCATAAAATGTAAAATTATTTCGAAATAAAAGGGAATAAAGTATTGATACATGCTACAACATAGATGAACCCTGAGAACATCATGCAGAGTCAAAGAAGGCAGTCACAAGAACAGGCAGATTCACAGAAACAGAAAGTAGATTACAGGTCTTCACGATCTGGGCTAAGAACAAATGGGAATGAATGCTAATGGGTATAGGATTTCTTTCTGAGGTGACAAAATATTCTGAAATGAGACAGCAATGATACTTTCATAATTCTCTGACTACAGGAAAAACCACTGATTATATATTCTAAAGGGTAAATTTTATGGCATGTGAATTATATCTCAAATCAGTTACCATTTTTACATACTGATAAGAATCAGAATAAGCAATTTTTGAATTAAACCATGTGAAAAAGAAACTTTAGAACTTCTCAGGAATAAATCTAACCAATCCACTGATTATATATTCTAAAGGGTAAATTTTATGGCATGTGAATTATATCTCAAATCAATTACCATTTTTACATACTGATAAGAATCAGAATAAGCAATTTTTGAATTATACCATGTGAAAAAGAAACTTTAGAACTTCTCAGGAATAAATCTAACCAAAAGCAAATAAGACTTTTAAAAATTATAAAATTCTATTGGAAGATATATAGAGATAATAAATAATTAAAACTATATCTTGTTCATGAATGAAAAACTTCATATTGCAATATGTCAATTCTTTCTAAATTGATATATAAATTTAATGCAATTATAGTCAAACTTCCAACTGATTTGTTCACAGACATTTATAAGCTCACTCTAAAATTCAAATGGCAGAGTAAGGCAAAGTACAGCCAGGATCATTCCAAAGGAAAATAAAATGAGGAGATATGCCTTATTACCATGCATCAATTTTTCTAATGCTACAGTAATTAAGAAATTATATAACTTAGACAAACACAATCAAAGAACACAAGAGTCCAGAAATAAGCTTACACATATACAAGATCAGATATGGGGCAAAAGTGGCATTACAAATCAGAGTGATATAGATGGATTATTCAGTAAATGATGATGAGAAAATTCATACAGGAAATAAAATGGATTCTGTACCACACAACATAAAGAAATATGACTTCCAGGTGGTTGAAAACATTTATTAAAAAAGAAAACTTTAACACTCTTTAACAAAGGATAAGAACTAAAACTAAACTCAAATATTATAATTCATAAAAGAAAAAACATGGATACATTTGAATGCACTCAAATTTTAAAACTTAAAAAGACACCACAAACAAACCATAGACACAAGAATAATACATGCAACACAATAAGCAAAAAAGAATTAATATTCAGAATATATAAAGGAAACAGTCAAAAATATATATAAAGATGTATTTTCAAGGATGTTCATATTAGAACCTTTTCTTATTGGAAGGAAACTGGCAACACTTATATGTCAAATGCCAAATTAGTCAAATAATTTATATGTGCACTCACAAAAATGCTACAGTGCAACTAAAATTCATGTGAAGGAAATTTTATTAAAATAGGAAAGTACTCATAACATACTACTAAATGAGGAGGTAAAAAATTTCATCTCAAAAATTAACTTACGTTAAGCAAATACATGCATAGAAGACAAGGTACACATAGACCTAAACGCTACTGATAATCATTTTTATGTTTACAAGTCTTTTTTTTCCTTTGTACCTTTCTGTATTTTTCAAGTTCTTTCCTTTGACATACATTCTATTTGTATTTTTTTAATAGAATACACTAATCTTTAGTGTACCGGTCATTAAACACAAGCAAACACACACATACATGCACACTTGTATAACTAAAACTAAATCAGGATTCAAAACATTCCTCAAAAAAATAAAAATTCCTCAAATTCCAGAAAGTTCCCCAGTGTCCCTTCTCAGTCCAAACTACTCCTTATCCTTGCACAGTGGTAAACCAGTATTCTGATTTCCACTAGCATAATTATGTTTGTCCTTAAATTTCATAAAAATGAAATCATACAGTTTTTACTCTTTTGTGCTGGTTTCTCTTGTACAACATAATGTCTGTAAGATTCATTTACGCAGTTGTGGAGGCAGTGGATCATTTTTTTAAAAATTGCTGTGTAGTATTCTACTATATGAATACCTCACAATTCATTCAATCCATTTTACTATTGATATGAAAAATCTGTAGAATGCAAAAAGCTTACGGAAAAAATGAAAAAGTATATGAAAAAATTTTATGGTATGTTACACTTTAAAAGTTCAGATAAATACAATCAAATTAAAATGTATTTTGAATACTCGTATACCATTGTAGAGCAACTTCACTCCAATAAAAATAAATTTAAAAAAATACTCTTAGTCCAGAATGCTACTTCTGTTAGCAATAGTTTTTAACTGTTTTTGGTTCAAAAATCTCTTTAAAACTATATGAGGAGGGACTTACCTCACTATATGGTGGTCCAGTGGTTAGGAATCTGCCTTGCAACACAGCAACGCAAGGGACGCTAGTTTGATCCCTGGTCAAGAAACTGAGGTCCCACACATCGCAGAGCAACTAACAACACCTGCTGCAACTACTGAGCTCAAGCTCTACAACTAGAGCGTCCTCATGCTGCAACAAAAGATCCTCCATGATGCAAGAAAGAAAGATCCCGTGTACCGTAACCAAGACTCGACACAGACAAATTTAAAACAAAAAAAACTATATGAGGGCACTTCTCTGGTGGCCCAGTGGTTAAGAATCTGCCTGCCAATGCAAGGGACACAGGTTCAATCCCTGGTCTATAAAGATTCCACATGCTGTGAGGGAACTAAGCCCTTGCGCCACAACTACTGAGCCCAAGTACCAGCTCCTGAGCTCACACGCCTAGAGCCTGAGCTCCACAAGACAAGCCACCACAGTGAGAAGCCCACACACCTCACCTGGAGAGCAGCCCCCATTCCCCGCCAGTAGAGAAAGTCCATCTGCAGCAACAAAGACTCAAAACAGCCAAAAATACATTTTAAAAAAGTTACACTGACTTTAAAAATAAAAAACTAAGAGAAAAACTATAAAACTCTGATAAAAGAAATCAAAGACAATCTAAATAAATGAGATGCTCCATGTTAAAAGCTAAGAAACTCAATACTGTTAAAATGTCAGTTCTTCCCAGATTGATCTATAAATTCAATGCAGTCCAATAAAAATCCCACCAAGATACTTCGTGAATACTGACAAACTGATTCTCAAGCCAAAAATCACCCTCTGTGCACTGATGCCAAATTGAATCTTAGAGACAGTTTTAGGTAAACTAGGAAAGAATAGTTTAATTGCTTTGCAGGCAAAGGTAGACACAGTAGGCTTGAAACCCTGAAAAACTGTGTGTCCCAACTTGGGACGATTTGGTGAGGAGTTTTATAGCAATAATTCAAGTTCTTCGTTGCTAGCAAGATTAGCTTCAACAGTACATGAAGCAGGAACTTCCAGGCTTCAACAATACGTGAACCATGAATTTACAGATGTTCAAGCTTGATTTAGAAAAAACAGAGGAACCAGAGATCAAATTGCCAACATCCGCTGGATCATCGAAAAAGCAAAAGAGTTCCAGAAAAACATCTACTTCTGCTTTATTGACTATGCCAAAGCCTTTGACTGTGTGGAGCACAATGAACTGTGGAAAATTCCTCAAGAGATGGGAATACCAGATCACCTGATCTGCCTCTTAGGAAATCTGTATGCAGGTCAAGAAGCAAGTTAGAACTGGACATGGATCAACAAACTGGTTCCAAATCAGGAAAGGAGTACATCAAGGCTGTATATTGTTACCCTGCTTATTTAACTTCTATGCAGAGTACATCATGTGAAACACTGGAACGGATGAAGCACAAGCTGGAATCAAGATTGCTGGGAGAAATATCAGTAACCTCAGATATGCAGATGACACCACCCTTATGACAGGAATCGAAGAAGAGCTAAAGAGCCTCTTGATGAAAGTGAAAGAGGAGAGTGAAAAAGTTGGTTTAAGGTTCAACATTCAGAAAACTAAGATCATGGCATCTGGTCCCATCACTTCATGGCAAATAGATAGAGAAACAGCGAGAGATTTTATTTTCTTGGGCTCCAAAATCACTGCAGATGGTGATTGCAGCCATGAAATTAAAAGATGCTTGCTCCTTGGAAGAAAGTTATGACCAACCTAGACAGCATATTAAAAAGCAGAGACACTGCTTTGCCAATAAAGGTTAATCAAGTCAAAGCTATGGTTTTTCCAGTAGTCATGTATGGTTGTGAGACTTGGACTATGTGGAAAGCTCAGTACTGAACAATTGATGCTTTTGAACTGGTGTGTTGGAGAAAACTCTTGAGTATCTCTTGGACTGCAAGGAGATCAAACCAGTCCATCCTCAAAGAGATCAGTCCTGAATATTCATTGGAAGGACTCATGCTAAAACTGAAACTCCAATACTTTGGCCACCTGATGTGAAGAACTGACTCATTTGAAAAGATCTTGATGCTGGGAAAGATTGAAGGTGGGAGGAGAAGGTGATGACAGGATGAGATGGTTGGATGGCATCACCGATTTGATGGACATGAATTTGAGGAGGCTCCGGGAGTTGGTGAATGACATGGAGGCCTGGTGTGCTGCAGCCCATGGGGTCACAAAGAGTTGGACACAACTGAGCAACTGAACTGAACTGAACAAGATTAGAATGCATGAAAAAAAAAAAAAAAGAATGCATGCAGGATCTATATGCCTTAAATCTTGTCTCAGGTGNTCTACTATATGAATACCTCACAATTCATTCAATCCATTTTACTATTGATATGAAAAATCTGTAGAATGCAAAAAGCTTACGGAAAAAATGAAAAAGTATATGAAAAAATTTTATGGTATGTTACACTTTAAAAGTTCAGATAAATACAATCAAATTAAAATGTATTTTGAATACTCGTATACCATTGTAGAGCAACTTCACTCCAATAAAAATAAATTTAAAAAAATACTCTTAGTCCAGAATGCTACTTCTGTTAGCAATAGTTTTTAACTGTTTTTGGTTCAAAAATCTCTTTAAAACTATATGAGGAGGGACTTACCTCACTATATGGTGGTCCAGTGGTTAGGAATCTGCCTTGCAACACAGCAACGCAAGGGACGCTAGTTTGATCCCTGGTCAAGAAACTGAGGTCCCACACATCGCAGAGCAACTAACAACACCTGCTGCAACTACTGAGCTCAAGCTCTACAACTAGAGCGTCCTCATGCTGCAACAAAAGATCCTCCATGATGCAAGAAAGAAAGATCCCGTGTACCGTAACCAAGACTCGACACAGACAAATTTAAAACAAAAAAAACTATATGAGGGCACTTCTCTGGTGGCCCAGTGGTTAAGAATCTGCCTGCCAATGCAAGGGACACAGGTTCAATCCCTGGTCTATAAAGATTCCACATGCTGTGAGGGAACTAAGCCCTTGCGCCACAACTACTGAGCCCAAGTACCAGCTCCTGAGCTCACACGCCTAGAGCCTGAGCTCCACAAGACAAGCCACCACAGTGAGAAGCCCACACACCTCACCTGGAGAGCAGCCCCCATTCCCCGCCAGTAGAGAAAGTCCATCTGCAGCAACAAAGACTCAAAACAGCCAAAAATACATTTTAAAAAAGTTACACTGACTTTAAAAATAAAAAACTAAGAGAAAAACTATAAAACTCTGATAAAAGAAATCAAAGACAATCTAAATAAATGAGATGCTCCATGTTAAAAGCTAAGAAACTCAATACTGTTAAAATGTCAGTTCTTCCCAGATTGATCTATAAATTCAATGCAGTCCAATAAAAATCCCACCAAGATACTTCGTGAATACTGACAAACTGATTCTCAAGCCAAAAATCACCCTCTGTGCACTGATGCCAAATTGAATCTTAGAGACAGTTTTAGGTAAACTAGGAAAGAATAGTTTAATTGCTTTGCAGGCAAAGGTAGACACAGTAGGCTTGAAACCCTGAAAAACTGTGTGTCCCAACTTGGGACGATTTGGTGAGGAGTTTTATAGCAATAATTCAAGTTCTTCGTTGCTAGCAAGATTAGCTTCAACAGTACATGAAGCAGGAACTTCCAGGCTTCAACAATACGTGAACCATGAATTTACAGATGTTCAAGCTTGATTTAGAAAAAACAGAGGAACCAGAGATCAAATTGCCAACATCCGCTGGATCATCGAAAAAGCAAAAGAGTTCCAGAAAAACATCTACTTCTGCTTTATTGACTATGCCAAAGCCTTTGACTGTGTGGAGCACAATGAACTGTGGAAAATTCCTCAAGAGATGGGAATACCAGATCACCTGATCTGCCTCTTAGGAAATCTGTATGCAGGTCAAGAAGCAAGTTAGAACTGGACATGGATCAACAAACTGGTTCCAAATCAGGAAAGGAGTACATCAAGGCTGTATATTGTTACCCTGCTTATTTAACTTCTATGCAGAGTACATCATGTGAAACACTGGAACGGATGAAGCACAAGCTGGAATCAAGATTGCTGGGAGAAATATCAGTAACCTCAGATATGCAGATGACACCACCCTTATGACAGGAATCGAAGAAGAGCTAAAGAGCCTCTTGATGAAAGTGAAAGAGGAGAGTGAAAAAGTTGGTTTAAGGTTCAACATTCAGAAAACTAAGATCATGGCATCTGGTCCCATCACTTCATGGCAAATAGATAGAGAAACAGCGAGAGATTTTATTTTCTTGGGCTCCAAAATCACTGCAGATGGTGATTGCAGCCATGAAATTAAAAGATGCTTGCTCCTTGGAAGAAAGTTATGACCAACCTAGACAGCATATTAAAAAGCAGAGACACTGCTTTGCCAATAAAGGTTAATCAAGTCAAAGCTATGGTTTTTCCAGTAGTCATGTATGGTTGTGAGACTTGGACTATGTGGAAAGCTCAGTACTGAACAATTGATGCTTTTGAACTGGTGTGTTGGAGAAAACTCTTGAGTATCTCTTGGACTGCAAGGAGATCAAACCAGTCCATCCTCAAAGAGATCAGTCCTGAATATTCATTGGAAGGACTCATGCTAAAACTGAAACTCCAATACTTTGGCCACCTGATGTGAAGAACTGACTCATTTGAAAAGATCTTGATGCTGGGAAAGATTGAAGGTGGGAGGAGAAGGTGATGACAGGATGAGATGGTTGGATGGCATCACCGATTTGATGGACATGAATTTGAGGAGGCTCCGGGAGTTGGTGAATGACATGGAGGCCTGGTGTGCTGCAGCCCATGGGGTCACAAAGAGTTGGACACAACTGAGCAACTGAACTGAACTGAACAAGATTAGAATGCATGAAAAAAAAAAAAAAAAGAATGCATGCAGGATCTATATGCCTTAAATCTTGTCTCAGGTGGTCTCCTAATAATGAAGAGCTTCCCTGGTTCCTCTAATCTTGCCTCAGATGGTTTCCTGGCTTCTCCTCCCTAGTCTCTGCATCTCTTCCCTTCCTCAATTACCAACTGTTCGTATTTGCCCTTGAAACCCAGGGAAGGTCATGGAGACTGGAGTCTGTTCCTTATAAACAAGAAATAGGGGACAGAAAGGCTTCCGTGCCCAGGAGCCCCACAGGGTCCTGATCAGTTTAATTCTAAGTTTATATGGAAAAACGAAAGACCCAGAATAGCAAACACAATGCTGAAAAACAAATTCAGAGGACTGACACTACCTGACATCAAGACTTACTATAAGAACAGGTGTGGTACTGATAAAGGAATAGACAGTGTATCATGGAAAAGAATAGAGAGCCCAAAAATGGGTCAACACAATACAGTCAGCTGATCTCTTGGCAAAGGAACAAAGATAATCCAATGGAGAAAGGATGGTCTTTTCAACAAACAGTGATACAGTAACATCTACATCCAAAGAGATGACCAGACACTGAACTAACACACTTCACAAAAATTAACTCAAAATGGGACATGAACCTAAATGTAAAATACAAAACTATAAACCTTCTAGAAGACAAGATAGGAGAAATCTAGGTGACTCTGGGTTCAGTGATAAATTTTTAGACCGAACAACAAAAATAGAATCCATTAAAGAAAAAAAATTTGAACTTTATACTAAAAAACTTGAACTTTATACTAAAAGCATTATATTCTGTGAAAGCCTCCATTAACAGGATGAAAAAACAAGTCACAGGATGGGAGAATATATTTGCAAACACACATCAGATGAAGGTCTGCATATGAAATACCCAAAGGATCTTTTGCTACAACACCACCACCCTCGCGGGTCGCATGCACGCTCCAGGGAAGGGGCTGTCCCAGTCGGCTCAGCCCTACTGCCAGAGCATCCTCACCTGGCTGAAGCTGACAGCCGATGACGTGAAGGAGCAGATCTACAAACCAGTCAACTTGAAGAGCCTGACTTCCTCACAAATCTGTGTGATCTGAGAGACTCACATGG
The DNA here is from genome assembly GCA_006410675.1 of Oreotragus oreotragus. Taxonomy (NCBI): domain Eukaryota; kingdom Metazoa; phylum Chordata; class Mammalia; order Artiodactyla; family Bovidae; genus Oreotragus; species Oreotragus oreotragus. The sequence continues at coordinate 106,966 of SJYX01012285.1, read as the reverse complement.
TATTACACAAGTATGTTTTGTGAAGGCAATAAAATCTTGAGAATTCTTAAGTGCAAAGGACTTGTGCCTGATCTTCCCGAGGGTCTCTATCATTTAATTAAGAAAGCTGCTGCTATTCGACAGAGAAGGCAATGGCACCCCACTCCAGTACTCTTGCCTGGAAAATCCCATGGACAGAGGAGCCTGGTAGGCTGCAGTCCATGGGGTCGCAAAGAATCAGACATGACTGAGCAACTTCAATTTCACTTTTCACTTTCACGTACTGGAGAAGGAAATGGCAACCCACTCCAGTGTTCTTGCCTGGAGAATCCCAGGGACAGTGGAGCCTGGTGGGCTGCCATCTATGGGGTCGCACAGAGTCGGACACGATTGAAATGACTTAGCAACAGCAGCAGCAGCTGCTATTTGAAAGCATCTTGAGAGGAACAGAAAGGAAAAAGATGCTAAATTCCATCTGACTCTGATTGAGAGCCATATTCACATTATAATACCAAAGGAGTCCTCCTCGCTAACTGGAAATACAAGTCAGCACAGCCTCTGCCCTGGTTACATAAATTTGTCTACTGTAGTCAAGCCATAAAACCATTGTTTAACAGGAAAAAAAAAATCCAAAGAACTCTTAAAACTCAACCATAAAACAACAGGCAAATATCTGAAGAGATATTAATATCTCACCAAATATGTAAATGGAAATTAACCATGTGAAATGATGGCAACATGTATTATTCAGTTCAGTTCAGTTGCTCAGTCGTGTCCGACTCTTTGCGACCCCATGAACTGCAACACGCCAGGCCTCCCTGTCCATCACCACCTCCCGGAGTCCACCCAAACCCATGTTCATCGAGTTGGTGATGCCATCCAATCATCTTATCCTCTGTAGTCACCTTCTCCTCTTGCCCTCAATCTTTCCAAGCATCAGGGTCTTTTCAAATGAGTCAGCTCTTCTCATCAGGTGGCCAAAGTACTGGAGTTTCAGCTTCAACATCAGTCCCTCCAATGAATACCCAGGACTGATCTGCTTTAGGATGGACTGGTTGGATCTTGCAGTCCAAGGGACTCTCAAGAGTCTTCTCCAACACCACAGGTCAAAAGCATCAATTCTCTGGCACTCAGCTTTCTTGACAGTCAACTCTCACATCCACACATGACTACTGGAAAAACCATAGACTTGACTAGACGGACCTTTGTTGGCCAAGTAATGTCTCTGCTTTTTAATATGCTGTCTAGGTTGGTCATAACTTTCTTCCAAGGAGCAAGCGTCTTTTAGTTTCATGGCTGCAGTCACCATCTGCAGTGATTTTGGAGCCCAAAAAAATAGTCAGCCACTGTGTCCACTGTTTCCCCATCTATTTCCCATGAAGTGATGGGACCAGATGCCATGATCTTCATTTTCTGAATGCTGAGCTTTAAGCCAACATTTTTACTCTCCTCTTTCACTTTCATCAAGAGGCTCTTTAGTTCTTCCTCACTTTCTGCCATAAGAGTGGTGTCATCTGCATATCTGAGGTTATTGATATTTCTCCTGGCAATCTTGATTCCAGCTTGTGCTTCCTCCAGCCCAGCGTTTCTCATGATGTACTCTGCATGTAAGTTAAATAAGCAGGGTGACAATATACAGCCTTGACGTACTTCTTTTCCTATCTGGAACTAGTCTGTTGTTCCATGTCCAGTTCTAACTGTTGCTTCCTGAGCTGCATATAGGTTTCTCAAGAGGCAGGTCAGGTGGTCTGGTATTACCATCTCTTTCAGAATTTTCCATAGTTTATTGTGAACCACACAGTCAAAGGCTTTGGCATAGTCAATAAAGCAGAAATAGATGTTTTTCTGGAACTCTCTTGCTTTTTTCCATGATCCAGTGGATGTTGGCAATTTGACCTCTGGTTCCTCTGCCTTTTCTAAAACCAGCTTGAACATCTGGGAGTTCACGGTTCACATACTGCTGAAGCCTGGCTTGGAGAATTTTAAGCATTACTTTACTAGTGTGCGAGATGAGTGCAATTGTGTGGTTGTTTGCGCATTCTTTGGCATTGCCTTTCTGTGGGATTGGAATGAAAACTGATGAGGGAAACATAAACTCAAACAACAACAAGATACTACTACTTATCTATTAGAATGGCTAACATTCAAAATACCAATTGTTGACAAGGATGTGGAACAACAGGAACTCTTACTAACTTTTGGTGGGAATGTAAAATGGTACAATCACTTTGGAAGATAGTTTAGCAGTTTCTTGCAAGCTAAATACAGTCTTACCATACAATCCAGCAATTGTGTTCCTAAGTATTTATCCAAACAAGAAGAAAGTATGTCTATACAAAAACATGTACACAAATGTTTACAGAAGCTTATTCATAATTTCCCAAACTTAGAAACCACCAATATGTCATTCAGTAAATAAACAGATAAACAAACCGTGGTGCATACATACAATGAATTTAGTTCAGAAATAGAAAGGAATGAGCTGCCAAGTCACAGAGACATTAAATGTATACTGCTAAGTGGAAGAAGCCAGTCTAGAAAGACCACATGCCATGTGATTACAACTATATGACATTCTGGAAAGGCAACACTATGGAGTCAGAAATAAAAATCAGCAGTTACTAGAGGCTCAGCAGAGGACATTAGGTATGTTGAAGGGATAAATAAGTGCAGCACAGAAGATTTTTAAGGCAATGAAAGTATTCTGTATGATACTGTAATGGTACATACATGACTTTATGCTTTCATTTCATCAAAAGTCATGGACTTGAACAACACAAAAAGTGTACCCTAAAATAAACCATGGACTTTGGTTAAAAGCAATGTAAAAATATTGGTTCAACTGTAATTAACGCACTAGTATTGCAAGATGTTAATAATAAGAGAATCTATAGCATCTGTGGCTGGGGATGGTGGTATATAAGAATTCTTTCCTTTTTGCTCAATTTAACATAAAACAACCACTTTAAAAAGTAAAGTCAAGCTGCATTCCCCTCAACTGAACAGAAAGTCTGTCACTGAAGGGTGACCTGGGAAGTCATCTCCATTTTTCCAATGCAGAGGCATTGTCTTTGAGGGCTAGCTTTCTTACTAGCTCTAGAAAGCTATAAATGCCTATTTGCATAAACTATGTTGTGAAGGACATTCAGGTAACTTAGAAGTTCCCTCTGGATATAGGAATAGGAACATCAGTATAAGATAGAAACTTTTTTTTATTGATTATTCGTTTCTGCAGGTTATTTTTTTATCATGCATTTTTTATCTCTTAAAAAAAAAAGTATTGTCAAAAGTAAAATGAAAAATAAGTTTGCAACCTTCCACTTCTCACATCTGCTTTGATGTCCTAGGAGTAATATACTATTAACAGTTTCAATGTATACCCTTTTAGATATTTATCCTTTCCTCTCTAGGTTTTTCTAGCCCAACAATGTATCTATGTCTACATATGAAATTGTAGAATATACTACTTTAAATTACCTAGACACACCAAAAATAAAAGTCAACTAATATAAATAAATAAGAACAAAGAGAAAAATGAAAAACATTCTCATCTGCAGAAAACAAAACAAAACAAAGAACCCAAAACAAACATTTTTCTGAGAACAGTGTTCAGGCATCAAGCCTCTATCCAGGAAGATGTACAAAAGAACACACTCATAAAATTTGGAATGTGATTTCATAAGGTTCACAGTATCCTGTAGCCCACTCATGATCTCTCTACATCCAGGTTTACAACCTCTAAGTTAAGGAGAATGAAATATGAATTTATCTTTTTATTTTCCAAATTTTAAATTTTATAACTGACAAAATATTTACAACCTAAAATTACTGACTTCTTTTAGCTTTAAGCAAAGTAATTCCATATTAATTAATCCATATTTCCTTCAAATAATGCTACATTTTCATCTATAATTTATGCCATCACTTAGATTATCAAACTGATCCATTAAAATTTTAAAACAATTGCTACTTTTTTTCTTAACTCTGGATTAATTATTCACTATTAAGTCATTTCTAATTCACTAAGTAAATTTTACAGATAGAAAAAAAATCTTACCTGCAAAATAGGAAAAGTAGCAGTGGTGATGCCCATTTTGTGTAAATTTAAGAGCATTTCACTTCCACNTACTTTTTTTCTTAACTCTGGATTAATTATTCACTATTAAGTCATTTCTAATTCACTAAGTAAATTTTACAGATAGAAAAAAAATCTTACCTGCAAAATAGGAAAAGTAGCAGTGGTGATGCCCATTTTGTGTAAATTTAAGAGCATTTCACTTCCACTCCACACTTTACAGGATGATTCATAATCCCTTTCCACAAGATGTTCAGAGCTGGCTTCTAACCAACTGGAAAAAAATAAAACAATTCCATCAACCACTACCATCCTTACAGAACAAACAGAAATGTGATACACTGATCTATTCCTTGATGCTCTTAGCACATAAATGTAGATTAGTTAAGACATATTTTAAATAGCATGTATGCTTCATATCACAAAGTAATCATATAGCTAAAAAGCAAGCTTTTATTCAGAAAAGAGAAAGATGCGTGGGATCCCCAATTTGTGTTCTGTGAATTTACACTGCTTAACTTGTGTGTCTCTCCACTCACAAATTTGGTCTGCACATAAAAAGAAACACAAGAACACTAATAAAGAAATTATAGTGTTAAATATTAACATTAAAATGGAATTACTAGAAAATAATAATATATTCACTTACAAACACACAGAGAGACATCTGTACATTCAGTGAGTATTTAAATGTATTATGCCAGACACAACACTGGGTAGTGGAAATACAGCAGTAAATAAAATAGGTAAAGTCCTTATTCTTATGAAAATGAGATTCTACTAAAGGGAGGTAGAAATGAACTTAGAAACAAATCCATGAACATGAAAACATTAGGTAGTGATAGTGATATTATGAAAATAAATTGGATTAATGTAATCTAATTGCTACCTTCATTTGAAGTGTCAAGGAAGCTCTCCTAGAGGTGACATTTATTCTAACAACTGAATGCAGAAAGCACTCAGTCATGTGAGAATGGGGGCGGGGGGGGGGTAAAAAATGAGTATTCCAAGCAGAAGGAATGTCTGGGGGTGATTAACAAATTTTGCTTATTTAAAAATCTCAAAGTCAATGTAATTACAACACATCAGGCAGAAAGAATAATAGTATGAGCAATGTTAGTGTGATAAGCAGGAATCAGATCATATTGGGCTGGGAAAAGAAGTCTGAATTCTATTCAGAGTGTAATGGGAAGATTTTAAATGGAGGATTTTAAGTAAGAGAGATAATCTACTTTAAGCATGTAAAAGATGATTCCAATTTATAAGGCAGAACGCATTATAGGAGAAAGGCAAAAATGAAAGGAGAGACCTATTAGGAGGCTGCCGTTGTGGCTCAGCTGGTACAGAATCCGCCTGCAATGCGAGAAACCTGGGTTTGATCCCTGGGTCAGGAAGATCCCCTGGAGAAGGGAAAGGCTACCCACTTCAGTATTCTGGCCTGGAGAATTCCNTTAGGAGGCTGCCGTTGTGGCTCAGCTGGTACAGAATCCGCCTGCAATGCGAGAAACCTGGGTTTGATCCCTGGGTCAGGAAGATCCCCTGGAGAAGGGAAAGGCTACCCACTTCAGTATTCTGGCCTGGAGAATTCCATGGACTGTATATCCCATGGGGTGGCAAAGAGTCGGACATGACTAAGCGACTTTCACTTCACTTCACTTCAACAGTGTTCTAGGGGCTTCCCGGTGGCGCTAGTAGTCAAGAACTCACTGCAAATGAGGAGACATAAGAGACACAGGTTTGATCCCTGGGTCGGGAGGACACCCTGGAGAAGGAAATGACTTCCCACTCCAGTATCCTTGCCTGGAGAATCCCATGGACACAGGAGCCTGTCAGGTTAAGGTCCATAGAGTTGCAGAGTCAGACACAACTGAAGTGACTCAGCACACGCACGCACAGTGTTCTAGTTGAGAGATGATTCTGGGATGACAGATATGAGACTGAAGGATTTGGGATATACTGTGTAGGTGGCATTTTTAAAACTTACTGATGAATTGGATGAGGTGAGAGTAATCAAGGATAATACATAGATTTTTCATTTGAGGAACTGGTTGGTGGTACCTGCTTAGATAAGGAAGACAGAGCAGGTGGGGGAAGTAGGGAAAGAAAGGAATATTTTGGAAAGTTGAAATTTTATATCCAGAAATAGAAAGTATAGTTGAGTAGATAAAAACAGCATTCCAGGGAGAGACTGGGACAAACACAGATTCAGGCCTCATCAGCACTGCTTTAGAGTTATATAATTTAAGGAAAATGAAGAACTAGAAAAGAAATGAGTACCCAAGACCAAGCCCTAACACACTTCAATATTTAAACATCAAACAAATTAAGAACTATCAAAAGAAACTGAGAAAGAACGGACTGTGAGGAGGAAGAAAACCAGGAGATGTCATAGAAGCTGACTAAGGAAAACACATTCCTGTGTGTCTGCTTGTTCTCACTACTTCACTTCTGATACCTCTGGATGTCAGTTTTTTCCCCCACACAAGCAATTCTCTGGGATATCAGATGGGTGTCCTATAATTCAATTCAATTTTGACACTTACTGAGTTTGCAGAGACCCTACAGATTAAGTACTCGGTCTCATTAGACTGTCCCTCCTCCCTCCCTCAGCCTCAGATGCCAGTTGTAAAAGTCTAGGTTGTCATCTGTGCTTCTGACCAAATACCCGTAAGTCAGAGGTTCCCACGACCCCCTCTTCAGGTTGGGCATTTACTAGAACAGCTCACAGAAATCAGGGAGACACATTTACCAGTTTCTTATATAATAAAGGATATAGATAAAAACTCAGATGAAGCGATAAATAGGGTGAAATCAGGAAGGTGGCCGGGCACAGAAACTTCTGTCCTTTAGTGAAATACACCACACTCCAAGTATATAGATGTGTTCACCAATGTAGAATCTCTCTGAAGCCTGTATTTTTGGTATTTTTATGATAACTTCATTACAAAGGCATGATGGAACATTAACTTAATATCCAGCCCCTCTCCTCTTTCCAGGGAGAGGTGGAGCTCAAAGTTCCAAACTTCTACATATGGCTTGGTTTTTCTAGTGACTGGATCCATTCAGGAGCCCTTCAACCATCACCTCATTAGAATAAAAGACAGTTCTATCACCCAGGAAATCCCAGGGGATTTAGGAGTTCTGTCAGGAACTGGGGTCAAAAATGAAACAACAAAACAGAAGATGCTCTTAGTGCTCTTATCAGTTAGGAAACTACAAAGGTTTTAGGAACTCTGTGCCAGAAATGGGCGACAGAGACCTATATATATTATTCCACAGAAGACAAAAACACTTTTCATAAAGGTGGTATTCAACAACAACCAACACTGCTGAGAGGCCAAGTAAGATAACAGAAATAGCCTTTGCACTGGGCCATCTGTGGACCACTGGCGATCTGGCTAACAATCTCAGTAGAATTATTCATACAGAAACACTACAGGGATGGATGAGGAAAGAATGGGAAATGAGAAAACAGAATCAGCAACTACAGACAACTCTTTCAACAACTACGCTGTGAGACAGAAATGACAAACTTCTACACAGCAAAAACACCTCAAGGAAAGACTTAATCAATAGGAAAGTTTGGGCTAGGCTATCTTTATGTTTAACCGGGAAGGAACAATCCATTTCCCAAGTAGTCTGGTCCAAGTTTACTGATTATAAAATACTTGGCATAATAGAACATGTTTCTAATACAAAGGCAGCACAAATGGCACTGACAGACAAATGCTCTTACTTAATGAGGCTACAGCACACAGCTCGTAGGGGTTCATGATCTTTCTTCCTTATATTATAGTTAATCATACTATCTAGTTCATCCCGAGCAAACCGAAGCTGGACTTCCGTTACACTGTAACTTGCTGATTCACGAGCACAGTCCTCAATGTTATGAGCTTCATCTAAAATGACAACCTGTTCTTTCAGATTGATGTCCATCTATAAGATAAAAGAGTTTTCTTGTAAAACATTCAGCAAAATGGATTTAACAGCAATAGGCAGGTCACTTCATTCAAAAATTCACACCACAGGCCAATATCACAAGTCCAACTACAGAAGTAACTGATTCTCAATCTTAAAACTTTTAAAGCACTTAGACCAAGCAAATATCTATAGTTTTCCATTTTTCACCCTCAAAATACTTGTAAACCTATCAACCAAAATAATACGTGTTAAGTGACCCAGGATCAAGGTATAGCTGGTTACACAAAGGATTGTTAAGCATCTTCAACATAACTTAAAAAGCAGAAGCTTTAAAAACCTGCTTTAAAAACATTTTAATTAAAAAAAATTTTTTTTAATAACAGCACAAGATTCAAAAGACTCTCAAAATACTAATATAATATATTATGTATCTGTTTCATTTCAGTCTTTTCTGCAATCCTTTAGAGAACTACTCTTCCCCAATACCCACGTGATGTCAGTAGGACTGTTAATCTGTTAAACAATGTACCACTCTCATAATGTGGGTAGAGTCAGACCCCAGGCCTGTCAATTAAATAAAGTATTCCATTCCTGTGTAGTCACACTAGTTCAAGAACGGGTATGAGATACAATCTAGGCCATCCAGAGTAATTATAGGTGACTATCTTTTTTTTCCAGGTTACCTAGCTGGAAAAAAGCTAGCTGACTATAGTTATCATTGTTTCCACTGGGAAGAACTTGCCTGATTATAAAGCCACCACAACAGTCAAGTATTTTTTTCATAAGTTTTAGCAAAGCTGGGTTTATGTCAATGGCAACTGAAAGAGTTCTAATACAAAATGTCACAAAGCAACTGCCACTGAGTTATTCTGAGGAACAATACTATATAGAGGGCTGGAGATGGCTGAGGGGAAAAAAAATGAAAGAGTAGGAAATATACTGGGGTTTAAAAGATGAGTGGAATTTGGATTTGGATAGACAGAGAGTAGGGCAATTCAATACACAGAGGTGTAATCAAAAGCAGAGATACAGGAAAGAACAAGGTATCCTCAGGGGATCTTGAGGTAATTTTTCAAGTGCTCAAGTTGGAAGTCTGGAGCAGAAAAGGCTGAAAAGGCAGATTCAGGTCAGACCATTGATCATCTTGAGAGAAAGCTTGAGAAATATGGACTTTATCCATATGAGATTTTTAAGCAGAGGAAAGATGTTATAAAAGTAATATAAGAAAGACTGACTTGGCATTGATATATACAGTTGGTCAAAGGAAAGAGACCTAACTGAAAGACAACGAAACAAAAGGATGTATAGTTGGAGGAGCTGAAGGCAAGGAGGCAGAAGGGGCTGGGAAGTCCTTGAGATGGGCTGTGTGCATGCTCAATCGTAGGGGCATTAAATATAATGCCCATTCATGTTGAGCTTCCAGAAACAGAAAGCTAATAAGAGCTGTGGAGTCAGTTCCAAAGGAGGACTAAGAATAAACCATTATTCATTCTTTGTCTTATGCTGTAACAACTGGATTTCTCTAAGAACCAGGCAAATAAACACAAATGCTGTAAGTTCTTCAAAACATAGATTCTTTAGATAAATATTTTATAATAATTCTGACTATTCATAAAGTGATAGCTATAAATGAGTCTCAAATGGAGATAATTTTGCAGCCAAGGGGATATTTGGCAATGTCTGGAGACATCTTTGACTGTGACAACTGTGAGTGTACTATTGGCATCTAATGTACAAAACCAGACGCTAATAAGCATCCTATAATGCACAGGACAGCCCCCCACAATGAAGTATGTAGCCCAAAACATCATTACTGTCAAGGTTGAAAAATTCTTTTATAATTCCACTTCAGTACTAGGTCCTTAAAAGTACTTATTACTTTGATAATTAAATTGACAATGTCTAAAATTCATTTTTTTATATCCCCTAGAATACACTTTGAGCATTCTAATCTGTTTATACATTTTTCATAAACTAAGTATAAAGCAAAAGGCATTAAAACATCTAAAAGTTTTTACAGCCATCACTTATATCCCAGTAAATAGGAAAAAAAATTCTTTTAAGTTTTACGTATCTACTCACAGTTTCCCTTATCTGTGCATCTAGAAGATAGTTGTAGGGACAAAATATTATGTCAGCACTTTGCATTAGTTCTCGTGCTGTGTAATACGGACACGCCTTTAGCTTTCTCCCCAAGCTGACAAGTTCTTCTATATCCCAGGCCTTGTGCATCCCTTGGAAAGTCTGTAATGTGTGTTGGTCACTAATTTTATGAACACCATGATAAAAATAGCAGGATTTTCCCTGAAAACAAATAGAAAACAAATATGTACAGTTGAAACACTAGAACAGAAGGACTAAAACAAGTTTATCTCAGAATCTTTAAAATATCATTAAAGCCACAATATAAAGATTTAACAGAGGAGACAGAGTACATCAGGTCTATAATATAACCTCTTTTTTTTTTTTTACTTTACTTTATTTTACTTTACAGTACTGTATTGGATTTGGCATACATCAACATGAATCCGCCATGGGTGTACATGAACTTCCAAACATGAACCCCCCTCCCACCTACCGCCCCACATCATCCCTCCAGATCATCCCCATGGACCAGCCCCAAGCATTCTGCATCGAACATAGACTGGCGATTCATTTCTTACATGATACTATACATATTTCAATGCTATTCTCCCAAATCATCCCACCATCTCCCTCTCCCTCTCCCTCAGAGACCAAAAGTCCGCTCTACACATCTGTGTCTCTTTTGCTGTCTTGCATACAAGGTCCTCATTACCATCTTTCTAAATTCCATATATATGTGTTAGTATACTGTATTGGTGTTTTTCTTTCTGGCTTACTTCACTCTGTATAATTGGTTCCAGTTTCATCCATCTTATTAGAACTGATTCAAATGTATTCTTTTTAATGGCTGAGTAATACTTCATTGTGTATATGTACCACAGCTTTCTTATCCATTTATCTGCTGATGGACATCTAGGTTGTTTCCATGTCCTGGCTATTATAAACAGTGCTGCGATGAACACTGGGGTACATGTGTCTCTTTCTAGTTTCTTCGGTGTGCAAACATATAATATAACCTTTTTAAAGAACTACATTAGTTAACTCAGATAGAGCTCCAGATCAGTACAGCTCTAGACACACCATATTAACTTGAGAAACATTTTTATTAAATTAATTTATCTTTAATTGAAGGATAACTGCTTTACAATATTGTGTTGGTTTCTGCCATACATCAGCATGTTGTCAGCCATAGGTATACATATGCCCCCTCCCTCCTGAACCTCCCTGCCTCCTCCCACACTTTCCCACCCCTCTAGGTTGTTACAGAGCCCCAGTTTGAGTTCCCTGAGTTACACAGTGAATTCCCATTGGTGCTCTATTTTACATATGGTAGTGTATATGGAGAACATATTTTTAAAAGTATATTTGTTGTGACTTTGTTCTGATTAAAGTTATATTAGGCAAAAATATTTCTGGAAGGATACATAAGAGCAATAGTATCACTAATTGCTTTCAAAGATGAGAGCCAAGTGACTTGGGATAGGACTGAGAGATTTTTCTCTATAGACATTTCTGTATCTTTTCAGTTTGAGCCATGAGACAGTACTACTTAATCAAATACAAATATTAATAAAAACAAAAGAAGGAAAAAAGAATGGAAAGTGGGAAAGAGGGAAGAAGAAATGTCCCAGGGGACAAAAGTATTCATCATATAAAACTGGAAGATACGAGTGTACCAAAAATCTATAAATTATCTAAAATCCCACTTTATCAAAAATGTACTATTAATATTTTGATGTATCTCATTTCAGATTTCTTCTCTTTATATCAATATATCTCTGTAATGTGACCCAATATTAAAATGAGAACAAATCAAATTTTCCCCAGGTGCATGCACTGAGGATTACTAACAATCCAGTCACTAAGAATTTTTTACAAAACTGGTACTGCCTTTTTTCTCATAGCCTATTTTATTGAAAATCTTATCAAATATACTTTTTCATATCACTAAGTTTTTTTTTCATTGCTGCCAACATATATTGGATTAATGTGCCACATCTGATGAACCAGTTTATCACTGGACATTTAGACTGTTTTCAATTTTTGCTTTATAAATAATGCTGCAATAAGCAATTTTATGCCCACTTCTAAATGTTTTCTTATCATACATTTTTAGAAATGGCATATGAGATCAGAGAGCATATTTTTCAGTTTCTTGAAAACCGTATCATCAAATTATCCTTCAGAAAATGTTTATGAACATTTTATATTACTTTTTCCACACCTTTATCAACATTATCTTATTTTTGAATCTCTAACCATGTATGTTAGTTTTCTTTTTCAATTGTCATCTGGTACTAGGTGGTGAAATAATGGGCCATTTTAATTTTCATTAATTTTATATATAAATAAAAAAATTAATGTGATTTTGAAATCTAAATCTTTCCCAGTCTATTATTCTTAACCACTGGGGAGATGTATGTGCGTGTGTGTGTATTTTTATCTACAAACCATCAAAAATGAAAATCTGTTTTTAAAATATTCATACATTATTACATATACAAAAATATCTAGACACTGCTATTAAATGGAGTAACTCATAAAAAGGTCATAACCTACAAAAGATGTCTGCAAATTCAAGGACAAGGCATGATCAGCTGAGGACTGCTAATTCAGCCATACTACTCATTGTTACTCCAAGGTATTAAAAATTAGAATTAGAAAGGGCTCACCTAGTGCTCGCTTTGGCAGCACATATACTAAAATTGGAACGATACAGAGAAGATTAGCATGGCCCCTGCGCAAGGATGACACGCAAATTCGTGAAGCGTTCCATATTTTTCCGGCCGCCCTGAGCATCGTCCCCCCAAGAGGCGGTCAATAAACCCGATCAACCCTCAAAAAAAAAAAGAAAGTAATTCAGCCATACTACTCATTGTTACTCCAAGGTATTAAAAATTAGAATTAGAAAGGGCTCACCTAGTGCTCGCTTTGGCAGCACATATACTAAAATTGGAACGATACAGAGAAGATTAGCATGGCCCCTGCGCAAGGATGACACGCAAATTCGTGAAGCGTTCCATATTTTTCCGGCCGCCCTGAGCATCGTCCCCCCAAGAGGCGGTCAATAAACCCGATCAACCCTCAAAAAAAAAAAGAAAGAGCTCACCTAACTGTGTTCACTTGCTTCAATTTTGTATTATTTTCACTTACTTTATCTAATCTCTATTATTCTTTTCAATCCTTCATGCCATGTCAACTTCTCTATACCATATGCCACTATCTGTTTTTGTTTCTAATGCAGTGAAAACTGTAATGGTTAAGAGAAAACTTGCTTTCTTTCTTGCTGATTAGTTGTCTGTCACTGGGCAAACTTCAGGGCCCATCTTTCTCATGTGACTAGGCATCAAGAGTAGCTGAACTAGAAGCCTTTTAAGAGTTCTCCGACTGCTGACTGCCATTTCTAAAGTTCTTTCTAGCTCTAGAATTCTATGATTTTGGGTCTAGAGACCCAAATATGCAAGGAAATATGGAAATATGTCAAGTATCTTTCATACTGACTTTGATATCAGATTGAGCTTAATAATGACATTCACCATTTCTTCATTGCAAGTACCTTTCATACTATTCTGAAAGTTTTTATTTGTACTGATAACAAACTGATCACTAAGTTGCCTTCAAGTCTACAGTTATGGACTGTTAAATCTTATCTTAACAAAAAACAGATATTCTTCTATACCTAAAATAATTTTTTAGAATGATTTCTAGGGTTAGTTAAGATGATTTTTTCTTAACTGAAACAAAATTTTACTTTTAGAAGATAAGTGCATTGCTTATCCAGTATAGGAATACAAAAGAAATAGTGAACAAAAACACATGTGCCTTTGGATCAAGCCAAAAAATCAGAAAGTTTACACTTTAAGGGCACCTAGAATGACACTGCTGTGCAGGCTGATAGCAAAACCAGAAAAGCTCATCCATTTTAACAGTGTAATATAACCCAGAGGGGAGTCTGTCAATTGAAGTGTTATCACACTCTAAACTCTTTTTCACTTAAACTGTCAGTTATCTATTTATCATTTCTCTTTGGTAATTCAGCCATAGTAAACATAGACACCTTTAGTGACTTTGTAATTGGCCATCATTACAATACCAAATTACCCTTATGACTTGGGAACAAGAAAGAGAATGTTCATGTATGCCTTATGAGTTAGCCATTCTGAGGCACAATTAGGTCAAGACAAACGCAGATATCAATTATTTATATCATTAATATTCAAAAATAAAATATTTGTCTACTTTAAAACAGAACCTGAAGGCCAGTGAAATGTTCTGAATATTCAAGTCTATTTTTATTTTTGCAAGATTCAAACTTAGGAGAGTAAAGATCAGTCAAAAGACATAACCAGCACTGCAGGATTTTAAAAGGCTACATAAAATATTTGCTTTCAATGCATAATCACATGATAAGTTTCTCAATAGCAAGTAGCAAAAAAAAAAAAAAAGACAACACTAGCAAATCTTCCTGCACAGACTAAAAACAAATGTCAAGCATTTGAAGAATTTAGTAGATCAGTTAGCCACATGTGGAAAGAAATCTACTTAAGTATAAAATTTATGGGTTTTTATCATGAAGAGGCTTTTCTCTATTATTTTTTTAGCATTCAGCTTTTTAATATTTTTATCTCTCTTTGAAGAGAACTTTTTAAATATACAGTGAAAAGATTCCACAATTCCTCAGTTAGAAAGAATAAATATGGAAACATATGATCATACAATTTTAACAATGGTTTTCATTCAGTTATTCTGTAGTTGCTTCTTGATTCTAAAAAAGTCACTTAAGTTTTTCCAATGAAGCCCCTTAGTACTTATATTTCATATTATCTATTGGGTTTGCATATCTACTGAGGCTTCTTTTGAATAACTCCAATAAAGGTTGAATAAATTTCATATAATAATAGGAAGCACTGAAAAATAAAAATATAATACAAAATAATCTATTCACATTATACATTAGGGGATGATATACAGTTAAATGAAAAAAGAGTCTAAGAAGCTATAGCTCTTAGACTTTTGTGTAGAACCAACTATGTTTGTTCAACAAAATACAGAAAGACAGAACTTTCAAAATATATTAAAATATCATTGGTCATTTCATATACTATAAATTTATGGTTCAACTATAATTTCTGGGTATAATTCCAGACTTGTAACTTCAATTTTAGAGTAAACTAGTTATCCAACTTGTACACAGACAAATAAACTAATACTGGCAAAATATTATCAAAAAATCATGACTTTAGTGAGATTTATTTCTACCTAGCCAAAATTCATATTATTCTAAATTTTCCCAGAAAATTTCAAAGCCATAAATAACATACCTTTAATTAATAATTTATTATAATTTTTAAAAGAAGTTTACACTAATCAGAATTGAGACAGTACAGTCATTACATTTCTCAATTAAAAAACATTTTAAAATTTGCCCAGAGAGGTCATATGCATATTACCTTATTCTGAAATTTTTAAATATATAAAATATATCAATTAGATCTAGTTAGGCTAAATCACTTAAATGTTTTTTTCTCCTCATTTGACCTCTATGTTTGACTATTTTTAAAATAAGAAAGTAAGACATGGAAATTAATTTTCAAGGAATTAAATAAATATCCCCACATTTTAGCACAAAAACTCATAATTTTAAACTTGAATAAAAAATTTCCTTATGGTAAAATTATTTTTAAAAGATATCAACATTAGCAATCAATTTGACTTGTTATCACTGTAAATGTGCATATAAAATGAACACATTAAAAATGGAATAATTTTTATCTTTCACCCTAATTTTTTGCCTAAAATAAATGAACTTTACTCACATTTTTTCCATCCAGCAGTTCCATGCACTTTTCATTTCTGTTGAAGTTACCTATTACTTCTGGATGGACA
This sequence comes from Oreotragus oreotragus, assembly GCA_006410675.1. NCBI lineage: Eukaryota > Metazoa > Chordata > Mammalia > Artiodactyla > Bovidae > Oreotragus > Oreotragus oreotragus. Next base: position 91,020 of record SJYX01012285.1, on the reverse strand, counting down.
CAAGTATGATCCCTGCTGGAAAGAACAGTCATCGGGACCCCCGAGTATGCCGTTCTCTGGAGCTCTCTAGTAATCTGAGCAATCTGCTTGTGTGTGCGTGTCCCAAAATATATTTTGGGTATCTTGGACTTCCCCCCATGATCCTTCTTAGTGGTATTTGAAGAATCTTCACTGTTTCCTTGTTTAATAGAACAACAGCACCTAGAACAGTGACCAGGGGGCTGTAACAAAGGAAAGAAAAGATAACCAATGTCTGGACTACCATAAAATTTTTATCAAACTTTTCATGGACTCAAAACTATAAGTAGTGAATCACAGTTGCCAAATAAAGGGAAATTCCATAATGTCACATCATATAAAATTTGCCTTGAAAGAAAAAACTGCAAATTCAATTTCAAATTGGTTCTCTTTCACTCTTGAGTTATAAATGTTCCCATATTTGCATTGTTTTCTAACATACTACTCCAACTCTCAAATTCCAAATGTTTTAAGTACATTTTAATTTCCTCTTTCATAAATTATAAAACTAAGACAAAATAAAAGACAATTTTCATTTTTGCTTAGGCTTCAAGTGAATTGTGATATTACAGTTTAAATTTAGATTTAAGAGTGCTATTTTTCTTTACAGCACAATCCATTTAAATATCCTTTAATAAACCAGTATTTTAAAAAGCATTTTAAACATAACTTACAAAAGAATAGAAACATCAAGCCAAAGTTAAATCATCACTCAAAAACAATAAGAGAAAACTATTCTCTAGCAAAGGTATGAAAATGAATGCAAATTATTAATATTTAATAATGAAGACAGACTGCTTGTGTGGAACAAGTATATCTGAAATTCAATTACCGGTCATCAAATATAAATCCATCAGTACAATTATCATTCAAGATAGCTTTTCCTAGACAATTTTACTCAATTCAGTTTCATAATTAAAAGTTATATAAATGGCTCCTTAAATATACCATATGGAACATCAGGCGTGCATTATAATATTTACCTGGCTTTTCTCTATTTCCGTACTCAAAAATTAAAAAAAAAAAAAAAAGCTTAATGCTATATATTAGCACACACTGGTTCTTAATAACTACTCTCTTCTCAACCTCAGTTACTATACAAATGAGACAGAATGCAGCCTCCTTTAAGAGAAAGATTAAGAAATGGTTAGTTTATAGGAATGGTCACTGATAGGGAAAATACTAAATAGCACAGTAGCTTAGGAGAACTTGTACTAGAGAGTTTAAGTTTAGTAGAACAAACACTCCATTTAACTGTTTTTTTTAAAAATTATAATCAGTAAGATTAGCCTTCATAAACAAATGCTAAGTCATAGCATGTTACACCACAATACTGGGGATCAAGCTGTCTTTTAGCCTCAACTCAGTGGAAAAGCAAGTTCAAATTACTCCCAGTCTCGCTCAACCTTGTCCGCCATTAAATATTACAATACATGGTAGAATGGATGTAAATGTGACCCTTCTGGAGCTGTCACTCACTGGGATAAAAGGTTCACTGATGTGCCAAATAAACAGTCAGTCAAAGCAGATAAAGTTACAGCCATGCTGGAATTGTTACATTCCCCTCTCAGGTTGCCAGTAACAGCAGATTTCATTACAGAGTGCTGCCACATTAAATAGCCAGTTCCAAATATCCTGCCTTCTATATTGAATAATTACTTATTCACTGAAAGGATAAAAGAAGAGTTATGAATGGGGCTCTTGTCAACAGTGAGGCAGGAAACAGCTGACATGTGGTTTATGTTACATATGTTGCAATATCTAACAATTTCTGGTCACACAGAAAATGGAATGCAAATTATATCATGGTATTTCTGACTGAATTCCTTTTTGTCCTTTTCAATGATCAAATTAATTAACTTAGTAAAAGAATTAAGGTAACTCTTGGTAGCAGAATTAGTTTATTTTCATATTTTCAATCTTTTTACCCAATTATATCTCTTCCCTATGATACAGTTAAATTCACTGTGAATATTAGAATGCTAAGTCCAATGCACTACAATATTCTCTATGGATATATACAAGCCTAAAAGTAATTCAATAAAGTAGTCTTTTTCTCATGGCTTGGAAAACCTACTTTTTGATACGACGATACTTTTCAACATGAATTCCACTTAAAGCTTTAGGATCTACTCCTTTTATTTTCATTCTGCTGTTTTTCTAAACAAAAAATCCAGTGTTATAGAAAAATACAAAATAAGTCAACCACCACATATAACTAGCAGATCCTCTTACATATAAATATATCTTTCATATTTTTCCAGTAAAAAGGATGCTATTATACAGTCTTATAACTTTCTGCTTTGCATTCAAATGTTTTTAATTTTAAAAGCAGTATTTGCACCAGTAATTTTTTAAAGGGATCTACTTATCTTAAAATGTTATACTAACAGCATAACTAACAAAAGCAAAAGATACAGGACTTGTTTTAGAAAGTTCTCACTAGAGTAGCTTTATTTATGTACCTTAAATGTGTTTTTCACTCCATAACTGAAAAAAATTATAAAACAGAACTAATTTTTATATTAAAAATGTTTTATGTTTGTTAAATCTTCAAGTGTTCTGAATTATACCATTTATGACATCAAGGGTAACTCCTCAAGATGATGGTTTTCAGTGAGTGGCTGGGCAAGTAGAGTAGAAGACAGAAACTAAGAAAGTTGATTCTTATTTATTTGCAGTATTAAAGAGGAATTACTTCTTCAGAAGTGATCTCCTATTGAAGTTCCTATTTAAAGGATTTGGTATAATCATAGTTGAAGACGGAAAACACTGAACGCAATAATAGAACAGAGGCTTAAAAAAAAAATTATTTAGGAACAAAAGAGAATTATTTGTACCAAAACCAGCAACTTTCAATTTTGTATGAAAACAGAGAAAGAATCCTGAAAACAGCAATGATAAGAACTCATAAAATCCTCTAGTTCAAAATTAGGCTAATATTTTCTGGCCTCTCTCTGAAACTCTTTGACCTAGGGATCTTAAAACAAAAGGTGAACAAAATTAAGTATTTTTCACCAAGTAATTCTCCTGCTGACAAATGATCAAGTTTTCCTCCCACAAGGATATTTTCCTTTTGTTTTTGCTCTTTAAATTTATATAGATTGTATCAGGAAACTGGAGAATAAACTAAAAAGTATTCTTTCTCATCTAATATATCTAAACATCAAGAAAGATAAAACACATAGGCTCCCCAAACGCAAAACCTCTAAGAACTGTAAGTAGCAATATCATATGGTAGAACTAATCTCTTTAAGAGATGACTTCTTTTCCCATAGCTGGAAACTGTTTTAAGAGTTCCTTTTCTTCAACAAAAGGCAAGAAAACTTAACCCAAATAACAGCCCCCCGCAAAAATCTACTATCATAAGAGATGTGGATGTGACAGTTGTATTAGTTCCACATGTAGGAGTCAACTGTTTAAAAATACATTTCAAATCTACAATAGCCAAAAACTGTTCTTAGGAGCAACCAGGGATTTTAGAAAATTATCTTTGTGTCCAACAATTTCTATTTATTCCCTTTCTTGTCAGACTATATAGATATGCATTAATGTTTTTTGAAAGGATAAAGAATGAATGTAATATTTGATCTTGAAAGGGCAACTTCTGAGTCCTTGCCGCTATTCCTTTCACAAGGTTATAATCAAAAGTATAAGTAGATTAAGATAACTATGTTAACCTCTAAAGTTCCATAGCTCTCGCCAACCTTTCCCCTGAACAACAATGAAAATTACTATATTTACTTGGAAAAATAAAAATTAGCATGGTGACTAAATATGCCTAAAAATAAAGGAGTAGTTAGAAATGTCAGAAAAGTTATTTTGTGAATTCATAAATCAGGGGAGTATCTAAACAGAGTCTATGAAATGAATTCTAAAAGTAAGCATAAAAGGATGTTTAATATGAAAAATTAGCACGTAACGAAGTAGAGAGGGGGAAAAGACCAGAAAGAATTAGCACATAACGAAGTAGAGAGGGGGAAAAGACCAGAAAGAAGCTTATCTGCATGAAATAAAGATAAAACTAGGTCCATGAAACAGTAACATACTTTTCCATATGTGCATGCATTGTCTTTCAACCACACTGCAAACTCCTGAGGACAGAAACTATGTCTTACGTTACTTCATATACTCATTCATTGAGCATGGTATTTTGCATATAACTGTAACTTAATTGTTTTAATTGATGGATTGTGACTAATGTCCCTAAACCAAATACTGTACCCATGTACCACATTTTATTTATCTGTAGATGTTTAATTGATGCCCAAATTTTACTTCTTCACATATCAAAGTTATTTCAAAATAAAAAGGTTAGCTTTTTAAAAAAAAAGTACAGGACAATTTGTTATTTTTCAAGAACAAAAAGAAAAATCACCTTGTTATGTTAATATTTGGGCCACTTTAGTCGTGAGTGGCAAACACATATCCTGATATATTCATTTAATAACTATCATTTATTAAAGCTGTCCCTGTGCTAAGCACTCTACATGTACTATCTCATTCATTCATCTATCCATCCATCCATTCATTCATTCAAGAAACATTAGAATTCCTGACATTATTAGGCCAAATAGAAGACAATGACTAAATTATTTCATTCCACCGACAAAGAGATCTTCACTTTTTAATTGTTTTACGAGGTGTGTTATAGGAGATTATCAATACCAGTTTCACTTAGTACTCTAAGTGCATTATTTTCTGAATGCAACTACAAGATATTCTTAAGTATAAGCTATAAAATTTACTTCATAAAAATCATTTTAACTTATCATTAGTTGACATTTAAGTCAAATATTTTCTAACAAGATGGACATTATGTTCCACAAGGGCGAAAAACAAAAATTCTTCAGTTGAGAGACTGTTTAGAGCAAGCGTCACACTTTTTCTACAAAGGACCAGAGAGGAAATATTCTAGGTTGTATGGGTCTCTGTAAAATCTCTGTCCCTATATACAGAAAAAGATCTTTAGGACCTCAATATAGGTAAGGGTTTCTTAAACAATACACCAAAAGCACAATAGACTGAAAACAATCTTGAGAAGATACATATACTGTACATAACCAACTGAGGATCAGTCTTCATAACACATAAAGAATTCCAACAAACCAATTTTTTAAAAACCCAATATAAGAATAAGAATCAAAGAACAAAAAAATCACAGGAGAGAAAAGCAGAAAACCCAACAAATATCTGAAAAGATGTGCAACCTGATGTTCAATTTCATTAGAAAGAAAGAAAGTGAAGTCGCTCAGTCGTGTCCAACTCTTTGCAAACCCATGGACTGTAGTCTACCAGGTGCCTCCGTCCATGGGATTTTCCAGGCAAGAATACTGGAGTGGGTTGCTGTTTCCTTCTCCAGGAGATCTTCCCTACCCAGGGATTGAACCTGGGTCTCCTGCATTGTAGGCAGATGCTTTACTGTCTGAGACACCAGGGAAACTAATTAGGAAAATGCAATTAAAACCCTAATTGTATTTCATTTACATCCACCAGACGGGGTGTCAGAAAAGATACACTGCAACTCTTAAACACTGATGATCCAAGTATAAAGTGACACAATCACTTTGAAGAACAAGTTGTGATATAGTGATATCAAATATATACAGACCCTTGGGCCCAGCATGAGCCTGCCAGTCATACCTGCTAGTGACAGACTTGCAGTTTCAGAGAGAGACAATAGGGGTATTCTGTGTAGTACTGTTATAATAGAAAAATAAGCTAAATGTGTCAGCAAAAGAATGAGTAAATAAATTGTGGAGTCTATCTATTAATGGAATACTGTAAATAATTTAAAAAAAAATACGAACCAGAGTTCTGTGTATCAACATGGATAAAGATCAAAAAAAGTGTTGAGCAGGTTAAATGTGACTTAAATAAAATTTTATTTTCCCCATAAACTTCCAAACAAACTGATGATAGGAATACAACTATAAAAACGTTAGGTAAAAAATTAGGAATCCCCACTACAGTAGATAATCCTTGGAGCTAAGGAACGTAGTACATAACACTGGAAAATGCTAAAAAGTGCTTCAAATGAAATCTAAAACAGCAAATACACCAGTTGCTCCTCAGCAGCTTAATACCTAACAGAACAACTATCATCTTAATCTCTTGTGACCAAATTTTTCAACTTAATTGATTAGGAAATAGACTCCTAAAAGCATCTGCCTCCAATGCAGGAGACCTGGGTTCGATCCCTGGGTTGGGAAGACCCCTGGAGAAGGAAATGGCAACCCACGCCAGTATTCTTGCCTGGATAATCCCATGGACGGAGAAGCCTGGTAGGCTACAGTCCACAGGGTCGCAAAGAGTCAGACACGACTGNCCTAAAAGCATCTGCCTCCAATGCAGGAGACCTGGGTTCGATCCCTGGGTTGGGAAGACCCCTGGAGAAGGAAATGGCAACCCACGCCAGTATTCTTGCCTGGATAATCCCATGGACGGAGAAGCCTGGTAGGCTACAGTCCACAGGGTCGCAAAGAGTCAGACACGACTGAGCAACTTCACTATTGTTACAGAGGAGAGAGTTTGGGATCACCTGGAAACTACAAACACAATTTTGTATGCATTTTTAGAAAGTGAGTCCATAACTTATCATTATGTACTCACAGAAGACTGTGACTTATTTGGGTGAGGACTTTATTCCAGAATTTATGTCTGATTTTACAAAGAAAATAAAATAGAAATAACATTTTATTTACAATCAACTTGCTTAGTCACATTAATTCTGTAAAGGAATAAACAAGTTGATAGTGTAAAGAAGAAATTTTATAAAGATTCCTCTACTGCTGGTAAATTAATTTCTCTTTTAAGGATTGTTAATTATGTAATATTAACAAAATTCTATAATATTTAGTTCACTAATGTTTATTTTTAACTCCATTTTACAGATGAAAAAATAATATCTGAAGTTCTTCAAGTGGCTACAAAATTCATGATAAATTTGTGAGAAGTTAGAATTCATAACCTTAAATCTTAAAGTTTTAATCAACAAGATCATTTTTAATCTAACATTTAACTTGACAAAAAAGCAAAATACTGCCCTTTTTTATTTCCAAACATCATGCACATGAAGAACTAGGGGTAAAAACAAATCAGTGAATACTGAATTATACTTTGAGGCATATGAAAGAAGGTTTACTGTTAATGTTTATCAACCATTTGCTGTTGTCCACGCCATCCGAAGAGGTACTGAATGCCTGTTGTGCAAAATCTCACGTAGGCACACACTCTAGTTAAGATAGCAAAAGTGACATAACTATACCGTTTCAACTATTCTTTTTTAAAAATTCAAACAGTAGTACTCTACTGCCACAGTTTCATGATTAAACTGCACAAGGCAGCTGTTTATCTACTTATAGCAACCAGCAGGTGAACCTGATTCAATATTTATCACAGGCTTTCACAGATCACTGCTAACCAAGCAAACGTTTTAATTAAGCTGGAACTTGCTTCAAAGAGCTCATTCAAGATGTCAATCAGCAGGTAAGGGATCAGATACAGTGTCAGGTGAGAGTGTGTAATACAAATCCACAACTTTCTTCATCCCATCGCTGTAAATTAGCCTGCTCTAAAGTTCAGATTCTGATTGTAAGAGACTGCCAGTCTCCTGGAATGTGTAACTGAAGTCACTCAAATTCTATTGTGAAGGTTGTAAGCAATATGTTAAACTGCAGTGGGCTAGCACATTAAGACAGATCCTTTTCACGGTTGTTTTTTGATACCATAAGTGTCTGTTACCCTACTCTCCACTTACTGTTTACTTTCTTGCCTACTGTAAATGGGAATTCCTTAACACAGCTGCCTCAGTTTCTGGGTTTATAACCAAGAACACCCTGAAGTGGTATAATTTTTAATCTAAATTTATACTGCTGCTGCTGCTAAGTCACTTCAGTCGTGTCTGACTCTGTGTGACCCCATAGATGGCAGCCTACCAGGCTCCCCCATCCCTGGGATTCTCCAGGCAAGAATACTGGAGTGGGTTGCCATTTCCTTCTCCAATGCATGAAAGAGAAAAGTGAAAGTGAAGTTGCTCAGTCTGTCCGACTGTTAGCGACCCCATGGACTGCAGCCCACCAGGCTCCTCCATCCATTGGATTTTCCAGGCAAGAGTACTGGGGTGGGGTGCCATTGCCTTCCCCAAAATTTATACTAGAACAATCATATTTCTAAGACTTCTCAGTTTAAGAACAAATATAAAGATGACCAACCTGTACAGAGCAACAGTCCTCCTGGAACAGTAGCACTTTACACAGATGTGACTACAGCAATGAATCTCAAAGTATAGAGAGTAGTCACACTGACCAACTTCATGAGAAATACCTGGGGTATTTATTGATTCAACAACAACAAAAAAGGAAAAATAGAATCAAAGAAAGGAAATGGGGGAGAAAAGGAAAGTTCTTCCTTAGAGAAGAATGCTAGCTAAAAATTGTAAATACAATGATAAAATCTTAAAAATCACTATTTTACAACTGCCATGTAATAGTTGATTCCTACAAGGTACATAAATGGACGCTAAAATCACTGGGTAAAGGTTGTTGGGAAACAAGATATTCACACAGACTCCAAGTATCACTCCAAAGATTACTTCTTAATTACAAAAGAAAAATATGCCTTTATAATGGGGACCTGGTAGTCACCACTTTAACCAAGTAGTCAACTTTTAACATTAGCAGTAGGGAGACAAACTGGCATCATGTGCCTGTTGATATGCTATATAGTAGGAACTATACTTATGTACTTTTCTTGAATAAAACTACATGATTAAGAAATCTAAACAATCAAGCCATGAATCAAAAAGAACCTAGGAATACAGAAACGGTGGTAAAACGATATATTATTTAGTTGGTGAAAATTAATCCAACTGAACCCTTATGATATTTGCAGTTGTATATTTTACTTCAAAAATCCTTTGGGATTGTCTGACATTTTTATTTTCTCCTTTATCGTACAGTATTTTGGCATTTTTCAAACTTTTTTCAATTAATCTTTTAAAATGAGAAAACAAAGCCATCCTGTGATGTCATCTTCTACATGCTGACCAACATGCTATAAATGAAAGAGATTTTTGCTCCTTTCACCACTGTTAAAAATTAGTAGACAACTTTATCAGTACATAGGGCTCTAAAGCAGCACTAGTTGCCACAGAGCAACTAATAAGCCTGTGCACCACAACTAATGAGCCCATGAGCCACAACCACTGAGCCTCTGTGCTGCAACTATGAAACCCACACGCCCTGGATCCTGCGACCTGCAACGAGAGAAGCCAGCCCAGCGAGGAGCCAGTGCACTGCAACAAAGAGTAGCCCCCCTCGCTGCAGCCAGAGGAAGCCTGCTCTCAGGAAGGAAGACCCAGCGCAGGCAAACAAACAAATGATTACCTAATTAATGAGGAAAAGAGATTTGTAAATGGACAATAAGCCCAGGAAAAGATGCTTAACATCACTAATCATTAGGAAATGCAAACCAAAACCACAAAGACATACCATTTCACATCCATTAGGATGGTCATAAGTTAAAAAGAAAACAGAATACAGAATAGAAAATTACAAATGCTTGGCAAGGATGTGAAGAAACTGGAACCTTCCTGAGAATTCCCTGGTGGGCCAATGATTAGGGCTCCGTGTTCCACTGCAGGCAGCACAGGTTCAATCCCTGGTGAGGGATATAAGATCCCACATGCCTCAAGATACAGCCAGGAAAAAAAGACAAAAAGCGGAACCTTCCTACACTGCTGGTAGAATGCAAAACAGTGTAGTTGCTGTGGAAAATAGGATGGAAATTCCTCAAAAAATTAAACAGAATTACCACGTGATCCAGTAACCCCACCTCTGGGTATATATCCATAAGAAGTGAAAGCAGAGATAACACAAAGATATTTGTACACCAGCATTCATATATTCACAATATTGGCATATTCACAATAGCCAAAAGAGGAAAACAACTTAAATGACCACTGAAGTATGAATGGATAAACAAAACGTGGTATACAGGCATTGAACAGACTATTACTTAATCATAAAAGAGAATTCTGACACATGCTGTAACATGGATGAACTCTGAAGACATGAAATAACTCAGATACAAAAGGACATACATTGTACAATTCCACTGACATGAGGTTCCAGAGTAGTTATTCACAGACAGAAAGGAGAATGGTAGTTATCAAGGGGCTGAGGCAAGGGAGAGCAGGAGTTATTGTTTAGTTAAGCACAGAGTTTCAGTTGGCCAGACAAAAGAATTCACAACAATGTGAACAGACTTAATGCCACTGAACACAAAAAATGGTTAAAATGGCAAATTTTGTTATGTACACTGTATCACATTTTTTTTAATGAACAGAAAAATCTGTTACCAGTAGGGCCACACTACAATGTTAAACGAAGCCTTTTAAGCTAAAAGAAAACTTACACAATACAGAAACTTGAATCTACATAAAGGGATGAAAGGAACTAGAAAAAGGAAATAAGACGATGAAGAAAAAAAAAATTTTCCTGATTTGTAAATTTATTTTTAAAATTGAGGTAGACTTCTGGTTTTTTGATATAAATAGCTTGGAAGTCACCACTCCATCCTGACATGTAAAAGGGGAAAAAACTGAAAAATCAATAACTTTTCCTGGATTTGTAAGAGAGGGGAGGACAAACCATTGCCTTTAAGATTAGGAGACAGGGGAATACAGGAAGTAACAGCTTGACGGAGCAGCAATACCAGTGAAAACCAGTGCAGGAACAAGTGCTGGGCTACAAAGCCTGAACTGTAAACGATGAACTGCTACAGACTCAATATGCATGACTCTCTTAGTTAAAAATTTAGGGGCACTTAGTCATGGAGGGCTCCCAAATATTGTGAGAGTTATGTCTAGGAGCCAGATCAGGTTCCCTCAACACACAGGGGAGAAAAACACCCTTGTGCTGCCAGTAATGGGAGGGGGAAGGGAACCATTTTGAAATATAGCAGAGCACTTTGGTTTTCTTAACAAAGCCTGCCCTCAGGGGAAACTAGTTAACCAGAGCCTAATCAATTGGGGTATTATTAGAGCCAGTATCTTATCATTTGCCAAGGCCTTTGACTGTATGGATCACAATAAACTGGAAAATTCTGAAAGAGATGGTAATACCAGACCACCTAACCTGCCTCCTGAGAAACCTATATGCAGGTCAGGAAGCAACAGTTAGAGCTGGACATGGAAAAACAGACTGGTTTCAAACAGGAAAAGGAATACGTCAAGGCTGTATATGGTCACCCTGCTTATTTAACTTATATGCAGAGTACATCATGAGAAACGCTGGGCTGGAAGAAGCACAAGCCGGAATCAAGATTGCTGGGAGAAATATCAATCACCTCAGATATGCAGATAACACCACCCTTATGGCAGAAAGTGAAGAGGAACTAAAAAGCCTCTTGATGAAAGTGAAGGAGGAGAGTGAAAAAGTTGGCTTAAAGCTCAACATTCAGAAAACGAAGATCATGGCATCTGGTCCCATCACTTCATGGGAAATAGATGGGGAAATAGTGGAAACAGTGTCAGACTTCTTTGGGCTCCAAAATCACTGTACATGGTGATTGCAGCCATGAAATTAAAAGACGCTTACTCCTTGGAAGGAAAGTTATGACCGACCTAGACAGCATATTAAAAAGCAGAGACATTACTTTGCCAACACAGGTCCATCTAGTCAAGGCTATGGTTTTTCCAATAGTCATGTATGGATGTGAGAGTTGGACTGTGAAGAAAGCTGAACACTGAAGAATTGATGCTTTTGAACTGTGGTATTGGAGAAGACTCTTGAGAGTCCCTTGGACTGCAAGGAGATCCAACCAGTCCATTCTGAAGGAGATCAGCTCTGGGATTTCTTTGGAAGGAATGATGCTAAAGCTGAAACTCCANCCTTGTCAGACTTTATTTTTTTGGGCTCCAAAATCACTGCAGATGGTGATTGCAGCCATGAAATTAGATGCTTACTCCTTGGAAGAAAAGTTATGACCAACCTGGATAGTATATTCAAAAGCAGAGACATTACTTTGCCGACTAAGATCCGTCTAGTCAAGGCTATGGTTTTTCCTGTGGTCATGTATGGATGTGAGAGTTGGACTGTGAAGAAGGCTGAGCGCCGAAGAATGATGCTTTTGAACTGTGGTGTTGGAGAAGACTCTTGAGAGTCCCTTGGACTGCAAGGAGATCCAATCAGTCCATTCTGCAGGAGATCGACCCTGGGATTTCTTTGGAAGGAATGATGCTAAAGCTGAAACTCCAGTACTTTGGCCACCTCATGAGAAGAGTTGACTCATTGGAAAAGACTCTGATGCTGGGAGGGATTAGGGGCAAGAGAAGAAGGGATGACCAAGGATGAGATGGCTGGATGGCATCACGGACTCAATAGACGCAAGTCTGAGTGAACTCCGGGAATTGGTGATGGACAGGGAGGCCTGGCATGCTGCGATTCAAGGGGTCGCAAAGAGTCGGACATGACTGAGCGACTGAACTGAACTGAACTGAACTGAGCATCCTCCTGTTGATGGTTGGTCAATAGCTAGCTGTAGTTTTGGTGCTCTCGCAGGGGGAGATAAGTGTGCATCCTTCTTGAACTCTTTGAACTCTTTATTAAATAAATCACTTATCTCCATTTCATTAAGGTCTATTTCTGAGGTTTCATCTTAGGTATTGAAATTCATTTCTCTCTTTCTTCATTTTCTTGATTTTCTGTGGTGATTTCTGTGCATTAGATAAAGCAGCTGCCTCTTCCCATTTTGACAGAGTAACCTTGGATAGGAGATGAACCATGCCATTCAACTCTGTCCTAGCTCCTTGTTGGCTCTCAAACCTTTGCGATTGTCCAAACTTCCTTCTTTGTTCTTAGACGCTCCTAGTATTTGAGAGTGTACAAAGATCTTTCAGTGTCTCAAAGGGGAGGTTCTCATTCAGTACGTAGATTCAGACTGATTGGAACCCAGACTCTCAGGAAGCAGATTATATATATATGCCTCTTTCAGAACATGACTGGGAGATGACTATTTTTTTCTGCTCCCTCTGTATATATCCCTAAGATTATGGACAGTTAAGAACTGTTTCTGTATTTGCTACCATCCAGTTGAACCTGTGGACACCAGATGCACCAGTTATCAGATTCAGGGATGTGTCCTCTCTGCAGCAGCCCCATAAATATAGGGGCTTCAGCTAGGTGCACGAGCTCCTTTCACAGAGACACCCAGGACCTGGGGTGGGGCAGGGGGTCAGCATGAAGAATGTGCCTGCTGGCCCCCAGTCTCTGAGGAAGACTACGGTCATACCCTAGATGTGTGCTAAATTAGAAGCCTACCCTTCAGGCCATGGATTTTGTGATCTAAAATTAGGTTTCTTTCATGGAAAGACTTGACATTTCAGCCTGCTGCCTCTGTGCTATGTCCTGGTGTTTAGGAATTGTATCACTGTTAGTCCTATAGGGAAGCCCTCTGGCCACCAGAGCCAGGCTACCAAGGGTGCATCTCCTATGTAGTAGCCAAAATTGCCAGGGTGCCAGACATGTATACAGGCCCCTTGCCAAGTGATCCCAGAGTCCTGGAGTGAAGCAGAGGGAAAGAACAAAAGTGGTGCCCACCAGTCATTCCAGTCTATGAAAAGGATGCAGTCATCCCCTGGATGTGAGTTAACAGAAGCCTGCCCCTCAGGCCATAGGTTTTAAGATCTGCAAATCGGCCTCTTTCCTGAAGAAACTCGATGTGTCATCCTGCAGCCTCTCTGCTGAGCCCTGGGGTGAGAGTCACTGTGAATCCTCATGAGGCTGTTAAGAACTGTGTCTTAGTTTCACAGGGCCTGTGCATCTTGGGTCACACCATCGGCTGTCAGAGCTGGATGTTTTGGGAGGTCATGTCTCATGTGAAAGTCCTTTAAGTTGGGGCCCCAGATGTGAGATCCAAACTCTTTGTTCCCCAAGGGAGAGCTGGGAGCCTGAGTTCCCTCCCAGCAGTGTGCTACCATTATGGGGACAGGCTTATGGTGACATTGTGTCTCAGCCCTTCCTACTGTTTCCATGTTGCTTTTCTCATTTGCTTGCTGTGAAGGAGTCATGCAACTCACTTCTGGATTTCCTTCTGCGAGAACTGCTTCATATGCTGCTGTAGATTCAGTGTGTCTCTGGCAGGAGGTGAGTCCAGGAACCTCCCACGTGACCTTCTTGAACTGAACTCTCCCAATCTCTGGAATGTTAAGAAAAATTTTAAACACTCCCACGTAAGTTATTTTCTAGAGTTAACGTTAAATCTTTAAAGAACACTTCAGTATTCAAAGGACATTTCCAATTTATGTGTATATCAAGTTTGTAATCTTATGTAAATTATATGACTATTGATATCTTTATAACTGATTTTATTTCTATTTTCTTTTTGAACACTTTAAATCTTTATTAGCCAATTTGTTTGGACATATCAGCTGTATTTAATTATAATCAGTTATTATATATCCTGTACCATTTGATCTTATCATTAAATTCAGTATGACCCTGCTTTTGAACACTGGAATCTATACTCTGGAAATGTGCTCACTTGCTCATAATATAGGTCCTGATGATCCAAGACCACAAAGCTAGGATCACAGAGGGAATTACACATAGTCCTGGCTGTGAGAAACACTGTAGGGATTTCTCTGTGGCAGAGAACAAAGGCAAGCTTCCCAGTTAAGTTCATTCGCTCAGTTGTGTCCGACTCTTTGTGACCCCGTGGATTGCAGCACACCAGCCTTCCCTGTCCCTCACCAACTCCCGGAGTCTACTCAAACTCATGTCCATTGAGTCAGTAATGCCATCCATCCATCTCATCCTCTGTCATCCCCTTCTCCTCCTGCCTTCAATCATTTACAGCATCAGGGTCATTTCCAGTGAGTCAGTTCTTTGTATCAAGTAGCCAAACCATTGGAGCTTCAGCATCAATCCTTCTAATGGATATTCAGGACTGATTTCCTTTAGAACTGACTGGTTTGATCTCCCTGCAGTGCAAGGCACTCTAAAGAGTCTTCTTCAACACCACAGTTCAAAAGCATCAGTTCTTCAGCTCTCAGATTTCTTTATGGTCCAGCTCTCAAATTCATACATGCCTACTAGAAAACCATAAATTTGACTATACAATCTTTGTTGGCAAAGTAATGTCTCTGCTTTTTTTTTTTTTTAATGTTATGTATGCTCACATTTTTTTTTTTTTTAGAGCTTCCATTTTACTTTATTTTACTTTACAGTACTCTATTGGTTTTGGCATACATTGACATGAATCTGCCACAGGCGTACATGAACTCCCAAACATGAACCCCCCTCCCACCTCCCACCCCACATCATCCCTCCAGATCATCCCCATACACCAGCCCCAAGCATCCTGCATCCTGCATTGAACATAGACTGGCGATTCATTTCTTACATGAGAGTATACATATTTCAATGTTATTCTCCCAAATCATCCCACTGGCTCCCTCTCCCTCTCCCTCTCCCTCAGAGTCCAAAAGTCTGCTCTGCACATCTGTGTCTCTTTCGCTGTCTTGCATACAGGGTCCTCATTACCATCTTTCTAAATTCCATATATATGTCTCTGCTTTTTAATATTCTATCTAGGTTAGTCATAGCTTTTCTTCTGAGGAACAAGTGTCTTTTAATTTCATGGCTGCAGTTATCCCACTAAGTGATTTTGGAGCCCAAGAAAATAGCCTGTCACTGTTTCCATTGTTTCCTCATCTATTTGCCATGAAGTGATGGGACCTGATTCCTTAATCTTAGTTTTTTGAATGTTGAGTTTTAAGCCAGCTTTTTCTTTCACTTCTTTCACTTTCATCAAGAGGCTCTTTAGTTCCTCTTCACTTTCTGCCTTAAGGGTGGCATATTTGAGGTTACTGATATCTCCCTGGCCAATGCTGAGTTTGTGCTTCATCCAGCCCAGCATTTCACATGATGTACTCTGCATATAAGTTAAATAAGCAGGGTGACAATATACAGCCTTGACATATTCCTTTCCAGTCCATTGTTCCATGTCCAGTTCTAACTGTTGCTTTCTGACCTGCATACAGATTTCTCAGTAGGCAGGTCAGGTGGTCTGGTATTCCCATCTCTTTCAGAATTTTCCACAGTTTGTTGTGATCCACACAATCAAAGGCTTTGGCATAGTCAATAAAGCAGAAATAGATGTTTTTTTCTGGAACTCGCTTGCTTTTTTGATGATCCAAGGGATGTTGGCAATTTGATCTCTGGTTCCTCTGCCTTTTCCAAAACCAGCTTGAACATTTCATGTACTGTTGAAGCCTATCTTGGAGAATTTTGAGCATTACTTTGCTTGCATGTGAGATGAGTGCAATTGTGCAGTAGTTTGAACATTCTTTGGGATTGGAATGCAAACTGACCTTTTCCAGTCTTGTGGCCACTGCTGAGTTTTCCAAATTTGCTGGCATAGAGAGTACAGCACTTTCACAGCATCATCTTTTAGGATTTGAAATAGCTCAACTGGAATGCTATCACCTCCACTAGCTTTGTTTGTAGTTATGCTTCCTAAGACCCCCTTGACTTCACATTCCAGGATGCCTGGCTCTAGGCGAGTGATCACACAATTTTAATTATCTGGGTCATTAAGATTCTTTTCTTTTTAATAGTTCTTCTATATATTCTTGCCACCTCTTCTCGGTATCTTCTGCTTCTGTTAGGTCTATACTGTTTCTGTTCTTTACTGTGCCCACCTTTGCATGAAATGTTCCCTTGGTATCTCTAAGTTTCTTGAAGAGGTCTCTAATCTTTCCCATTCTATTGTTGTTCTCTATTTCTTGGCATTGATCACTTAGGAAGGCTTAGGAAGATCACCAGGATGAAAAGGCAAAAAAGATGTGACACTGAAAGATGAACTCCCCATGTCAGTACGTATCCAGTATGCTACTGGAGAAGAGTAGAGAAATAACTCCAGGAAGAACGAAGAGAGAGAGCCAAAGTGAAAACAACACCTAGTTGTGGATGTGACTGGTGATGAATGCAAAGTCTGATGCTGTAAAGAACAATATTGCATAGGAACCTGGAATGTTAGATCCATGAATCAAGGTAAGTTGCAAGTGGTCAAACAGGATATGGCAAGGATGAACACTGACATTTTAGGAATCAATGAACTAAAATGGACTGAAATGGATGAATTTAATTCAGATGACCATTATATCTTCTACAATGGGCAAGAATCCCTTAGAAGAAATGTATTAGCCATCATTGTCAACAAAAGAGTCCATAATGCAGTACTTGGATGCAATCTCAAAAATGACAGAATGATCTCTGTTCATTTCCAAGGCAAACCATTCAATATCACAGTAATAGTAGTCTATGCCCCAACCACTAATGCCGAAGAAGCTGAAGTTGAATGGTTCTGTGACCTACAAGAGCTTCTAGAACTAATACCCCCAAAATATGTCCTTTTCATCCTAGGGAACTAGAATGCAAAAGTAGGAAGTCAAGAGATACATGGAGTAACAGGTAAGTTTGGCCTTGGAATACAAAATGAAGCAGGGCAAAAGCTAACCAAGTTTTGTGAAGAGAACGCACTGGTCATAGCAAACACCCTTTCCGACATGAGACGACTCTACACATGGACATCACCAGATGTTTGTTACTGAAATCAGGTTGATTATATTTTTTGCAACAGGAGATGAAGAAGCTCTATACAATCAGCAAAAACAAGACTGGGAGCTGACTGTGGGTCAGATCATGAACCCCTTATTGCCAAATTCAGACTTAAATTGAAGCAAGTGGGGAAAACCACTAGACCATTCAGATATGACCTAAATCAAATCCCTTACAATTATACNGTGGGTCAGATCATGAACCCCTTATTGCCAAATTCAGACTTAAATTGAAGCAAGTAGGGAAAACCACTAGACCATTCAGATATGACCTAAATCAAATCCCTTACAATTATACAGTGGAAGTGACAAATCAAGTCAAGGGGTTAGATCTGATAGACAGAGGGCCTGAAGAACTATGGACGGAGGTTCATGACATTGTACAGGAGGTGGTGACCAAGACCATCTCCCAGAAAAAGAAATGCAAAAAGGCAAAATGATTGTCTGAGGAGGCCTTACAAATAGCTGAAAAAAGATGCGAAGCAAAAGGCAAAGGAGGAAAGGGAACATATACCCACTTGAATTGAGAGTTCCAAAAAATAGCAAGGAGAGATAAGAAAGGCTTCCTCAGTGATCAGTGCAAAGCTTCTCATAAACGCATTTGTAACATGCTGACATATAACCATGAAGTGTACTTACAAGAGATGTGAGAAAGCCTGAAGGGCACCGCTGATGGGCACCAAAGACTTTTATTTCCTACTTACTCATGAAAATATGCAAACAGCACCAACAGAAACTTTGAGGTTTTTTCCTCACTGGATTCCATCACTGAAAAGAATCACAGAACTTTCCCCTGGAGATATCTTGAGAGATCAGCTAGATCAGCACCACCTCCTTTCTGGTTTCATTTCACACTCTGTTTACCCATTTGCTGGCATGGACAGATCCCTCTGTTTAAAATTTCCTGAACACACAAACGCTGGTGTGTGGACATCCAGTCTGAAAGTTACACGGGATGTTCTCATCATATATTATGTGATCCATTTGTGTCTTTCCTCCTTAAAGTTCCAAGGCAAAAAGCACATTACATATTTGATTCTGAGCCACCTCAGTGCTAGGGGAGCATGACGAGTTGGGGGGTGGAGAAAAGGCAAAACTAGCCGGCCTGTGCATGAATCCAAGGGCTGAAGGAGGTGCCGGAGCAGAGGACAGACTCGTGTCCTCCCATCCCTCAGTGGATCTCAGAAGACGGGCAGAGGGCTTGTCACATGGAGAAGCAGGAGAGGAGCTGGCTGCTACAACAGACCCTCAGTTTTTAAAAAAAATAAATATTGTGTCCCAGAGCACGGGTTTGAGTTCCCTGCATCATACAGCAAATTCCCACTTGCTCTCTACTAGGAGATGTGTATAAGAGACAGCTTGCATACAGGGTCCTCATTACCATCTTTCTAAATTC
>SJYX01012285.1:52828-63955 GCA_006410675.1 Oreotragus oreotragus | reverse complement strand
GAAATAGATGTTTTTCTTGAACTCTCTTGCTTTTCACATGATCCAGCAGATGTTGGCAATTTGATCTCTGGTTCCTCTGCCTTTTCTAAAACCAACTTGAACATCAAGAAATTCACGGTTCACGTATTGCTGAAGCCTGGCTTGGAGAATTTTGAGCATTACTAGCATGTGAGATGAGTGCAATTGTGCGGTAGTTTGAGCATTCTTTCTTTGGAATTGGAATGAAAACTGACCTTTTCCAGTCCTGTGGCCACTGCTGAGTTTTCCAAATTTGCTGGCATATTGAGTGCAGCACTTTCACAGCATCATCTTTCAGGATTTGAAATAGCACTTCCATTAAATCTTCACACTAGTTAGGTAAAATCTCTCCAGCCCCACTATGGTAGATATTCAGTCTAAAGAAAACTCTCCTCTATTTTCAATTCCTTGGCCAGTTGAACCCCAACACTTTTACTCTCTCAGTGAGAAAGAATGGCTAATCACCAGAAGACCAGTTCGTGTACATCAAATTCGCAGGTGCTGCAGGGTTTGGAATATGGATGTTTTGTATCTATTGTCTTAAGTCCTCAGGCACAAATGAGGTGGAATATAACTCCTCTCTCTGCTAACACAAATTTGTTCTGAGTCCAGTAAGTACCCATAGTTCAATTGTAACATCTAATAATGTTAGTGATTTTTTTTTGTAAATTTCTTATAAGCTTGTTATAAGAAGCCGTAGAAGAGGCAATAATAAAGCTTAGTGATTTGAAACCTGCACATCTTGATGTACTTACTGTCTGTGGGACTTAGGGAAAATCACTCACCAACATAAAAGGCTGTCACCACATAGAGTCATTTTCTGTCATGAAAATCCAATAGGATAAAGTATGTAAAGGATTTAACATGGAACCAGGAACACAGGTAAGTGACTATTCATTCAATCAAAAACACATATTAAAAATCTCCCATGTATCAGGCACTCTTCTAGGTACTTGGGTTCACAGCAGTGAACAAAGTCCTTATTCTGAGATCCTAAAAGTAAAAAAGCATATACCAGGTGGTGGTAGGTGATATAATAAAATTTATGGATGTTCTAGAAAGAGAGCGATGGTGAGGCAAAGGCATTCAGTACAGCCTTTTTGATAAAGTGATANTGGGTTCACAGCAGTGAACAAAGTCCTTATTCTGAGATCCTAAAAGTAAAAAAGCATATACCAGGTGGTGGTAGGTGATATAATAAAATTTATGGATGTTCTAGAAAGAGAGCGATGGTGAGGCAAAGGCATTCAGTACAGCCTTTTTGATAAAGTGATACTGGAGCAGAGACATGGAGTAAATGAGCAAGGGAGCGCCACGGATTGTCCAGGCACAGAGAAGACATGGGAGGATGTGGCCACCAGTGTCCAGGAGTATGGAGTGGCCTGCGCACCCACTGCAGAATGGAAGGAGGGGAGTGAGGAGATGCGCTGGGGAGGCCTCGGGGCCTGGACCACACAGGCTGCTGCAGGGACGTTCACTCTGACTCTCACCAAGTGATACAGCAGAACATTTTGCGTTCTAAGTTAATCACTAACTTTGGGAGTGTTTTTTTTTGTTGTTGTTGGTTTGCTTTTATTTTGCTAATTGTTTTAGGTGTAAGGTTAGGTTGTTTATTTTAATGTTTATCTTGTTTCTTGGGGTAGGATTGTATTACTATAAGCTTCCCTCTTAGAACTACTTTTGTTGCATCCCATGTGTTTGGAGTCATCATGTTTTCACTGTCATTTGTTTCTAGGATTGTTTTCTTTTTTTCCTCTTTGATTTCTTCAGTGACCTTTTGGTTATTTAAAGGTGTGTTGTTTAGCCTCCAGGTGTTTGTGCTTTTTAGTTTTCTTCCTGTAATGATATCTAATCTCATAGTGTTGCAGTCAGAAAAGATGCTTGACACAATTTAAATTTTCTTAAATTTACTGAGGCTTGATTTGTGACCCAAGATGTGATCTATCCTGGAGAATGTTCTGTTTGCACTTGAGAAGAAAAAAATGCAGTCTTCTGCATTTGAATGGAATATCCTATAGATATAAGTTAGGTCTATCTGGTGTAATGTATCATTTCAAGCTTGTGTTTCCTTACTAATTTTCTGTCTGGATGACCTGGTTATTGGTATAAATGGGGTGTTAAAGTCTACTACTGCTACTGCTAAGTCACTTCAGTCGTGTCCGATTCTGTGCGACCCCATAGACAGCAGCTGCCCAGGCTCCCCCGTCCCTGGGATTCTCCAAGCAAGAACACTGGAGTGGGCTGCCATTTCCTTCTCCAGTGTATGAAAGTGAAAAGTGAAAGTGAAGTCGCTCAGTCATGTCCGACTTTGGCGACCCCATGGACTGCAGCCTACCAGGCTCCTCCGTCCATGGGATTTTCCAGGCAAGAGTACTGGAGTGGGGTGCCATTGCCTTCTCCAAGTCTACTACTATTAGTATGTTAATGTCGATTTCCTCTTTTATGTCTGTTAGCATTTGCCTTATGTATTGAGGTTCCAGGCCCACCTGTGAATGACTGTGGTAGGAAGAAATTCATACGTCCCCTCCAGAGGCTGACCAAAACCAGAAATGTTTGACTTTACTGCCTCCTCTCTTAAATAGCTATACAATAAGCCTGGATTCTAACTCAGATAAGATGTTTCTTTGGGACACGAGTCCATCATCCTCTGTCTGCTGGCTTTCTGAGTAAAGTTGCTATTCTTTGCCTTAAAAACCCATCTCTCAATTTATCAGCCAGCCGTGCAGCAAGTAATATAGGCTTGAACTTGGTAACAGTTGGAGGGCTTTGAGCAGAGGAAAAGTCAGATGTAAGCTCTGACAGGATCATTCTGGCTGCTGCATTGGAAGATCAACTGGGAAGCTGGTGAATTATCAGAGGAAGAGGAGACAGGGCTGAGGTGGTAAGCAGGGAGATACTGAGAAGGGACAAGATTCTGGGGATATTTTGGACTGATAAGATTGTCTTTTAGTTCTGATACAGAATATGAGAGAAAAGTCTGAGGCTGAGTCCAAGCTGTTTAGCCTGAGATGTTAGAAGGATGCAGTGTCCACAACTAGCTGGAGTCTGAAGCAAAGTAGATGAGGCTGGGGAAGACTGAGAGTGTAGTTCTGGACAAAAATAAGATGCAGGGAAAAATCAGGGGAGACGAGAAAGTAAGTTGAGATCTATAAGAATATAGAGTTTATATATGCTATCTAAAGTCTTGGGACTGGATGATACAACATGGGAGTAATGTAGATAACTCATCAATAAGATCATCTCACATCAAGCAATAAATGAACACGTGCCTCACAGGAAGCTTCCAGAATGGAATGATTTCTTCCAAAAATTGGTCCAATTTAGTTAAAAAAAAAAAAAAGAAGAAGAATCTAATCCAACTTGTAAATGTAACAGAAATGGAGCCACACAGAACATTTGTTGCAATTTGGCCAGAGAACTAATTTTAATTTGTGATGGCCCGAGAATTTAATTACTTCTGGTATTATTTTCAGATCACTGAAACTGAGCTTTATGCTTCTTGAAAACACAACTAAGGCTATCTTAGGGAAGGCAACATTATCTCGATATAACTTCTGACAACATTTCTTTACACTTGTATTCTAGAAATTCAAGAATAGTGCATCTAGAAATATACTCACTAGACTTAAGGAAAGTAAACATAGCAAGCCCTCTTACAGTGGTTTTAATAGAATACTAGATATGTCCTATAGCTCAGGAATTGGCAAGCTTTTTCATAAAGGCCAAATAGTAATTTTTTTCTAGTTTTATTGAGAAATAATTGACTCACATCACTGTATTAAGTTTAAGGCATCAAGTATGATGGCTTGATTTACATATATTATGAAATGATGACCATAGTAGGTTCAGTTAGCATCAAAATTTCATGTGNTATGAAAGTGAAAAGTGAAAGTGAAGTCGCTCAGTCATGTCCGACTTTGGCGACCCCATGGACTGCAGCCTACCAGGCTCCTCCGTCCATGGGATTTTCCAGGCAAGAGTACTGGAGTGGGGTGCCATTGCCTTCTCCAAGTCTACTACTATTAGTATGTTAATGTCGATTTCCTCTTTTATGTCTGTTAGCATTTGCCTTATGTATTGAGGTTCCAGGCCCACCTGTGAATGACTGTGGTAGGAAGAAATTCATACGTCCCCTCCAGAGGCTGACCAAAACCAGAAATGTTTGACTTTACTGCCTCCTCTCTTAAATAGCTATACAATAAGCCTGGATTCTAACTCAGATAAGATGTTTCTTTGGGACACGAGTCCATCATCCTCTGTCTGCTGGCTTTCTGAGTAAAGTTGCTATTCTTTGCCTTAAAAACCCATCTCTCAATTTATCAGCCAGCCGTGCAGCAAGTAATATAGGCTTGAACTTGGTAACAGTTGGAGGGCTTTGAGCAGAGGAAAAGTCAGATGTAAGCTCTGACAGGATCATTCTGGCTGCTGCATTGGAAGATCAACTGGGAAGCTGGTGAATTATCAGAGGAAGAGGAGACAGGGCTGAGGTGGTAAGCAGGGAGATACTGAGAAGGGACAAGATTCTGGGGATATTTTGGACTGATAAGATTGTCTTTTAGTTCTGATACAGAATATGAGAGAAAAGTCTGAGGCTGAGTCCAAGCTGTTTAGCCTGAGATGTTAGAAGGATGCAGTGTCCACAACTAGCTGGAGTCTGAAGCAAAGTAGATGAGGCTGGGGAAGACTGAGAGTGTAGTTCTGGACAAAAATAAGATGCAGGGAAAAATCAGGGGAGACGAGAAAGTAAGTTGAGATCTATAAGAATATAGAGTTTATATATGCTATCTCAAGTCTTGGGACTGGATGATACAACATGGGAGTAATGTAGATAACTCATCAATAAGATCATCTCACATCAAGCAATAAATGAACACGTGCCTCACAGGAAGCTTCCAGAATGGAATGATTTCTTCCAAAAATTGGTCCAATTTAGTTAAAAAAAAAAAAAAGAAGAAGAATCTAATCCAACTTGTAAATGTAACAGAAATGGAGCCACACAGAACATTTGTTGCAATTTGGCCAGAGAACTAATTTTAATTTGTGATGGCCCGAGAATTTAATTACTTCTGGTATTATTTTCAGATCACTGAAACTGAGCTTTATGCTTCTTGAAAACACAACTAAGGCTATGTTAGGGAAGGCAACATTATCTCGATATAACTTCTGACAACATTTCTTTACACTTGTATTCTAGAAATTCAAGAATAGTGCATCTAGAAATATACTCACTAGACTTAAGGAAAGTAAACATAGCAAGCCCTCTTACAGTGGTTTTAATAGAATACTAGATATGTCCTATAGCTCAGGAATTGGCAAGCTTTTTCATAAAGGCCAAATAGTAATTTTTTTCTAGTTTTATTGAGAAATAATTGACTCACATCACTGTATTAAGTTTAAGGCATCAAGTATGATGGCTTGATTTACATATATTATGAAATGATGACCATAGTAGGTTCAGTTAGCATCAAAATTTCATGTAGATACAATAAAAAGACAAGAAAACAGATCTCCTTGTGATTAGATCACTTAGGTTATACTCTTTAATGATTTTACTGAGCATCACATAGTTAATAGCAATGTTACCCACAGTCATGTCACATGTTACATTCTTGGAACTTGTTTATCTTACAATTGGATGCTTTCACCTTTTGATCATCTTCCTCCAGTTCCCCTTCCCTGTACCCCCTGCCTCTTGCAACCACATATCTTTTTTTTTCCTATGAATTTGGTGGGTTTTTTTTTTTTTTAATGCCCTCTTGAAACACCTACCATCTTACTTGGGTTTCTCTTACCTTGGGTGTGGGGTATCTCTTCATGACTGCTCCAGCAAAGCCCAGCTGCTGCTCCTTACCTTGGATGAGGGGTATCTCCTTACTGCCACCCTTCCTGGCCTTCAACGTGGGATGGCTTCTCTAGGCCCTCCTGGGCCCGCACAGCCACCACTCCTTGGTTTGCTCCTCCCTCCTGCTGCCCCGACCTTGGGTGCGGGGGGCTCCTTAGGGCCACTGCCCCTGGCCTCGGGCATGAGGTGGCTTCTCTGGGCCGCCTCTGGCCTCGGACGCAGGGTAGCTCCTCTAAGGCTGCTGCCCCTGACCTCGGACTTGGGGTGCTGGCTTAGAGGTTGGTTAATAGTAATCATCGAACACATACTTGAACACTGAACACAAGACACACAGGTTTAATCCCCAGGTCGGGAAGCATGAATTAATGAACACAGTTCAATGCATATCTCTCTCTGCATCTCAGTATTTTTTGTCTGTTTAGCAAATATTACTTCATTCTGAACTAAAACATCCCCAATCCACTCCTTGTCACTTGTTTCAAAAGACATTTGAGGAATCCACTGAAGGTTACAGGGCTTCAGACCAGCATCATCACCTAATTTATATTATTATTAGGAGGTGGCAGAAATGATACCCCAGTCTCACCACCGCTGTGGCAACAATGTATACAATATGTTTAATAAAGTTCAATTGACTTGATCAGACTGCAAGTTTATTTACAAGTTATAGGGGTCACAGAAATCCCACTACTAGATATATACCCTAAGAAAACTATAATTCAAAACGACATGCACCCAGTTTTCATTGCAGCACTATTTATAATATTACAAGAGTCAGGACTTGGACACAACCTAAATGTCTATCAACAGATGAATGGATAAAGATACGATATATATATGAGTCAGTTCTAGTGAGTTAGATGGACCTAGAGCCTATTATACAGAGTAAAATCAGAAAGAGAAAAACAAATATTGTATATTAACATATATGGAATTATAAAAATGGTACTGATGAAACTAGTACAGAATGGACTTGTGGACACAGCAGTGGAAGATAAGGGTAGGATGAATTGAGAAAGCAGCATATATATATATACTACCATGTGATCCCAGTGGTAAAGAAACCGCCTGCCAATGCAGAAGACACAAGACACCAGGTTTGATCTTCAGGTCAGGAAGATCCCCTGGAGGAGGAAATGGCAACCCACCCTAGTATTCTTTCCTGGAAAATTCCATGGACTGAGGACCCTGGTGGGCTATAGTCTATGGGGTCGCAGAGTTGGACATGACTGAGCTCATATGCATACACATGTGTAAAATAGAGAGCTAGTGGGAAGCTGCTTTATAGCACAGAGAGCTCAGCTCAGTGCTCTGTAAGGACCTAGAGGGGTGTAATGGGCGGAAGTGGGAGAGAGGTTCAAGAAGGAGGGGATATATATGTATACATGTATAGCTGACTCATTTTGTTGTACAGCAGCAACTAACACAACATTGTAAAGCAACTATACCCCAATTACATTAAAGGAATCAGATGTAGGTTTTTGCATGCCAATTAACTGTACTATTTCATATAGTAGACATTCCAGAAAATCTTTTTATAGATCTGGGCAAATTGAGCTGAAAAACTCATAAATGGAAAAGTATTTTTCAACCTGTGCAATCAGCTATGTTCTCTGATTCCTAAGGAGTTATTCTTTTGCATATCATGACTTGCAAGTGTTCTGACTTTCTGGTTCCAAATCTATAGAAACTCTATAGAGGCCTTGTTCTTTGCTTTTTCAAATGAGCTGCTTTGTTCAGCAAGGTGGTTATGTTTACTGCAGCAACATGTTTTATAGAAGGATTTGAAATGTTCAGTTATCATCAGGACCCATATAAATTGTAAAGTCCTTAACTATACCCAGATTACCCGATTTTTATACAATGTATTCAGAGTCAAAGACCAGACTCCTTAGAGAAAATCTAGCTGTTCCCATTACCTTGAGACCAGACATTTCAGCACCATTAAATTTCAGTGTATGACAGCTCTGATCCTCACTACCCCAAGGCCTTTGCTTTGTATCTTGACTTCCTACCTTAATTCAGGGTCTGTGCATTCTAGTCCTGAAACTCTCAGATGGTTATTAAAACAGTTTGCTCAAAGCCATGTCACTGTCATGCCCTGCAAACACCATCTCAGGAGGTAGCCCCGAGCTTTCTGCCAGACCTCCTACAGGTCAGTGGCTGCTCCCTGGCCCTAGATGTTCCTGATTTCCTCACTGGAGATTGTTCCAGTTGCCCATGGCTGTGGCTGAGACTGAGCCTTTTCGTTGCTAAGATCGTATCTGTGGTGGATTCTCAAGGGAAGTCTACTAGAGCCGCTACCTCCTGCTGCCCCAGTACTGTTGAGTTTGGCACAGGTTCAGTACAGAAAGAAGGGAATAGTTTGCAGTTCTAACCTGGAAAGATACCCAAAACATCTGTGAACTCTTTGCTTTGAACCTTTCAACCATTCCATCTTCAGAAGGCAAAGGCTACAAGCTGCTTCTGCCCTGATACTTCATAGAGCACAGTTCCTACACTCTGAAAATAGAATCAGAATTGAAAATTTTAAAATGTTCAATATCAGCAATTATTCAATCAAAAATCAGAATTACCCCCAGTTCCTTTATAGGTCCCCCTCCACTAATCTTCAGCAGTGAAGAAAGTCTGGTTTCCAGATGGTCAGTGACCATGTCTTTGTTATTAGTTCTAATTTCCTAAATCTGAGTTCAGTCATTAAGGTTTTTTGTTTTACTTTGTTTTGTCCTACATAATTCCTCAGTACTTATTCGAATATCTCCTATAGTGTTGACAAAGCCCCAAGAGTTTCAAGTTACCTAAAATTGACAAAATGGTACCTGCTGATAGAAGCATTAATTCATTCTGAGATTTGTGATCACTCCTGGCAGTACTCCAGTCAACATTAAATTCACTTTTCTACTTACTCCTCAGCTGCACACAAGCAGCTAAATGTAACCAGAGAAAAACACAAAGACACAGATTGGTCTCACTTCTAAATTCATGGCCAGGACTGCCAAGTGTGTCTTCCTTCTGTCCAAAAATCCTGTAGTGTTTATCCTGGTCCTTTCATGCTTACACTTTCCCTCTTCAACTGTTATTTTTCACTTTCTCCATTTTTTTCTCATCCATTCACTCAGCAAATACTCACTGAGCACCTACTATCTTCCCCAGATTTACTGAGATACAATTGACATGTAACATTGTGTGAGTTGAAGGTATATAATGTATTAATTTGAAATACTTACATATTCCAAAATGATTACCAGAGCTAACACCTCCAAGTCACAGAATTGCCATTTCCTTTTTGTGATAAGAACATTAAAGGTCTTACACAACTCACAAAAATAAACCTGAAATAAAGACTTAAACATAAGCCCTGATACTATTTAACTCCAAGAAGTAAACAAAGGGAAAAAACTTCTTGATACTGGTCTTGGCAATGATTTATTTTGGATATGACACCAAAAGTACAAGCAACAGAAGTAAAAAATTAATGAGTGGGACTACATCAAACTAAAAAGCTTCTGCACAGCAAAAGAATCAACAAAATGAAAAGGCAATCTACAGAATGTGAGAAAATATTTGTACCTTCCCCTTTCTTAATCCATAACATTCCCACCTGCTGACCTTGATCTGTAGTTCACTGAGAAAATAGGAGCACTCAGAAGAGAAATCCTACACATTCAACCATCAAACCTGTCAAACAACCTCTATCCATATCCACATACTCTGCCCTCCTTCCCAACACAATCAATTAACTTTATGTGCTGAAAGCAAGCCTCTCCAGTGGTACCATAGAGTCCGACCCTTCTTCCTGCTCAGGTACCTCACTGCAGTAATTCTTTCTATTGCATCATCAATATTTCACCTCTCTACAGCATCATTCATATCATGTAAAACATGTAGGAATGAACCCCTTTTTCAAACAAAAGTTCAAACAAACAAAATCTCTCAGGGTCACATGCTTATTCAGTTATTTCCTACTTCTCTCTTTCTGCTGCCCAATACACTGTTCAGTCCTCCTTTCATCAGCCTCTCTCAATTCCATTTGATACAGTTGACCATCCATCCTTTCAGATATGTTATTTCATTGTTTTACAGGATGCCACTCGCTTACTCCTCTGGCCAATACCTTTCGGATTCTTTTGGTGATACCAATCATATACCCTTCTCAGGGCCTTTGCATCACCAGGATGGAGATCAAACACTGAAGATAAGGCGTCCAGGCACATTCCTACTTCTCTGGTACCACCATGGGCAAGTACTGATGTATTTTCTTGGCCTGGGAAGCATTTAAAATGGATTCCATACAAAAGAAAAAGTCAGGCCAAAGCCAAGGACTGAATGACTTAACTGGTGAGGACACAATGATATACTTTTATGTTCAGACAGTTTATTACACACATAATTTCAAAAAGAAGACTAGTCAAAGGTGCCAGCTCCCCATGGTCCCTGTGCCACACATTCAAATGGTAACATTGAAACAAAGTGGTGAGCTGGCAGCTGTGTGTACTGCAGGCACGCACACAGTGGAGGAGCCAGCTGTAGACTATTTATGAGCTGTTTGTATTCTGCAGGAGACAGGACAGAAAGCCTCTACCTCATCAAAACCTGGGAGGTAATGAGAAACTGACAGCTGAAAGTCTCCCGGGGTGATCAGGAGGCAAATGGGAGAGGGTCTTGGGAATGGCACCTAACAGACTTTTCACCCTCTTGTGCTCTGGGAGCATCCCAAGGTGTTCCACCAAGACTCAGGTAAGTTGTGGTTTAACCATTTGCCTATGTGGTCGACGTGGATACAGGCATGGTAAATTGTGTAGTGGATTCTTTCCTTACACTCTTCAGTTCTTGGGTTCCCCATAGACTTGGGAATGGGGGCAAGCACCTCATTCTCACCTCCAGTAAATGGAATTCACTGCATACTCCTATCTTTCTCCAACACTCGTGACCCCTTTCTGTAGTCTCTAATGGATATGAGGAGTTTAAGATTTGTACAGCCAGTTATTCACACTTACTCTGCATCTAGGTGTGGGGACCTAGGTTTGATTTGGGTTATTTTTCAATGTTGCCTGTTTGCCTAAATTTCCATTTTTTAATTTTATTTTTATTTTATTTTACTTTACAATACTGTATTGGTTTTGCCATACATTGACATGAATCTGCCACAGGTGTATACGAGTTCCCAATCCTGAACCCCCCTCCCACCTCCCACCCCATATCATCTCTCTGGATCATCCCCGTGCACCAGCCCCAAGCATCCTGTATCCTGTATCGAACATAGACTG
>SJYX01012285.1:11365-52455 GCA_006410675.1 Oreotragus oreotragus | reverse complement strand
AAGACTCTTGAGAGTCCCTTGGACTGTAAGGAGATCCAACCAGGCCATTCTGAAGGAGATCAACCCTGGGATTTCTTTGGAAGGAATGATGCTAAAGCTGAAACTCCAGTACATTGGCCACCTCATGCAAAGAGTTGACTCATTGGAAAAGACTCTGATGCTGGGAGGGATTGGGGGCAGGAGGAGAAGGGGACGACCGAGGATGAGATTGCTGGATGGCATCACTGACTCAATGGACATGAGTCTGAGTGAACTCCCAGAGATGGTGATGAACAGGGAGGCCTGGCATGCTGCGATTCATGGGGTCGCAAAGAGTCGGACACGACTGAGCGATTGAACTGAACTGAACTGATGTGTCAGTATACTGTATTGGTGTTTTTCTTTCTGGCTTACTTCACTCTGTATAATCGGCTCCAGTTTCATCCATCTCATTAGAACTGATTCAAATGTATTCTTTTTAATGACTGAGTAATACTCCATTGTGTATATGTACCACAACTTTCTTCTCCATTCATCTGCTGATGGACATCTAGGTTGTTTCCATGTCTTAAATTTTCATTTTAATGTGTTATAGATAGTTATCTCATCTGAAGCAGATCATAATTTCCAGATAATTCGCATCACTGATCACTTTGTCAATCAACACTTTAACTTATTAATGCCCCAGAAGTCCCCTGGGTATACACATTTCAAATTAGTAGCATGTGGCAGGACAGATCTTTATCTTCTCATCTTTATCCATAAGGATATGTTGGTACACCCTCATCAAATTCAGCAAATAAAACAAAGATGCCATGATAGGCAGACCAGGACAACTGTAATTAAATGAGAAGATGAGGGCAGGTGATCTATTAGAATTAACTGAAAGTAAGCTACAACAAGGGCTTCCCTGGTGGCACAGCCATAAAGAATCCGCCTGTAATGCAGGAGACACAGGTTCAATCCCTGAGTCAGGAAGATTCCCTGGAGAAGGAACAACCCACGCCAGTATACTTGCCTGGATAATTCCATGGAGAGAGAACCCTGGATGGCTACAGTCCACGGGGTCACAAAGAGTTGGGCATGACTGAGCACTCAAATGCTCACACTCAAGGTACAGAAAAATATGGCACAGGATTTGGTCCTCCATCCCATTTGAGGCAGATGCATCCTCTCTTTCTTGGTTGAACATCACTTCATTATGAGTCTTTAAAGCAGATGGGGTGTCATCTCTCTCAGGTTGATCAAATGAACCAAAGCAGATTCAGAAACTACTATAGGGAATGTTTAACATGAGATCCAGTGTACTATTCACATGGTATATCTATTCAGAATATACAAATTATCTTGCCATTTATTTACCCAACACATGTGTTTTGAATATTTGTGGCACAAAATTGAATTCTATTTGATATTTTCCATCTGTTCTATTAGAAAGCCATTTGGAATATGGAACTCTGAGATTAAGACAGTGATGGTTTTTCAGTTGCCAAGCTGTGTTTGACTCTGTGACACCCATGGAGTGCAGCACACCAAGCTTCCCTGTCCTTCACTATCTCCAGGAGTTTGCTCAAACTCATGTCCATTGAATCAGTGATTCCATCCAACCATCTCATTCTGTCACCTCCTTCTTCTGCCCTCAATGTTTCCCATAATCAGGATCTATTTCAATGAGTTGGCTCTTCACATCAGCTAGCCAAAGTTTTGGGAGTTTCAGCTTCAGTATAAGTCCTTCCAATGAATATTCAGGATTGATTTCTCTAGGACTGACTGGTTTGATCTCTCTGTATGTTGTCCAAGGAACTCTCAGTAGTCTTCTCCAGCACCACAATTCAAAAGCATCAGTTCTTCAGCACTCAGCCTACTTTATGATCCAAATCTCATATCTATACATGACTACTGGAAAAACAATAGCTTTGATTACACAGACCTTTGTTGGCAAAGTAATGTGTCTGCTTTTTAATATGCTATCTAGGTTTGTCTTAGCTTTTCGTTCATGGAGCCATCTTAACTGTGTGGTGGCAGTCACCGTCTGCATTGATTTTGGAGCCTAAGAAAAGAGATTAAGGTGATACCACTAAATACTACTTCCTTAGGATATTGTGCAAATCTCAGCGGGGCCATGTTTGTGGACTCTTCTGTAGGAGATTGAAAATATTGTAGATCTCTTTCATTTAACTCATCCTCAATTCAGTGCATATATACCCCAAGCAAGGAAGCAGAAAACTACTCCTAGCTTCTACTTTCATCCTTATTTTCTCCTTCCACACTTTGGATATTAAGAAACTTTCAAAATAAATATATATTTTTTCGTAACATGACCTGGTTGGATTCTTACAAACCTATCATTTTGTGAACCTAGGATGACTCAAATCTTCTGCTGTCATTTACCATTTCCTGACCTGTCTGGGTACCACCAATCATTAGAATATTAAAATGAAGATGCTTTGGGGGGTGCTAATATTTTTAGCTATTCTCAGATTGTTTCTCAAAGTAAGTTTAATGTGAAAGTTATATTTGTCATTTTGAGATACTTCCCTTGCTTTAGCAGCATGAACTTCAGTGACCTACCATTTTTAAATTTGGATTTTAAAAATCCCTGTTGAAGGTATATGAATTACAAAGTTATTTTCCAGACACCCATTTTCTGGTTGCTCCCTAGTGATCCAGAGTCATTAACATCCTTAGCAATTTCCAGTATGATTGTAGTCACTTCATTCCTGAAGATATGCTCAAGCACTCTACCTGCCCAGAGGTTTTAAATCAGCCTGCAGTGGCTCTTAGATTTTATCACCATCCTGTTCACAGATATTCCCCATGCCAGCAGTGAGCTAAGTGTGCTCTCTTGTATATATCAGTCTTTCCACACTGTCATTACTCTTGTGTCAAGCATCAAATTATTGCTTCACATGTGAATAATATTAGGAATATAATAATCCCAAATAACACAAGTTTTACCAGTCTATAAACCATAGGTTAGCAAAGTTAGAGCCCAAAGACCGAATTTAGCCAGCCACTTGTTTTCATAAATAGAGTGTTATTGAAATCCTTTGTTTACACACTATCTATGGCTACTTTTTCATCACAGTGGAAGAGATTGCAGTTTTGAGAAAGCCATATGGTCCACAAAGTCTACTGTATTCATTATTTAGACCTTTACCAACAAAGTTTGTCAAACCCTGCTTCTCAGAAAAAGAAAAAATTTAGATCTCATTAAGTTGACTATTCAAATTTGAATTATCCTACAACCTAAGAATTGAGTTAGGATTTCCCCTTCAAAATATCCAGTGAGCTGTTGGCTGACTCCACCAATCTGTACTGGTTACATCTTGACATAACCTTCTGTTATAATGTGTTTCCTCGACTGATGTCCCCAGCTGGACAAACATCAGCTTTCTAGTACAAACACAGACAGTTTCACAAATGAGATTTCCTGACTGAGACATTGGCCAGAACTTCCAGGCATTTTATAGCAGTGGTGGAGTCCATCGTGGCCAGAGGATTAATAAATGATAGTCACGTGCAGGAAATTGCTGTAGCCAGCAGAGTAGTAGGAGAGGTTAAAAACTACTATGCCTCACTGAGAAATAATCGTGAACTGTTGTCACCCAAAGGGCAGATCAATTTCATATTGTATCTACTGAGCCTTAGTTATCCCCAGGTAAACTAGTGCACTGGTTCTCAATTCTTACTGCACGTAGATTCTTATAAAAACTACTGATATCCAGAATGCACTACAAACCAGTTAAAACAGCATCTTTCAGGATGGACTTGGCTATTGCTTTTTAAGATACCAAAGAGTAACTGATATTGAGTCCAATCCCCTAAATGTCATTTCCCCCTTGTTGCAGTGGTATAGTTACTGAAAAGTCTAAGAATGGCTTCAGTTTTCAAGAGAAAAAAATCTGACAGAAAAATGCCATATTTTCTTTTTTTTTTTTGTATTTATTTATTTTTTTACACGAACTCCCAAACATGAACCATATTTTCACCTTATACATTTCTCCTTTTTTTTTTTGGCACTATTTTGGTAACATCTTGGTTTGTTTTTTCTATTTCTTAGTCTATAAAAAATAACCAGGAAGGTACATTTTTAAAAGTTTCCATTTAAATTGTGTGTAACCCCTCTGGATATGTTCAAATGCTTTGTAAGTTGATATGAAAATCCCCATATCTGAAATTTTAAACCAGGCCTAACATCAGATGAGCACTTCTTATGCATTCATTCTGGCACTGGATGATTTTACATAAGTCATCTCACTTTATCCTCACAACATACCAGTTAAATAAGTTTTATTTGTCCAATTTACAATGAGAAACCTGAAGCAAAGAAACTTAAGTGCTTTAGTACAAGTTCATCCAACTAAATAATGACAAGGAAGGAAGGAAAGAAGGACAGAATCTCAGAGTAACCCACAGCTCACGGGGAGGAATTATTTCCTCAAAGAGTTTCTACATATTGGGGTCACCTAGAGCCAGACATCAGGGAGTACGAAGTTAAGTGGGCCTTAAGAAACATAACTATGAAAAAAGCAAATGGAGGTAATGGAATTCCAGTTGAGCTATATCAAATCCAAAAGATGATACCATGAATGTGCTGCACTAAATATGCCAACAAATTTGGAAAACTCATCAGTGGCCACAGGACTAGAAAAGGTCAGTTTTCATTCCAATTCCAAAGAAAGGCAATGTTCAAACTACCGCACAATTGCACTCATCTCACACACTAGCAAAGTAACGCTCAAAATTCTCCAAGTCAGGCTTCAACAGTATGTGAATTGTGAAATTCTAGATGTTCAAGCTGGATTTACAAAAGCCAGAGGAACAAGAAATCAAATTGTCAACATCCACTGGACCATAGAAAGAGCAAGAGGATTCCTCCAGAAACACATCTGCTGCTGCTGCTGCTGCTGCTGCTGCTGCTGCTGCTGCTACTGCTAAGTCCTTTCAGTCGTGTCCAACTCTGTGCAACTCCATAGATGGCAGCCCACCAGGCTCCGCCGTACCTGGATTTCTCCAGGCCAGATCACTGGAGTGGGTTGTCATTTCCTTCTCCAATGCATGCAAGTGAAAAGTGAAAGTGAAGTCACTCAGTCGTGTCTGACTCTTTGCGACCCCATGGACTGCAGCTTATCAGGCTCCTCTGTCCATGGGATTTTCCAGGCAAGAGTACTGGAGTGGGTTGCCATTGCCTTTCCCATTAAACACATCTAAAAGCCTTTGTCTGTGTGGATCACAAAAAAACTGTGGAAAATACTTAAAAAGCTGGACATACCAGACCATTTTACCTGCATCCTGAGAAATCTATATGCAGGTCAAGAAGCAACAGTTAGAAGTGGACATGGAACAACAGACTGGTTCCAAATAGGGAAAGGAGTATATCAAAGCTGTATATTGTCATCCTGATTATTTAACTTATATGCAGAGTATATCATGTGAAATGCCAGGCTGGGTGAAGAACAAGCTGGAATCAAGATTGCCAGGAGAAATATCAATAACCTCAGATATTCAGATGACACCGCCCTTATGGTAAAAAACGAAGAACCAAAGAGCCTGTTGATGAAAGTGTTGGAGAAGAGTGAAAAAGCTGACTTAAAGCTTAACATTCAGAAAACTAAGATCATGGCATCTGGCCCCATCACTTCATGGCAAATAGATGGGGAAACAATGGAAACAGTGATAGACTGTTTATATTTTTGGGCTCCAAAATCACTGCAGCTGGTGACTGCTGCTATGAAATTAAAAGACAGTTGCTCCTTGGAAGAAAAGCTATGAACCAACCTAGACAGCTTATTGAAAAGTAGAGACATTACTTTGCCAGACAAAGGTCCATCTCGTCAAACTATGATTTTTCCAGTAGTCATGTATGGATGTGAGAGTTGGCTTATAAAGAAAGCTGAGCACCAAAGAACTGATGCTTTTGAACTGTGGTGTTGGAGACTCTTGAGAGTCCCTTGGACCGCAAGGATATCCAAAAAGTCCATCCTACAGGAAATCAGTCTTGAATATTCATTGGAAGGACTGATGCTGAAGCTGAAGCTCCGATCCTTTGGTCACCTGATGCAAAGAACTGACTCCTTGGAAAAGACCCTGATGCTGGGAAAGATTGAAGGCAGGAGGAGAAGGGGATGACAGAGGATGAGATGGTTGGATGGCATCACCGATTTGATGGACATGAGTTTGAGCAAGCTCAGGAAGATAGTGAAGGACAGAGAAGCCTGGCATGCTGTAGTCCATGGGGTGAGAAAGAATTGGACATGACTGAGCGACTGAACTGAACTGAATCTTTCAGTGATAGCATGAGGTGAAATTTATGTTTTAGTTTTCTTTCTTTTAAATTATATCTATCTCCTTATCTTCCTACAGTATGTAAATACTGAAAAAGACAATGAATTCCAGAGTAGGGAGAATATAGTCTGCTAGGCCTAAAACTAATCCTTCAGGCAAGATCAGTTTAAGTTCCAAATGTACAAGCCAAAAAGGACTTTGGGAACAGGTAAGCAAATTACTTTCTGAGGTGTGGAATGTAGAGTTAGAGGAGAGGGCAGATCTAGACCCTGAAACTCAAATTTATTCTGTAACTTTCACTTTTTGTTTAGCATAACTCCTTGGTTTAGCACTGTGCCCCTAAGTACTAAGCTGCTAGCTTCAGGTCCATTTTAAGGCATTATGTATTATATTACACCTCTTTTCAATCAAGCTCAGTCCATCTATCTAGCTGGCTAGCTATAGCTCTATATATTAAAACACTATTGGGAGGGCTGTCTTAAGATGGTAGAGGAATAGGACAGAGAGATCACTTTCTCCACCACAAATTCATCAAAAGAATATTTGAACGCAGAGTAAATTCCACAAAACAACTTGTGAAAGCTGGCAGAGGACATCAGGCACCCAGAAAAGCAGCCCATTGTCTTCTAAAGAAGGTAGGAAAAAATATAAAAGATAAAAAGAGAGGCAAAAGAGGTAGGGATGGAGCTCCATCCCAGGAAGGTAACTCCCCAAACAGAGAAGCAGTGCACAGGCCTGCAACCACCACTAGCAAGCGGGGGCTGGGCAGGGAGGCGTGGGCTGTATTGCTTAGAGTAAGGATGGGGCCTGAATGGCCCAAGGGCAATCTGAGGGAACTAACTTGAGATAGCAAACCAGACCGTGGGATAGCTATCCTGCGAAAAGCCCTAACTTAAGACACCTTCAGGCCTACTCACAGAACAAAAGACTGAGGAAAGCTAGCCTGCTGCACGCTGGCCCATTTCCCTCCGGTGACCGGCAGATGAGGGCAGCCAGAGCTGGAAGGGGGTAGTCACGGCCCCAGAGAGGCATCACCTACCAAACTGCAAGCAGGTTTCATTGCTAACCAAGACTTCTTGGGATTCTGGACGGTCAACATCTGCCTGAGAAGGTGCACCAGTTGGACACCCAGAAAACCGAGCAGCAGGGACAGGGGAGGCAATAAGTCACAGCGACCATACTCTCCAAACACCTGGTCACCTGAGATGCTTGGACCTGGGAAGGGCACAAAACGCAGGCCCAACCAAGTCTGTGCCTTTGAGGAGTACTCAAGTACCTGAACCTGAGTGGCTCAGACCTGGGAAGTGCATACAACCCAGGGCTGGCCTCAGACAGTTCCTGGCAGAGCAACCTAGAGCTTAAGCAGTGTAGACAAGGAAAGCACACACTCTGTGAGCTGGGGGCAAGCCCAGTGTGGCCGAGACCCTGCTAGCACATGCCAGTGTTATTTGTTTGCAGTGTCCCTCCCTCCTCACAGCAAGACTGAAAAAGTGAGCCTAAAAAAATGTCGACCACCACCCCCTTGTGTCAGGGCAGAAATTAGACCCTGAAGAGACCAGCAAACAGAAGAAGCTAAAACAGAGGGAACCTCCTTGGAAGTGACAGGTGCAACAGATTTAAACCCTATAGTTAGTACTGACTATATAGGAAGGGGCCTATAGATCTTGAGAAATATAAGCCAGATCAAGGAACTATCCAAAAATGAACGGACCCCACACTGCCCACAACAACACCATAGAAAATCCTAGATATATTTTTACTATTTTCACTATCATTATTTAGTTTTTTTTTTTATTTTAAATCCTCTATTACTCCTTTAATTTTCATTTTTATAACCTACAATTACTTTGTAAAAAAAAAAAGAAACCCATTTTTTAAAACAAACTTCATATATATATTTTATAATGTTTGTGACTTTGTTTTTTCTTTAATATTGAATTAAATATTCAATTTTTATTGAATTTAATATTGAATTAAATATTGCCTTTCTCCCTCTTCTCTTCTCTTTATAACTCCATGAATATCTCTAAGTGGTCCAGACTGAGGAGCGCACATAAGGAAGTGATTACTGGTTAGCTTGCTCTCTCATCTTTTGATTCCACCTCATCTCATCCTGGCCACCTCTATCTCCCTTCTCCCTCTTCTTTTCTCCATGTAACTCTGTGAACCTCTCTGGGTGTCCCTCACTGTGGAGAACTTTTCATCTTTAACCTAGATGTTTTATCAAGGTGCTGTATAGGTGTAGAAGTCTTGAGGCTACTGTAAAAATTAGACTGAAAACCTGAAGCAGGAAACTTAAGTCCAAATCCTGAAAACAACAGAGAGCGCCTGACTCCAGGGAACATTAATCGACAGGAGCTCATCAAATGCCTCCATACCTACACTGAAACCAAGCACCACCCAAAGGCCAACAAGTACCAGAGCAAGACATACCACACAAATTCTCCAACAACACAGGAACATAGCCCTGAGCTTCAATATACAGCCTGCCCAAAGTTACTCCAAACCCATTGACATCCCATAACGCATTACTGGACACTTCATTGCACTCCAGAGAGAAGAAATCCAGCTCCACCCATAAGAACATGGACACAAGCTTCCCTAACCAGGACCCATGGCAAGCCACCCATACAACCCCACCCACAGCAAGGAAACTCTACAATAAAGAGAACTCCACAAAGTGCCAGAATACAGAAAGGCCACCCCAAACACAGCAATATGAACAAGATGAAGAGACAGAGAAATACCCAGCAGGTAAAGGAACAGGATAAATGACCACCAAACCAGATAAAAGAGGAAGAGATAGGGAATTTACCTGATAAAGAATTCCAAATAATGATAGTGAAAATGATCCAAAATCTTGAAAACTAAGTGGAATCATAGATAAATAGCCTAGAGACAAAGATTGAGAAGATGCAAGAAAGCTTTAACAAAGACCTAGAAGAAATAAAAAAGAGTCAATATATAATGAATAATGCAATAAATGATACCAAAAACACTCTGGAGAGAACAAATATTAGAATAATGAAGGCACAAGATAGGATTAGTGAGGTGGAACATAGAATGGTAGAAATAAATGAATCAGAGACGAAAAAAGAAAAATGAATTAAAAGAAATGAGGACAATCTCAGTGACCGCTGGGACAATGTTAAATGCCTCAGCATTCAAAGCATAGGAGTCCCAGAAGAAGAAGACAAAAAGAAAGACCATGAGAAAATACTCGAGGAGACAATAGTTGAAAACTTCCCTAAAATGGGGAGGGAAATAATCACCCAAGTCCAAGAAACCCAGAGAGTCCCAAACAGGATAAACCCAAGGTGAAACACCACAAGACACATATTAATCAAATTAACAAAGATCAAACACAAAGAACAAATATTAAAAGCAGCAAGGGAAAAACAACAAATAACACACAAGGGGATTCCCATAAAGATAACAGCTGATCTTTCAATAGAAACTATTCAGGTCAAAGGGAATGGCAGGACATCCTTGAAGTGATGTGAGTGGGGTGTTAAAGTCTCCCACTACACCTATGGATATATCAACTAAAGAGAAAATTAACAAGAAAACAAAAACCTTAAATGATATGATATCTATAGGACATTTCACCCCAGAACAATGAATTTCACCTTTTTCTCAAGTGCACACGGAACCTTCTCCAGGATAGATCACATCCTGGGCTATAAATCCAACTGCGGTAAATTTGAAAAAATTTAAATCATTCCAAGCATCTTTCTGACCACAATGCAGTAATATTAGATCTCAATTACAGGAGAACAGCTATTAAAGCTTCCAACATATGGAGGCTGAACAACATGCTGCTGAATGACCAATAAACCACAGAAGAAATCAAAAAAGAAATTAAAATATGCATAGAAACGAATGAAAATGAAAACACAACAGCCGACAACCTGTGCGGCACTGTAAAAGCAGTGCCAAGGGGAAGGTTCATAGCAATACAAGCATACTTCAAGAAACAAGAAAAAAGTCAAATAAATAACCTAACTCTACACCTAAAGCAACTAAAAAAGGAAGAAATGAAGAAACCCAGGGTTAGTAGAAGGAAAGAAATCTAAAAATTCGGGCAGAAATAAATGCAACAGAAACAAAAGAGAACACAGCAAAAATCAACAAAACCAACAGCTGGTTCTTTGAGAGGATAAATATAACTGACAAAACATTAGCCAGACTCATTAAAAAACAAAGGGAGAAAAATCAAATCAATAAAATTAGAAATGAAAATGGAGAGATCACAACAGACAACACAGAAATGCAAAGGATCATAAGAGACTACTATCAACGATTATATGCTAATAAAATGGACAACGTGGAAGAAATGGACAAATTCTTAGAAAAGTACAACTTTCCAAAACTGAACCAGGAAGAAATATAAAATCTTAACAGACCCATCACAAGCACGGAAGTTGAAACTATAATCAGAAATCTTCCAGCAAGCAAAAGCCCAGGTCCAGACAGCTTCACAGCTGAATTCTACCAAATATTTACAGAAGAGCTAACACCTATCCTACTTAAACTCTTCCAGAAAATTGCAGAGGAAGGTAAACTTCCAAACTCATTCTATGAGGCCACCATCACCCTAATACCAAAACCTGACAAAGATGCCACACACAAAAAAGAAAACTACAGGCCAATATCACTGATGAACATAGATGCAAAAATCCCTAACAAAATTCTAGCAATCAGAATCCAACAACACATTAAAATGATCATACACCATGACCAAATGGGCTTTATCCCAGGGATGCAAGGATTCTTCAATATCCACAAATCAATCAATGTAATTCACCACATTAACAAATTGAAAGATAAAAGCCGTATGATTATCTCAATAGATGCAGAGAAAGCCTTTGACCAAATTCAACATCCATTTATGATAAAAACTCTCAATAAAGCAGGGACAGAAGGAACATACCTCAATGTAATAAAAGCTATATATGACAAAGCCACAGCTAACATTATCCTCAATGGTGAAAAATTGAAAGCATTTCCCCTAAAGTCAGGAACAAGGCAAGGGTGCCTAACCACTACTATTCAACATAGTTCTGGAAGTTTTGGCCACAGCAATCAGAGCAGACAAAGAAATAAAAGGAATCCAAATTGGAAAAGAAGAAGTAAAATTTTCACTGTTTGCAGATGACATGATCCTCTACATAGCAAACCCTAAAGGCTCCACCAGAAAATTACTAGAGCTAATCAATGATTATACTAAAGTTGCAGGACATAAAATCAACACACAGAAATCCCTTGCATTCCTATACACTAATAATGAGAAAACAGAAAGAGAAATTAAGGAAACAATTCCATTCACCATTGCAATGAAAAGAATAAAATAGTTAGGAACATATCTACCTAAAGAAAC
Source organism: Oreotragus oreotragus (assembly GCA_006410675.1). Classification (NCBI taxonomy): domain Eukaryota; kingdom Metazoa; phylum Chordata; class Mammalia; order Artiodactyla; family Bovidae; genus Oreotragus; species Oreotragus oreotragus. The sequence goes on along the minus strand of SJYX01012285.1, from coordinate 40,808 downwards.
AGAACACCTATATATAGAAAGCTATAAAACACTGGTGAAAGAAATCAAAGAGGACACTAATAGATGGAGAAATATACCATGTTCATGGATCAGAAAAATCAATATAGTGAAAATGAGTATACTACCCATAGCAATCTATAGATTCAGTGCAAGTTACCAATGCTATTTTTCACAGAGGTAGAACAAATAATTTCACAATTTGTATGAAAATACAAAAACAAAAACAAAAACCTCGAATAGCCAAAACAACCTTGAGAAAGAATAATGGAACTGGAGGAATCAACCTGCCTGACTTCAGGCTCTACTACAAAGCCACAGTCATAAAGATAGTATAGTACTGGCACAAAGACAGAAATATAGATCAATGGAACAAAATAGGAAGCCCAGAAATAAACCCACACACCTATGGACACCTTATCTTTGACAAAAGAGGCAAGAATATACAGTGGGGAAAAGACAATCTGTTTAACAGGTGGTTCTGGGAAAACTGGTCAACCACTTGTAAAAGAATGAAACTAGAATACTTTCTAACATGATACACAAAAATGAACTCAAAATGGATTAAAGATCTAAACATAAGACCAGAAACTATAAAACTCCTAGAGAAGGACATAGGCAAAACACTCTCCAACATAAATCACAGCAGGATCCTCTATGACCCATCTCCCAGAATATTGGAAATAAAAGCAAAAATAAACAAGTGGGACCTAATTAAATTTAAAAGCTTCTGCACAACAGAGGAAACTATAAGTAAGGTGAAAAGACAGCCTTCAGAATGGGAGAAAATAATAGCAAAAGAAGCAACTGACAAAGAATTAATCTCAAAAATATACAAGCAATTCCTGCAGCTCAATTCCAGAAAAATAAATATCATATATGAAACAAATTGCCAGTCTAGGTTTAATGATTTGGGATAATGGCATTGAAACATGTATAATATCATATGTGAAATGAATCATCAGTCCAGGTTCAGTGCATGATACAGGATGCTTGGGGCTGGTGCTCTGGGATGACCCAAAGGGTGGTATGGGGATGGAGGTGGGAGGAGGGTTCAGGGTTGGGAACATGTGTATACCTGTGGCAGATTCATGTTGATGTATGGCAAAACCAATACAATACTGTAAAGTAATTAGCCTCCAATTAAAATAAATAAATTTATATTAAAAATAAATAAACACTGTATTATTGGATGTGTGAAGTTGATTATGTCCTTATATACATGCATCTGTGGGGCCTCCCAAGTGGCGCTAGTGTTAAAGAACCTGCTTGCCAATGCAGAAAACATAAGAGATGTGGGTTTGATTCCTGGGTCTGGAAGATTCCCTGGAGGAGGGCATGGTAACCCATTCAAATACTTTTGTCTGGAGGTTCCTATGGACAGAGGAGCCTGAAGGGATGCAGTTCATAGGGTTGCAAAGAGTCAGACACGATTGAAGTGACTTAGCAAACGTGCACGCATACATGCACGTTTATGCGTACATACATGAGTAAGTTAACTTCTAGACACAATTTGGGAACTCAAAAGCTTTTAAAGACATGAGGTTCTAGCAAGATTATCAAAACTTACAAGTTGCTGTATCTTTTAACCACAGTAGCATTTGATTCATCAAATATAACTCGAGGATATATGACTTCTGAGAATGAAGATGAGTAAAATAGTGTCATTCAAGTAAATCACTGCTATTATACACTAAACACTACTTTTCTAAGTCATTCCAGAATCTTCTGATCAAGTGTATTCATATGTTCATGTACTTATTTATATATGATATTTCTCTCCAATTATACTGTCACATTATCAAGAGCTCGACTCAGCTTGATTTTTTTTTTCTCTATTTCCCAGAGGGCCTAGGACAATTATTGACGATATAAGAAGTGGTTATAGGAAAAGGGAGAATATAGAGATCTTCTCAAAAAATGAGGTCCCCTTATTTATTTTATTTTCATACAGGGCCTTGAACAGTGACAATAGATAATCCTTTGTTGAATGAATGAATTAATAAATTACCTTATGACCTTGGAATTTAATATAGCAAGAGCTTTGAAATCAGATAGAGCTGATTTTTTACTCCAGGCTCTCATTTGAGAAGTCAGCGAATTTCTTGGAGGTTCTATGCATCATCTCTACAGTGGAGGTCCTCGCTTCCTAATGAAGTCAGTTGGTGGATTAAATGAGATCATAAATGTCAGAAGACTCCATGGTGCTAACAGTCCTCCTTGATTTATGTCACTGCACCTTCACTGGTCACTCAATACAAGGCTTCTTTTGCAGTTCTTTGTGCTGCTGGTGGATTTGAATGGTATATGCCATGTCTCATGAGGTTTAATCACTAGGTGAAAGTGAAGTCGCTCAGTCGTGTTCAACTCTTTGCGACCCCATGGAGTGTAGCCTACTAGACTTCTCCGTTCATGGGGTTCTCCAGGCAAGAATACTGGAGTGAGTTACCATTTCTTTCTCCAGGGGATCTTCCTGACCCAGGGATCGAACCCATGTCTCCTGCATTGGAGGTAGACACTTTAACCTCTGAGCCACCAGGAAAGCCCCTAACAAGGCTCTGGGGCAGGGTGATATTTAAATATTTGAAACTCAGCCTGAATAAATCTAACTATCCTGTTAACCTTGTTCTGTGCATTTTGACTTATTCTACATGATAATGTCTCAGTTATTTCTATTGATGTTGAGAGGCAGAAACAGAAATATCTGCCTCCTTATAGGTTAGAAGATCCAAGGTGAAATGCAGAGAAACTAAGTAGATTGTCAATTTGTTGGGGAAAAAATAATAGAGGACAAACACAGTGTTATCTAAGTGTACTCCCTATATTCTCTAGATAAGTTCTTCTGAGTATTTCCAGGTCTCCTGGGAATTAAGGGAAAGGCTGCCAGGGTATCTGAACTCTATCTGCACTTCAATCAACACAGGTTCACTTTTATCCAGTTTATTTGGGGTGATTCAGTGGAAGATGATGTTTGAGTAAAGGTTTCTACTGCTAAAATAATGTCAGAAGCTACTTATATGGTGACAAAAACACTGTGTTCAGTGTAAGGAAATGGTAATGAAAGTAAGTATTATCTGTACTGTGCATTATAATGTACTAGAAATATTTACATAGAGCACCTCAAATAATCCTTACATATAGGTATTATGAAGTAGATACCTTCTTGTGTGTATGTTAAGTCACTTCAGTCATGTCCAACCCTGCGACTCCATGGACTGTAACCCACCAGACTCCTCTGTGCATAGGATTACCCAGGCAAGAACAGTGGAGTGGATTACCATGCCCTCCTCCAGGGAATCTTCCCAACCCAGGGATCGAACCCAAGTCTCTTACATCTTCTGCATTGGCAGATCGGATCTTTACCACTAGCACCACCTGGCTTAGTGGTAACTTCTTAGCCTCATGTTTCAAATGATGAAAATAGATTCAGAGAGTTTAAGAGAATTGCTCAAGTTATACAGCTAGTTAGTGGTAGAATTGGGATTAAAATTTACATGTTATGGCAGCTGAACTGGCTTTATGGTTTGGCTTTGCTAATTACTGGCTATGTGAAATTGAATATTATCCTCTCTTTGGTACTAGTTTCCTCACCTGTAAAGCATCTGTAAAGGGTTCAGGTTAGAAGGTCTTCACTTTAAACCAACTGATATAATGGAGTTCCAAATGTATGTTGTTTGAAGAAAAATATTGAACAATTGAAAAAATTAAAAATGGCTGCCTTCTATTAAATAGCATTAGGCATCTCCTGCTGATCTGGTTACACCTTATTATAGGAAAGGTGTCCATAAGAGCAGAAGTGTCCATACTCTGTACAGTTCTAGACCATTTTAACCATCATATACTGCTATCTTGTAGATCTAAGGCTTTCTGTGAAATCCATCATAAAATGAAACATCTCCTCCAAGGACACATACATATAGTGCAAACACACAGGCAGATGAATACCAGATGAAAAGGCAAGTTGTGTAACTGTCTTAGCTTGGGTTGCCATAACTAAATAGTGTATATTGAGTGTCTTAAACAGGAATTCATGTATCACAGTTCTAGAGACTGGAAATATCAAGATCAAAGTGCCTGCAGATTTGGTTCCTGTTGAAGGCTTGCCCATGGTTTGTAGACTTAACCTTCTCAATGTCTCTTCGCATGGCAGAGAGAGAAAAAGAGACCTCTGGTCTCTCTTCCTTTTCCTGAAAGAACAGCAGTCCCATCATGAGGGTCCAGTCCTCACGATCTGCTCTAAACTATTACCTCTCAAAGGCTGTGTCTCTCTCTTCACGTTGGGAGCTAGAACTTCAACACATGAATCTGAGGAGGACCCAAACATTCAGTCCATCACAATAACCAAAGTTACTGGGTAGATAATGTGATACAGGGCTAAGGTGTCTTAGTTGACACTGGAAAGCTGCAAGGATTGTACTTGTGCACTTGACAAAACAGCCATACCAGTCAGAAGACAAAAGCAAAAGTTCAGTTGACAGGTTCCTCAGGTATGAAGAAGTACAGATTAAAGACTTTGACATTAGAGATAATGGATTTGAAAGATCCTTTGTGACCACTCTTGATGATAATGGAAGCCTCTCATTGACATCTATGGAGATTTTAATAGCCTGTTGGAGAGCATCATACTGAATGTACTGAAATAGCAAATCTTTAACTTCTTTATACTTTTGGTCTTACTTTCTCTCTTTGTCTCTACACTATATCATTTAAAAATTTCAATAAGCTAAACAACTAGCCAGCAAAATAAAATGTTAATACTGTTAAATTCATACTCAAAATATGAAGTATGTTCTAGAACTTTTCCCTCACCTGTCTTTCTTAAAGCATCTATATATGTTCTTCAAAGTTTTAAACCTTTTTTTGAATACATCTTGTTCATACTGGCCCAGGATGACAAATTACATCTTGACATAAACTCCCTCTTTCAATGTGTTCTTACAAATTTCTCTGACAGCTTCCTTTTCTTTTGGATAATTAACTAACTAAATGATATTTATTGGCAAAAGAAGAGGATTTGGCACTTACAGTTGTATTAGTTAGGATGCAATAAGTAAGAGAGAAGGTGTTGGTGCATTTGACAGTTTCTCTTCTTGTACAGTTAACTGTGCAAATGTCTCACACCTCAGTTCATCATTTCAAAAAACACATATCACTATGTGTAAGATGCTGTGTCAGAAGGTAGGAAGAAAGAGAAAAAGAAGCAGGTTGTAAGCTATCTAAAAGCCCTGGATCTAGTGCAGTCCTCTATACATATAGGATGCTTAAAAAATATCTGTTGAAGTATATCGAGTTGAAGTAATTATTGTAGAAAGCTAATTGGGTTGTAGATAACATAAGAAAAATGGACCTCAGTTTCTCCTTCTATGACATGATACAGTAGATACATACTATCCTCAATATATGTCAAGATATAAATGAGTGAAAGTCTATGGGGCCTAACCAGGACAGACCCCTCCCCCATATCCTCTGCTATAACTCCTCTCTGAAGTATCTAGGTAATAGTATCAATATCAAGTATATATTTCCTGAGCTGCTCAGATCCTACAAACCACCACCAAATGGAAGAAATTAACTACTTGATCATGAGCATGTAACCTGCAGACACTCTGGTGCCTAAGGATTGATAAAATTAACCATCCAGTTATATCACCATGAGCCAATCAGAGAATTCTGCACAAGCTGATCACATATCTTGCAAGGACCTCCCTTATGTGGCCTTTAAAAATGCTTTGCTGAAACTCTTTGGGGAGTTTTGGGTTTTGGGGGGCACAAGCCACCCATTCACCTTGCATGGCTTTACAATAAACATTGCTCTGACATTTCAGAGTTGTTTGGCCTCACTATGTGCCGGGCACACAAACTTGTGATCAGTAGGAGGGAAGCAAAGTCATAAAGAAGGTGAACTTTTGTTTCTGTTCAATTATCAAATATAATGAAATTACCTCTTTCTTCCAAATCATCTAAGGATGAAGGGAATAAGGTGGGCCTATCCCCTATGATGTTGCTTCAATTTTTTTGCCCACTTTTAAGTATGTGGCCACGACTGTTTGCTCAACAGTCATCTGTCCCAAGAGCTAAGAGAAAAGATTGATTAAGGAAATAAGAAATTTACAAAATCAACATTTCCTTCCTATCTTGGAATCTACAGAAGCCACTAGAATCCATACTCTTACATGCTTCTAATTTAATCACAGCACAGAAAAGTCTTACATTCTTGAGCTCAAATCCAATGTCCAGTATTTTGGAGCAAGGTGTACCTATTAAGAACTAGGAGATGGACTTCCCTGGTGGTCCAGTGGTTAGGAATCTGCCTTACAACTAAGGGAACACAGCTTTGATCCCTGGCTGGGGAACTAAGATCCAACATGCCATGGGGCAACTGAGTCTACATACCTCAACTAGAGAGTACACACGCTGCAGTTACTGGAGCCTCACATAATCTGGAGCCAACGAGCTGCAGTGAAAAGTTCCTACACCCCACAATGAAGATACCACATGCCACAACTAAGATCTGACACAGCCAAATTAAAAAATAATAATAATAAATAATTAGGAAAGAGCAAACTGATATGAAAAAATTATACTAAAATACGAATGACTGATAATTTTATATTTCTTGAACTGAAAATATACTTGCTAAGTAAATATCTAATTGGTAGAATGTCACATAGCTCAGTTACTGGCAGTTAAGACCTTCCAAGCTGTTCAGAAGACTTCTTGATGGATTTGGTATCATAGAATCATGTTTCTTTTGCTATTAACCCATTCACAACTTCTGAAACAAAATACTGAGCTCAAATCCTATCTCCTCTAGGGAACTCTTTTCACTGCTCCATGCAAAGTAAGTTACTTCTACTGTATTCATTTAAGATCTTGGTTATATCCGTACTGTAGCATTCATTATATCCTATGAGCATCTCAAGGTGTTTTTGGATCTGACTATTATGTAATGGCTGATAACTAGACAAGGTTTCATTGGTATTACAACTACTTGTAAGCTTTCTACCAGCCCTAGATAAGAAATGAATCTCATGTAGCTTTAGGGCCAGAGGAAAGAATAGTATAGAATATTAGCCATCACCAAATATGATGGTCAGGAAAACAGTGGAATAGGGGTTGGTGGCCATACACAGATTCTAATATCTTCCTTTAACAAGATCAGGCATTTGGCTACAACTCCAGAGATATGTGGGGTTTCCCAATTGGTGCTAGTGGTAAAGAATCCATCTTCCAATACAGGAGACATAAGAGATGTAGGTTCGATCCCTAGGTTGGGAAGATCCTCTGGAGGAAGGCATGGCAATCCACTCTAGTACTCTTGCCTGGAGAATCCTATGGACAGAGGAGTCTGGCACACTATGGTCCATAGGGTGACAAAGAGTTGGACATGACTGAAGTGACTTAGCATACATGCACAGCCAGTGATATGTAGCTGTCTTTGACCAGTCTTCTGGGTAGATTGAATTTTAAATTTCCCAAGGCTAGTTTTATACAATGCAATGAGCACTTATTGATCAGCTAATTTATTCTATGACTAGTTATAACTTGTTTATTAAAATATAAGTTGAACAAATGTAATACTAAAGTGATGAAACAAATTTTGGCAAACATGTAGCACAAAAGCCACCTGTCACTTATCTTGCCAACAATATTTTTAAGTATAATAGCTTATTAAGTGCTTAGGTAATAGCTATTTGTAGTTAAAACCGCAACATCCATTCTCCACTTGACCTAGAGAAGCTCAATCCAGTTTGGGCTGATGAGTTGAGCATGTGACATGTCAATGCAAGGCCTAGAACTGTTGGAGCCATTTTGCTACTAAAGGGGAAGCTAGTCTGAGGAAGACTCTGGCTAGGTAGGAGAGCTGAGCTGAGAGAATTATAGAACTAGGACCACTGATGACATCATGAATATGTGGTTCAAACTTTGGCTGAAATATATCCAACTTCTGGAGCTTTCAGGGGATGAGTCAGTTATGATTGTTCTTGAAATATGTTTGATTGGGTTTTTACAGTACTTTCTACAGAGGGGATCTTAGTCACACACTTATACTGAGCTCTCTAGATGACCTGGTCTCACTTAATCCTCATCAAAAACCCTGTAAAGGAAGCAGGAAAGCCATTGGGGCAGTCATACCTGCTGAATCCAGTTACAACTGTCAAAGCCTTCATAAACGTGGAGCTCCTGGTAGCTATTTCCAGCCTGCTAGAGGAAACCTTCACAAAGAAAGCAATTGCTTTCTCTGCCATAAACCATGTTGCCTGGAAACTCTGGATCTAATGCAGCACTCTTACATGTAGGGTGCTTAATAAATATCTTTGAAGGGTACTGAGTTTGGAGAACTAATATAGAATGATCACCAGAGAAGTATCTTCAGTGACTTCCTCTTTCTATGGCCTGAGGCCCCATGAACCTAATGAATAATGACTGTAGAGTCTTCTCATAGATGAGAAGAATTCTCCTTTCTGGGTCTCTGATTCTTTTCTTCAAGTTTTTGCTCTCATAGATAATCCTCAGGATCTATTTTATAACTGTAAATGGAGTATAACCTTTAAAATTTGAATCACTAATATTGTACAACTGTAACATATAATATAGAACAACTATATCTCAGTATAAAAAAAAAAAAAGAGTTAAACCTTTTCTTTGAAGCACTCATTCTCTACTACTTGAGATCCTAACAGTGTTTGTCATTTACACTAATGCACAAAGATTCCACAAACCCCCATCCCTACCTCAACACAGGACCCAGGCTGAGCCAATCACTGTACTCCATCCTTGGTACAATCTTAATCCAGGAGTGGATACCAGACCCATGGAGAGATAATTAGTATCTTCCCCAAGATGCAGAAATGGAAAGAAATCTTTCCACTAGATTAACTAAGGAAAATGTGAATATAGAGATATCTGTAGCCATCTTCCCCATCCTTTGTAGAGCACATCTATGTAGAATGCAGCCAAGTAAAACAAAGAGGTGGTAAGAGAGGATTTGAGCCTCTAGACTCAACATCTCAATTTGTGTATTTCTCAGTTTATGAGCCAATGATTCCCCATTTTGCTTAAGCTAGTTCATTTTGAGTTGGGTTTCTATTACTTGTAACAGAAAAAGCTTAACTAGTTCAACCACTTTCAAAGTAAAATCCAGGAGCCATGGATTTTACTTTATGTTTTAAGTGAAATTAACATACTTTCTGGATATATTTGCTTAGAGCAGTGTACAAGTTGAAAGCAACCAGAGTTGAAAATAATCAAGGCTGTGCATGAGATAGGACAGTTTCTTCCAAGGTGATTGACATCCAAGAATAGTGATCCTCTTTGGAAGGTAACAAAATGAATGATTCATGTTTTTCAGGAAGTATTCATTTGAAATATATGAAATCACCATTTGTTAGGTCAGAAATTGTCAAATATCAATGTCACTTGGTTCAAACTAATATAGTTATCAGATAAATAGAAAGAAGGTGTTTCACCTGGGTTGAACTTCAGTCATTACCTTGAGTGTGCTAGACTATGAGTTGTATTATTTGTAGAAGCCTCTATTGAAGTCTGGTGCATAACTTTGGAAGCACTGACACCCACGCTGATTATGTAGCTAGAAAACTGGCTTCATCTTTATGTTTGTATATGATCTGTCTTATGAGAAAATCTATATATTCTTATGAACCTAGTGATTTTCACAAACACAAGATAATTTTGAAAGATTTGACCAGCACTCTCAGCCTGCATGTTCACTTGCTTCAGTCACGTCCTCTGTCCATGGAATTCTCCAGGCAAGAATACTGGAGTGGGTCGGCATCCCTTTTTCCAGAGGATCTTTCTGACCCAGGGATTGAGCCCAGGTCTCTGCACTGCAGGCACATTCTTTACCATCTGAGCCATCTGGGAACATTTTTCTGTTTATCTAATAACAATATTATGTTGAATCAAGTGACATTGAAGAGATGCACAAGGCTCTTTTCAATTGTATTGGAATTATAACAATCAACTAATCAGACATAATCTGTGCCTTCGTGGAACTTACATTCTGGTGGAAACAAATAACTGAAAATTGAATTATATATTAGAAGTTCACAAGTACTATGAGCAATAAAAATGCAGGAAATTAGGTAGGGAATGTGAGATAGTTTACAATTTTATGCTAGCAAATGGTCAGGGAAAACTTCACTAAGAACATACTATTTAGGCAAAGTATTGATGGGGGTAAAAGAGCAAGCCATATAGCTGAAAGAGGAATGTTCTGACAGTGGAAATAGGAAGTTCAAACAGGCCAGCATGACTAGACAGAGCGAGCACAGAAAATCATAGGGAAGAACAGAAGTCAGAGAGGTCACCAGACACGGTACTTGTGGTTTGTAGATATTACAAGGATTGGACATTCACTTTGAATGAGATGGAAGCCCTCAGAGCATCTGGAGCAGGACTGGCATCATCTGACCTATATTTTGACAAAATCACTCTGGCTAATGTGTTGAGGAGAGAATGACTGGGGACAAGGTTGGAAGCAATCATGCAGCTCTAGCCGTCCTCCAGCTGAGAGATTATGGTGATCTAGAGTAGGGAACAGTGAAGGCAGAGAAAGTGATAGGCTTCTGGTCATAATTTGAATATGAAGGCATTCACCAGTGGTCTCAATTAGTCTACATTGGACCAATTCTTCCCTGATACTCAATTGGGAAAGCTGGCCCATCTGTGCAATCTAGTGACATTCTTGCTATGCAAAAAGCAAAACAAAATGAAACTAATAACCTGGCCCTTCCATCATTTTCTTTCAATTTTCTTCTCAGCTTAAGGACATTGGTCTTCTGGCTGTCATCATTAATAGCAACCCCTGGCACTATGCTCCAGCATCAGAGTCAAGAGTCTAAGAAACCATTCGCTACAGACTGGTCAAATATACTTGATCTTTTATGAGAAAACCATTTTCCTGGCTTCACCCTATGAATCCTCACTCACTGCTAATTCAGTTCATTCCAATCGAGTTTCAAAGGCAAATGGAAGCATTTTGTATTTTTCCAAATGGATTTTCTGGATTTAAAAGGTGTAGGAGGAGAGGTCAGAACGATGAGAAGTATTGAAAGAGGGATTCAAGGGGGACAACCAACAGAATTTTCTTCTGAACTCTGTATGTGCACTTGATCCACATTGAACCATTTTAGGTACTAATATGTTTTCAGAATCTTGCACTGTACTTGAAACCACATTGTATGTTCAAAAGCATTTGCTCTGCACAGTATAACCTCCTGGGTGTGTGTTTGCCTGCTAATAAACTCCTACCCAAGGCTTGTATGTATTGGCAGACAGGCTCATACCCTGGGGTGTGTTACTGCTTGAATAATTAGCCATCAATTATCACCAGTTCCATTTGCACTTGTTCCATTTGTACTTGTTCCATTTGCAGATCTCTGGAATTTCAAGCTTGTCCAATTAGCATGTTCTGAACTTTCTCCCACTTGTGAGAAAGCAGGATCGTAGTCCCTCCTTTGAGGAACTTCTTTCATGGCAGCTCTACACAATAACTCTATAAAAGGGGAATATTTTTATCAACCACTTTAAAGACTTTCTGAAAACATTCATATGTTCAAAACAGCAAAGTTATTTCTTGGCAGTCCTACCTTTTCTTGAGTTAGAAAGAGCTCTTGAGATTACTGCCTTTAACTGCTGAAGAAAATCAGGCCTGAAGAGTGAACATGACTTTCCCAGCATCAGGTCTCTTTCTATTCTGGTATGTGCTTAAAATTCACCTTTTACTTCAAGACTGAATTATTTTAGATCTGCAGAATTACAGGAATCTGTGGCACATTTCAAAATATCCCCTTCTCATGTCAACTACACCAACTGCTGATTTTACTAACCTTAGAATAAATGTTCCCTCACATGAATCTTTTTGTGTTGTCTCAATATTTTGAAAGCTTTAGGAGGCATAACTATGTGAAAATGTTGGTCAGTTGCATCTGGCTCTTTGCAACACCATGGACTGTAGCCTGCCAGGCTCCTCTGTCCATGGAATTCTCCAAGAATACTGGAATGGGGTGCCATTCCCTTCTCCAGGGGATCTTCCCAATCCAGGGATCAAACCCACATCTCCTGCATTTCAGGCAGATTCTTTACCATCTGAAAAGAATTGTCACCAGGGAAGTCACCAGGGAAGTCCTCGTAACTCTATGTCAATATTGCAATTAATAACATAGGGGAATTCCTTGGGGCCCAGTGGTTAAGAATCCACCCCACCAATGCAGGAGACACAGGTTTAATCCCTAATCCAGGAAGGTTCCACATGCTGTGGAGCAACTAAGCCTCTGGGCTACAACTACTGAGCCTGTGTGCCCCACAGGCCACGCTCTGCAAGAAGAGAAGTCACCACAATGAGAAGCCCGTGCACCACTACTAGAGAGTAGCCCCCATTCGCAGCAACTAGAGAAAACCTGGGTGAGTATCAAAGACCCAGAGCAACCAAAAATAAATAAATAAAAATTTTAAATTAATTATTTAAAAAAAAATAACACAGGGCCTCTCTTGGGTTTTCTAACTCAAGGTGGACTTTTACATATTTTGCTTTCATCCATGACTGGATAAAGTTTATAAAGACTGGTTGTCTCTGAGGCTTCTAACTCTCCTTTGCCAAATAGCAGCTTTTCAAGTTGCTGGTAGATCAGGTGACCTTGACTGCCCTGAAGCCACAAGTATTAACATAATTTTAGTGTAAACTGTACTAGAAGAAAAAGTGAAGTATACATTATGCTTTTGACCTTTGTATTTAATGGCTTACACAGGCTTCTGGATCTTTAAATTATAGATTTTGATCCCCATTCAACTATATGAGTCCTTAATAGCTGACCTATTTTGTCTCTTTCATAGACATAACTTGAAATGGTCCAGCCTTTGAAGGGTAAATCTGTATGCAATGTGGTGGGAAAAAGCTCTGATTGGTGACATGGTTAACAATTTAACAGATATTTTTCCATATACCTTTTCCTTCATGAACTTCACTATACTTATAACATTCTTTTATCTCATAGGAGAGTATGCATGAAGATTAAGTTAATAAAGCTGAATCAGATAGTTAAAATTTTAGTAATTTGATCATTCAAGTGATGATAGAATGACTAGAAAATTATACTACAGTCAAGAAACCATCGTTTTGTCCAGATCTACAACTTATCAGTTGGTTTCCTGAATCAGTGAAGAGTACCGTTGAGAACTTGACTTTTAGGATAAGAGTGACACACTCAGGGTGTGACCTTGGACAAGCTACTTGATCCCTATATGCCTTATTGTTTCTGTCTATGACGTGAATAGTGATGTCTATTTTGCAAAGCTTACTGTGAGGGTTATATGATTTTTACATAAATATCTCAGCATTTAGGAATTGTTATTATTACCATGAGGAGCCAGAAAAGGATGCACAGGACTATGTTTTCTGAGGATGCTAGATGAGAGTAGTGAAACTTAAAGTGAAACAAGGCAGAGTACATCAATTTGAGAACAACCCTCTCACATTACAAGATTTAACATCCATGCAAGGATTCTGGGATACTGTGGCAAAACACTGCTGGGGAAACTCCTTTACCAGTAGCACCACCTGGGAAGCCCCGTACAAAGCAGAAAAACTTACCAGATGGTTGTGTCATACTGCAGACCCTGGGAATGCATCCTTACCAAAGTAATAATGAAAGTGGCAATGAAAGGGACACCAGTTTGACTATCAAGTTTGGTGGGGGTGACATCTGTAGGCCACATCTAAAAACAGACTCACTGATAACAATGGGGTGACAGGGTTCTGAAAAAAAAAAAAAAAGGAAGTCACATGGTAGAGCTTAATATCAGAAGCAAGGTGGTAGATATAATATTCATAATGAGTGGTCAGGTTGCAGTGGCAGCCAAGGGATCCTGATCTGCAGAAAATTATAGAGGTAGCTAGTAGAACACAGCATTTTTAGAGGCAAAATTGATGTGCAGCCAAAATAAGTGTCTATGTGTTTGTCTATACAGTAAAGAAGGACTTCCCTGGTGGCTCAGATGGTAAAGTGTCTGTCTACAATGTGGGAGACCCGGGTTTGATCCCTGGGTCGGGAAGATTCTCTGCAGAAGGAAATGGCAATCCAATCCAGTACTATTGCCTGGAAAATCCCATGGACAGAGGAGCCTGTAGGCTACAATCCACGGGGTCGCAAAGAGTCGGACACGACTGAGCCACTTCGCTTTCTTTTCTTTCTGTACAGTAAATGCTGGAGAAGGGCATGGCAACCCACTCCTGCATTCTTGCCTGGAGAATCCCATGGACAGAGGAGCCTGATGGGCTACAGTCCATGCAGTCACAAAAAGTCAGACAAAACTGAAGAGACTTAACACAGCACAGCCAATAAATTAAAAATTTTTGGACACAATGGGAAAAGGAGAGTGTGGGATGATTTGAGAGAGTAGCACTGAAACATATACATTACCATATGTAAAATAAATAGCCAGTGTGAGTTTGATGTATGACACAGGGAACCCAAAGTCAGTGCTCTGTGACAACCTAGAGTGGTGGGATGGGAAGGGAGGTGGAAGGGGGATTCAGGAGGGAGGGGACACATGTATACTTGTGGCCAATTCATGTTGATCTATGCAGAGACCATCACAATATGGTAAAGTAATTATCCTACAATTAATATGAATTTAAAAAGAATGAATAATCATGAATGCAAGGGTTTTCTTCCTGATCAAAAGACATGATCTCTTGCCCAATTTCCTGAGTGAGCCTATTGTCAGACCTCTATAACCTAAGGACTAGATACCGCAGATCCATAGAGTAAGGACTCTGTAATGCCAGAGCAAGTATACATGGGAACAATAATCCCATTAATTCTGAAAAAGGAAAATAATTCCTCTATGGATAAAATATTCAACACTAAAAAGGAAGGTACAAAAGTATTATCAGAAAGTATAGAGATTTCTTTTGAGCAATAAAAAGTGGTATATCTCAATGAAGTCAAAGCATCATTAGAAATTAACACCAGCATAATTATTTAACCATAAAATAACAGTGTGTGCATCCTGGTATCCATATCTCTCTCTCTGCTCTCACTTTTCTGTTCTCCTGCTCTCCTTCTTTCTTTCTCTCTGCTAGAAGACAACAAAATCATAGAAATTAAAATTTTCAGTACAACCTAAAATCAGAGTTCTATGAACACACAGCAATATTATTTATGTATATTTCCTTAAATATTTTTGAAACATTTAGGAAAAAATCAAAGAACATACATCTCACAGAACAAAAAGTATAATTGGTCAATAGCAAAATGACTTGTTTATAAAAATCAAATCTTTGGGGATCAATTTAATCACTGTATGAATGACAGATTAATATGTTTATAATGTTGGATGCTGAAGCTTTCTTAAGCAGGACTCAAAAGGCAAACCTGTGATTATCAATGTTCTTAAAATTTGATACATCAGGGTTAAATACAATCTATGTGACCAAAACATTATCACCCCCCCCCAAAAAAAAGAGAGATCAGAAGAAACTATTTCTAACACATATAAATGGTGACAATTAACATTTGAATGCATCCATTTTACCTAAAAATCAATCACAAAAGTACAAATATTAAATATAAAGAGTGGCAAAGGATTAGAGTGGACAATTTATCAAAGAAAAAATTGAAAAGATGGTCAATTTCTCTGGTAATTTGAAAAGTGCAAACTAAAAGATAGACAAACAAAAGTAGGGAAGTGCCATTTTCATCCATCATGTTGACATTATTTAAAAGTTCAACAATGTTAAATGTTGATCAAAATGAGGAGAATTGGATTCTCTTTTAAAATATCAGCATAGGGAATTTCCTGGTAGTCCAGTGGCTAAGACTCAGCACTCCCAGTGCAGGAGGCCCAGGTTCGATCCATGGTTGGGGAACTAGATCTCACATGCTACAACTAAGAGTTCACATACCACAGCTAAGGATTCCACATGCCATGATTAAGACCTACCTCAGCCAAGTGAATATATTTTTTTAATTAAAAGAAAACTTTTAGAACCAATTTGTCAATATCTATAAAATGACTTGCTAGGAATTTGATTAAGATTGCACTGAATCTATAGATCAAGTAAAGAACTGCTATCTTCATAATATCATGTTTCCAGTAAATTCTTAAGTATTTTACTTTTAATTGTGTATTAAATAATTTTCATACACATAGCAGATAAATAAGGTGAAATTCCATTTCTTTATCCTATACTGTTTTATCAGAGACTTTTCTTTCCCTTTATTCAATGTGCAAAAAAGAATATATCTATGCAGATCCGGTATTTGCCAACAAATGGAGTCTGTGGTGTGTTTCTGTCCCTTCACCCCACTTTTCTTCCATGAGTGATGATGCCAGTTAATCTCAACAAAAATATTGCACTGTAAACTTTATGGTCTCATATTAAAGCAGCAAATCAGCAGAGTAATGAATTTCAAAATACTGGAGTAAAAATAAGCACATTTGCATGAAATTCACAGTAAAACATGTCCTTAGTTGACAAAATGCTTAGCTATCACAAACAAGACTTAAAATTTACACCTGGAAACCCCTACATTTGGGATTTAGTATAATACCCTTGGCAGATCTGTAGCTTGAGAGCAGATGGATATACACGGGAGTGGGCCCAGTTTCCAGCAAGTATTTTTCCAGTATATTTCATTTGAATTGGGTTGAAACATTTCCTAACTCCGTCATTCCTGTCTTTATCGTGGTAAACCAAAGAAGCTCTGGCAACACAAAAGTTCACAATATGTGAGTAAACCAGGGTTCTTCCTTTTCCTATCCTATCTATTACAAACTCACAGGTGGTTATTATCTTCCTTAGGAAAAAGGAGATGGTTACCACTCCCCTCTCAGTCTCCTGCTCTGTCTTGTGTGAATAATTGTTTCCCACCATGTGAGGAATAACTAAAGATCCAAGAGGAGAGGTATAATACTTTAGCCACCTTCCAAAACAAAATCCACGGACATCGCTGTTCAATCATGACACAGTGTTTGAAACCTGTTTGATATTGGACTAGGAATGTGGGAAAATGAACAAAATATATAAAACATATATTTTCAAACCCTGAAAAACATGCGTATTATGACAGTCAGACTAGGAAGAGGGAAAACAGGAGATAAAAGATAATCATCCAATCTCTCTTCCCAGAGGCCCCTTCTACACTGCTATGCAGGAATGGGGACCCAAGCAAAACATAGAGGTTTTGTTGATTTGAGTTAGACATTTAGAATTAAAAATGCTGGTGTAGCTGAAATATGTAAGGCAGAATCTTGGAAAGAGGGATCTGTATAGACAAAGAGCTCCAGGAGTGTGCACCGGGTCCCTGTGAGTGTACTGTAGAACTTCGAATTACACAGACAGAGGGTAAAACTTCACAAGAATTAGGCAAAGGGACAGTAAGGAGCTGTGAGGTGAGCAATTCTGAAAACTCGCAGAGGCCTAGACTCCATTTGAGTTTTGACCAGGTAGAGTAGAGAGACTTGACTGGACACCTGACACATGCAAAGAGAGATCTTAAAAGAATCACACCTCAGTAGTAGGGACCCATTAGGCTTAGAGTCAAGGCAACTATAGACATTGTCCTGAAAGGCTTAAAAACAATTCTCATAGAGATCTTGCACAGGTATCTATCCAACAGAAATTAAAACATCTATTTATAAAAAGACTTATTCACAGATTTTTATAGCAGTTTCTTTTTTAAATTCCTGCATATTGGGGATATTAATCATTTCCATTAAAAGAGAAATGTTTTGTTGATCAAGTTAACACTACTAAGCAGAGACTGAATTACTGAAACACACATAAATATGGATGAATCTCAGAAATACAATGCTGTGATTCAGATGGTAAAGAAACTGCCTGCAATGCAGGAGACCTGGGTTTGAACCCTGGGTTGGGAAGATCCACTGGAGAAGGGCATGGCAATCACTCCAGTATTGCTGACTGGAAAACCAAGAATAGAAAAGAAAAGAGAAGAAAAGAAAAGCCTAGCAGGCTACGATCCATAGGATCGCAGAGTGGGACACAGCTGAAATGATTTACCACACACGCACACACGCACAAGCTCCAGAAGCCAGACACAGAGAGCATTTGCTGCATAATTTCATTTATATGGAGTTCAAAAACAGGAAAACTGACCTTGGTTGATAAATATTAGATCAATAATTGCCTGTGGGGAGGTGGCAATGACTAGATGTTGGCATGGGGAAATTTTCTTAGTGATAGTAATCTTCTATATCTTGATTGTGGTTTCAGAAGTACAGGTACCTGTCAAAGCCAATTAGTGGCAGTAGATTTAAAATGGCTTCATTGTATGTAAATAAATTATTTATATAGTCATTATATATAAATAAGTTACATACGTCAGTATATTCAGTTCTGTTCAGTCGCTCAGTTGTGTCCAACTCTGCAACCCCATGGATTGTATAGTTCATGGAATTCTCCAGGCCAGAATACCGGAGTGGGTATCATTTCCCCTCTCCAAGGGATCTTCCCAAGCCAGGGATCGAACCCAGGTTTCCTACACTGCAAGCTGATTCTTTACCAGCTGAGCCACAAGGGAAGCCCCACCAACACCCAGAGCCTACAAATTCACGTCCATCATGTCAGTGATGCCATCCAACCATTTCATCCTCTGTTATCCCTGTCTCCCCTTCTCCTCCCACCTTCAATCTTTCCCAGCATCAGGGGGCTTTTCAAATGAGTCGATTCCTTGCATCAGGTAATATTAGAGTTTCAGCTTCAGCATCAGTCCTTCCAATGAATATTCAGGACTGATTTCCTTTAGGATTGACTGGTTGGATCTCCTTGCAGTCCAAGGGACTCTCAAGTGTCTTGTTTAGCACCACATTTCACAAGCATCAATTCTTTGGCACTCAGCTTTCTTTATAGTCCAACTCATCAGTATATTATATGTANTCTTTAGGATTGACTGGTTGGATCTCCTTGCAGTCCAAGGGACTCTCAAGTGTCTTGTTTAGCACCACATTTCACAAGCATCAATTCTTTGGCACTCAGCTTTCTTTATAGTCCAACTCATCAGTATATTATATGTAAGCAAATCTCAATAAAATTGTTGTCAAAATTAAAAACAATAATATGTAGATAGATAGCTGTCCAAGTTTCTTCTTGATAGAAACCTTCGATGTCTTAATCACAGGACAGCCAGAGGGAGGAGAGCAAAGTATCCTTCTTGCAGGCTTTCAGATTCCCATTAATTGTGTGGTATAGTGTATCAGTTGTTAATTATGAATCTTAACTCAGTGTCATGGGTCTTGAACTTAATATAAAATTCTCTTAAGTTATGACAGTAGATTGTAGGCTCCTTTTTAAGGGCACTTTTATGGTTTTCAGATACTGTGTTTGTAGGGAAAGGCTCAGTGTTGGCTGCTAGATAAATGCCACCTTAACTCAAAAGTGTGAGGTTCAAAGGATGTTCATCTTCACTGCCCTTCCTCTATGAAGAGTTTCTTTCAGTTCTGATGTTTTTCTCTCACACTGACTCCTATAAACTGACTCAGTCCTTTGTATTTTTGTATTATTTATAGCACATATTGTCCTATATCATTTCTCATCTACCATCATCCTCTCTCCACTTGCTATCCCACCTACCACCTAATAAATCCTAAAGAATAGAGTACCCGTAAGTAAAAATTGAATTTGCTAATAATGCTCACTGAATCAATAAAAGAGTTTCTGCAAAGAAAAACAAATGGATGGCGGGTCCAATAGTTGGATAGTAAAATCTAAAATAAAGAATAGAATGCTCACTGATACATAACACAGTATAAACGTCCTAGGCTTTGGAGTCTTAGTTTTCCTGTTTGAAGAAAGAGAGTGATATATTTGGGCACATGTAGCTTTATGAGAAATATACAAGCTAAAACATGTGCCCACAAATATACAATAAACCTAATAATCAATGTGTGCCTTCCGAGGTATGTATGTCATATGTATAGATAGAATATATATATATATACATATATATATATATATACACACACACACATACACACACATGGATATTCATTTATATGTGTGAATAGTTAATTTTTTATATGTAGTATATACAGATACATAGCTAAATATATGTATTATAACACCTATGTTATAATATGTTCACAGCAGCACATTCACAATAGCCAAGACAAAGAAGCAACCTAAATGTCCATCAGCAAAGGAATGGATAAAGAAGTGGTGTGTACACACATACACGTATATACATGATGGAATACTACTCAGCCATAAAAAAAAGAAAAAAATAATGCCATTTGTAGCAACATGGATCAACTGGAGATTGTCATACTAAATGAAGCAAGTCAGAAGGACAAAGACAAATACCATAGGATATCACTTAAATGTGGAATCTAATATATGACACAAATGAACCCATTGGTGAAACAGACACAGAATCAGGGACATAGAGAACAGACTTGTGGTTGCCAAGGGAGAAGGGGTTGGAGAGAGGTGGAGTAAGAGTCTGGAGTTAGCAAATGTAAGCTTTTATATATAGAATGAATAAACAACAAGGTCCTAGGTATAGCACAGAAAACTATGTTCAATACCCTGTGATACTGAATTCAGTTATACATATATATGTATGGTGGTGGTGGTGGTGGTTTCGTCACTAAGTTGTGTCCAACTCTTGCAACCCCATGGACTGTAGCCTGCCAGGCTCCTCTGTCCATGGGATTTTCCAGGCAAGAATATTAGAGTGGGTTTCCACTTCCTTCCTCAATATGTATGTATAAGAATGTATATATGTATAAANGTGGTGGTGGTGGTGGTTTCGTCACTAAGTTGTGTCCAACTCTTGCAACCCCATGGACTGTAGCCTGCCAGGCTCCTCTGTCCATGGGATTTTCCAGGCAAGAATATTAGAGTGGGTTTCCACTTCCTTCCTCAATATGTATGTATAAGAATGTATATATGTATAAAAAGAATTTATATAGATGAAAAAGAATTTCTTCCTGAAATGCAGGAGACTGCTGTTTGATTCCTTGGTCAGAAAGATCCCCTGGAGAAGGGATAGACTACTTACTCCAGTATTCTGGCCTGGAGAATTCCATGGACTGCATAGCTCATGTGGTCACAAAGAGTCAGACAAAACTGAGCGATTTTCAGTTTCCACCAGGGAAAAAGAATATTGTAAATCACATACACTTCAACAAAAAATAAATAAAAATAATAAATATATGTATTATAAATATATATCCAGTAGCATTAGAAAATAAACTGTTTTATCAGATATTTCATTAAAATTCCAGGTTATGCATAGAAAACTCCCATACAACCATGATTTCCTTTGTTCTATTGAGATGTTTCTTATTTATACTTTTATTTCATAGACATGCAATACATTAAGATCATGAAATTTGCAATATATTAATGAAGGTGTTAAGCTATCCTATACAAGCCACTTGACATCTTAAGCTAATCGATATTTATGCTAAGAGACATAACCTAGAAAGAAAGATTGGATTGTTGTATGACTTCCAATCTGGATTAAAAAATGAATATTTGACAGTAAATTATAATAAGCTGCAAAATATTTGGTTTAGCTGAGCTGAATATTTGGCCTAATCGGTGGATATGCCACTTAAAAAATCAAGCGTTACTTAGGCATTTGCTGACATATCAGGTTAAGAGTCTTATTTTTTTTTAATATCACAATACTCATGTTGACTATATGTATAGACACTGTATCCAAAAAAAATAGAAGCTTCATATAAATAAAATGCACAAAAGATGCACTGAAAATTTCTTTTTAAAATTATAACTAAATAAATAAAATTATAACTAAACAATAGTTATTGCTTTTGTTAGATCTGACACAACTTATTCATTAGAGAGCAACAAGTGTGCACATCTGTATATCTGCATACTAAAATTAGTTGTTCAGGAACAAAAGGTTGCTTAGAATACATAACCTCTTACTCGTTTAAATTATATGTTTCCGAGTGGAGTATTATGATCTTGTTTTCAACTACATGTATGTGACTCCTTAATTACAAAGCAGGCATTTTAAACATAGTGTTTACTTCAAAGCATTGTATCTCAGAATAAAAATGCATTAGAAGCAGTGATCAGGAGGAGGAGGGAGGTATATTCAATGCCTTGGACATAGACATCAGGATCTTCATCCTCCATTCTCAGGAAATTCTGTTGTGACCAGAGTTAATGCAGTGTAGACCGAATGCAGCTGTTTAGCTATGAAAATGCTGATAGTTCATGAAGAATCATATCATACTGTTTTTGAGATTCATTATTAGTATTATTGAAAAGGATAAGGGTGAGAATGGGACCAAGGGAATGCTGTCACAATGTAAATATATATATTTATTATCTCAGTTAGCTCTGTCAAGTTAGGGAATGAGGTTTAGTGGTGGTTCTTGCCAGTTGCGAAAGGGGAAGTTAGCGAGGAGGGAGATAACAGGAGTTAAGCTCAAATATAGAACTAGACACTGAGAATCATGGCCAAAGTACCCAATATATAAAATCCAAAAGGATGAGATAATTGAGCTTGTTTCAGTAATTATTGTGATTTCAGTTCTTTCCCAGAAAGATCCTAGCTGGAAAAGGATGGGGAGCAAGGGTGTCAAAGGTATGATCCAACCCTCTAGGAGGAGAACAGCAAGAATTTGGGTTAAATGGAAGGTTCCAGGGTTTGGAGTCATCTATAATACCAGTGGGAATTGTAGGACCAAGGAAACCATGAAAGAAAATGCTAACCAGCATAGAGAGTGCACTGACATGGTGGTCATGCAGGTATACAGTCCTGTGCCTGCTAAATCAAGAGCAAAAACTTAGTCTAGACCTGACTTAATGGTTTGTTGTGGCTCTTTTTATATGCCTGCTATCTGCTGGGTTGACTCAGGGACCAC
Source organism: Oreotragus oreotragus (assembly GCA_006410675.1). Classification (NCBI taxonomy): domain Eukaryota; kingdom Metazoa; phylum Chordata; class Mammalia; order Artiodactyla; family Bovidae; genus Oreotragus; species Oreotragus oreotragus. The sequence continues at coordinate 17,921 of SJYX01012285.1, read as the reverse complement.
ATGTGACTGCATAGGCAGAGGGCGTCAGTGCCTCCAACTGTGAGGGGCTGGAAGGGGCAGGGCAAGACAAAGATAAAGGTGTTTCATTATGTGTGAATCAACCCTGAATATTCATTGGAAGGACTGATGCTGAAGCTGAAGCTACAATACTTTGGCTAGCTGATATGAAGAATTGACTCATTGGAAAAGACCCTGATTATGGGAAAGATTGAAGGCAGGAGGAGAAGGGGGTGACAGACGATGAGATGGTTGGACAGCATCACCAACTTGATGGACATGAGTTTGAGCAAACTCCGGGAGATAGTGAAGGATGCTGCAGTCCATGGGTTCACAAAGACTCTGACATGACTCAGCAACTGAACAATAACACAATGCATACAGTGGTGCATCTACTCTGAATAGCTAATGACATCTCCCTGTTCTAGCCACCTTGCATTTAGTTCAAAATATGTGGAAAGAAAAATTAAAATGGAGTGATACATGGTATTTTTGCTTAGTTAGTAAATACAACAAATATGACCCAAGATGAATGATGAATGAGGAAGTAGTTGTCACATTAAGTAGGTACCAATGGCTCTTAACCCATGCAATGTTTAACATGTCTAGTGAGTCCCTTTAATAACATTTGATGTCCCAACAACTAAGATGTTTACTTTCATACAGATGGCCAACAGCACATGAAAAGATGATCAACATCTCTAATTATTAGACAAATGTAAATCAAAACTATAGTGAGGTAGCAGTCAGAATAGTCATCTTGAAAAAGTCTACAAATAACAAATGGTGGAGAAGGTGTAGAGAAAAAGGAGCCCTCCTGCACTGTTGGTGGGAATATAAATTGGTACATCATTATTGGAAACAGTATGGAGGTTCCTAGAAAACTAAAAACAGAACTACCACATGATTCAGCAATTCCACTCCTGGGCACATATCTGGAGAAAACCATAATTTGAAAAGATACATGCATCCTTATGTTGATAGCAGCACTGTTCATAATAGCCAAGACATGGAAGCAACCTAAGCGCCCATCAACAAATTAATGGATAAATAAGATGTGTGTATACACACACACACACGAACAAACATTAAGGAATACTACTCAGTCATAAACAAGAAAGACAATGTCATTTGCAGCAATATGGATTCAAAGTGAGATTATCATACTAAGTGAAGTCTGAAAGAGAAAGACAAATACTATATAATATCACTTATATGTGGAATCTGAAATATGACACAGATGAACCCATCTATGAAACAAAAACAGAATCACAGACAGAAAAGACTGGTGATTGCCATGGCAGAAAGGGTTGGAGTCAGCAAATGTAAGTTTTTATATACAGAATGGATAAACAACAGGTCCTACTATATAGCACAGAGAACTATATTCATTATCCTATGATAAACCATAATGGTTTATATAAAAGAGAATATATACATCAAAAAAGAATGTATATATAGATATGTATGTATATGTATAACTGAATACTTCACTGTACAGCAGTAACTAACACTGTAAGTCAACTACANATAGCACAGAGAACTATATTCATTATCCTATGATAAACCATAATGGTTTATATAAAAGAGAATATATACATCAAAAAAGAATGTATATATAGATATGTATGTATATGTATAACTGAATACTTCACTGTACAGCAGTAACTAACACTGTAAGTCAACTACAATTCAATTAAAAAAATTTTAAATTATAATGTTTACTTTCACAAAAGGAGATGAAGCAAGTTCACACACGTTAACATAGTCCATGACAAAGCCACATGTAAAAACAGATTTACATGCCACAATAAATAATCTGTGGCATCATCAATTAGATGATGTTAACTTACCCATCATTTAATTTTTCTCAGTGATTAAATATATTACTACAACTCTTCTGAGGCCACAGTATGAGCATACTGGAGTCCTAATTAGCCACCACAAGTTGTTTAGTGCAATACTGATAGAACAAAACCTGGAATCTGAATCCCTTTTTAAACAGTTTATGCAAATTTACTCTTTATTATCTGGCTATTTGAAATCACAATTGAACTTTTAAATGGAGTAATAATTTTACTCAGTAAAGTGTGCATGCTTCCAGCATCTCGTCCCTCTCTCTCTCACTTGTTTATTCTGTAACAAAATTATAGTGTTGTCACAGCATGCAATTTTAGTTCTCCTTAAACCTATGTTGCTGAAAAACATACTGGTCCCTAAGGCTCACCTTTGGTGCTTTCACACAAAACCTTTTCCCTTATAGGCGATACTGACAAAAAAAATGGCTAAAATTTTCTATTCAAGCCACAGTTACAGGAGCAAAATGGAGCTTTTGCCTCATTTTCCAATTAAGTTTAAAATAAAAGTATTTTCTCCCATACACTCACAAGCATATGATTCTAGACTGTTTTTGTTCTGCTCTCTAATCCCCTCTCCATTTCTGGATCACATCAATAGATTNAAGCCACAGTTACAGGAGCAAAATGGAGCTTTTGCCTCATTTTCCAATTAAGTTTAAAATAAAAGTATTTTCTCCCATACACTCACAAGCATATGATTCTAGACTGTTTTTGTTCTGCTCTCTAATCCCCTCTCCATTTCTGGATCACATCAATAGATTTCATTTATATAGAGTGAAGATAATACAATCTCCAGCTCTGTTTTTCAAGTGAAGGTATTGCCTTTGCAAACCTCAAATGGTGATCAACAGATAACTAAAGCAACAGCTCTGCTTTAGAACAGATCAAAAGTGTCAGTTTTCCTTATATATAAGGATGCTTAAAAATGGTGACAGAGATGAGAAGCAGAAAGTCAGATGCAAGAAAATGTCATAGTTCAGGGAACTCTCTTGGTTAGAATTATGAAAGAAGAAAGAGTTGACATTTGTCAGAGAAGATGAGTGATGTCACTGTTGTTGAAATGGATGTTATGCATGAGGAAGATAGGACCACATACTCAAAATGAATAGTTTTCTGTCATTAATAGAGATCAAGTTTATAGGGTTTACTATGTGATATATTGGTTAAGAGCATGAGGGCAGACTCAAAACTGAAGAGAAAAAGACGTACCGAAAGCAAACATTTCTGGCCCATTTTAAGTGGACAGTATCTTCTCTTCAGGAAGTTTCCAACAGTCTTCACTTGCAACCTAGGGTGATGAGGATAAATGTGCTTACTAATAATTTTCAAATGCTTTCAGTGAAGATCATTATTAGGTTTTGATGGTGTAGTTCACTTGACTCAAAAGTAAATCTCTCTTTTCCAAGAAAAGCTGAATCTATCCTGAATTTGAATGCCAAGATCCTTGAGAGCCACAGAATTGCAGCATTCACCACCAGTATGGAAAATCAAAGACTCTATTGACCAATGATGTAATTTGATAAAAAAAAAAAATGTAGAGAGGTGAAGTAAGACACTGGGAGGAACTCATTATCTATTCTGCTTGCATTAAAATATAGTGAAGGTTCTGCTATAATGAATTCATGAAATAATACAAATAAGGGCTACAGAATCAGGTAAAGTGTATCTGTTTCCCACATCTACATTCATGCCAAAAATCAATCAATGAAATGAGAAAAAAAATGATACATTTCTGAGGGAGTAGGCACTCATTAAATGATTTCTGCAAGTGATAGAATACTTTGATTCAAGTTTGGATAGTATTTCAGGTTATTTTAATTCCTATGGTTGTTATTAGCATCCCCAATTCCCCATCAAGTTCAGTTTTGTAGCAGGAGTAATTAATATGCATGGTGTTTCTCTCATTTGCCTGGAATTATAGATGATGACTCCAGCACCAGTGTTCTGGGCTTTATCTTGCAAATGGGACATTGACTAAAATGTGAAGACCACTGAGTCCCTTGCACTCACATAATTTGCATTTGGGACATAATAAGTTCCGCTTATATAAGGATGGCTTGATCAGTTCTCAAATTGATCATTTTTTTTTTAAATACTGACATTAGTGCACATTCTTGAAGAGAAGTAGACAGGGTCCTAGAGAAAGAAATAGAGATGATTACCTCTAACACAATCTTGCAGTGTTTTGGCTAAGGCACTTCGTCTTGGTTGTCATAATGTTCTAACTGTTTCACTGGTAAAGAAAGAGCATCCCACTATTTCAGGATTCTCAAATGGGCGTGGCAGGGAAGAACAGTAACATGCATTCAACAAAAGGCCTATTGGCAAGTCCTGGATGAGCTTTCACTTTCAAAATACAGATTCCTACCCTAACTCTCCTCTCCGCCTATCTTCTAGAAGACATAATATTAGTGATGGCTTTCCTGGTGGCTCAGCAGTAAAGAATCCACCTGCCAATGCAAGAGACATGGATTTATTCCCTGGATCAGGAAGATCCCCTGGAAGAGGGCATGACAATATACTCCAATATTCTTGCCTGGAAAATTCTGTGGACAAGAGGAGCCTAGTAGGCTACAGTCTATGGGGTCACAAAAGAGTCAGACACAACTTAGTGACTATACAACAACATTAAGGATAAATTGTCACATATATTAATAGAACTGAAGCCAAAATCTGGTTAAAAATCACTAGGCCAAATGATCTCTAGAAATTTCTTCCAAAATTAATATCTTATGGATATAGGAAGACAATAATTGCTTGCATTATTAGCAAACACTTCTAAATGTTCTCTTGTTTCACCATACTCTCCTAGGAGAATTAAATGACACTGACATGTGAAGTAACACAATGATTCACCTTGTGCATACTGTGCACTCCATAAGTGGAAGTTGCCTTCCTTTCACCCACAGCAATTGATGAAAATGTTCCTCATATATGGTATGCTTGATGATGGTATATAAAATGACAGGGTGGGGGGGCAGTGAAGGGAGGATGAGCACTACTTTCCTAAGAGAAGACTTGTAAATTGGAAATGACTCTGAGCATTGAGTTGACTCCAAAACCTGTTGATTCATGGTGACCTTTAGCAGATGTCACTACACAGCTCTTATCTAGAAAAAAGACAAGACCATTCCCAGGTTCTGTAATATACAGCCAGCCAGCCATATCATTTCATTTAAAATATTTTTATTTAATGAAAATCTTTTCCAAACGTGAGCCCTGCCTATTCATTACACAGGAAGCATCCTCGTCATCATTTATGGAGTAGTTGTCTACGTCCAAGGTAAGAGAAACCCAAGTAAGATGGTAGGTGTTACAAGAGGGCATTAGAGGGCAGACACACTGAAACCATAACCACAGAAAACTAGTCAATCTAATCACATGGACCACAGCCTTGTCTAACTCAATGAAACTAGGCCATGTCATATGGGGCCACCCAGGATGTGTGGGTCACGGTGCAAGGTCTGACAGGATGTGGTCCACTGGAGAAGGGAATGGCAAACCACTTTAGTATTCTTGCCTTTAAAACCCCATGAACAGTATGAAAAGGAAAAAGGAGAGGATACTAAAAGGGGAACTCCCCAGGACAGTAGGAACCCAATATGCTACTGGAGATCAGTGGAGAAATAACTCCAGAAAGAATGAAGGGATAGAGCCAAAGCTATAACAATAAGCAGTTGTGGATGTGACTGGTGATAGAAGCAAGGTTTGATGCTGTAAACAGCAATATTGCATAGGGACCTGGAGTGCTAGGTCCAGGAATCAAGGCAAATTAGAAGTGGTCAAACAGGAGATGGCAAGAATGAATGCCAACATTCTAAGAATCAGCTAACTAAAATGGACTGGAATGGGTGAATTTAACTCAGATGACCATTATATCTACTACTGTGGGCAGGAATCCCTTAGAAGAAATGGAGTAGCCATCATGGTCTACAAAACAGTCTGAAATGCAGTACTTGGATGCAATCTCAAAAATGACAGAATGAATTCTGTTCATTTCCAAGGCAAACCATTCAATATCAGAGTAATCCAAGTCATGCCCCAACCAGTAACACTGAAGAAGCTGAAGTTGAACGGTTCTATGAAGACCTACAAGGCCTTTTAGAACTAACACCCAAAAAAGACTTCCTTTTCATTATAGGGGACTGGAATAGAAAAGTAGGATGTCAAGAAACACCTGGTGTAACAGGCAAATGTGGCCTTGGAATATGGAATGAAGCAGGGCAAAGGCTAATAGAGTTATGCCAAGAGAACACACTGATCATAGCAAACGCCCTTTTCCAACAACACAAGAAAAGACTCTACACATGGACATCACCAGATGTTCAACACCAAAATCAGATTGATTATATTCTTTGCAGCCAAAGATGGAGAAGCTCTATACACTCAACAAAAACAAGACTGGGAGCTGACTGTGGCTCAGATCATGAGCTCCTTTTTGCCAAATTCATACTTAAATTGAAGAAAGTAGGTAAAACCACTAGACCATTCAGGTATGATATAAATCAAAACACATGATTATACACTGGAAGTGAAAAATAGATTTAAGGGACTGGATCTGATAGATAGAGTGCCTGATGATCTATGGACTGAGGTTCATGATATTGTACAGGAGACATGGATCAAGACCATCCCCATGGAAAATAAATGCAAAAAAGCAAAATGGCTGTCTGGGGAGGCCTTACAAATAGCTGTGAAAA
>SJYX01012284.1:82459-106535 GCA_006410675.1 Oreotragus oreotragus | reverse complement strand
CATTTTTATTGGCAGAAATTGTGTTTCATATAATTAATAGGAAGTTTTTACTGGGTAAAGAAGGAGAAACAAAGAGTTTTAATTATTATGCATAGAAATGTGTATTTATATTTGTCAAGAATTAATAACTTCTAAATTCTAAATTTGTTTCAATGCCAGTATGTATCACATATCCTAAACTAAATCAGAGTGTTTCTGAAATTTTTTGAAAATTCAGACTTTCAAGGTGACTTATTTTCTATCCTTCCAACCACTTATCCTTCATTCTCAATTAAAAATATTTTCTATCCATTCATAGTTACCTGAAAGTTGAATTACATATTCTGTTTTCTTTAAATGCTTGACAAGTGTCATGTAAATTTTATGTAAGCTTCATTCTCATGTTGTTTAACAAAATTTATGTCTGTAAAAAGCTTGAAAGTAAAATATACTTATTTATAACTTTACAGGTAAGTATTGAAGAAGATAACATATACATTGTTATTTTTACTTATTCATCTTAGATTTTTTAAAACTGTGGTATAATGACATAAACATTATACTAATTCCTGGTGTGGAATGTAATGATTTGACATTTGTATATACTGCAAAATTATCACTGCAATAAGTCCAGTTAATATCCATCACCATACACAGGTCAATAGATCATGTCTCACTCTTATCCTTATTGTTGCATGATGGGTTGACAAGTTTGGTCTTAGTCATACTTCTCTATTCCAGTCCATAATCTTCTCTCATGTTGCTTCCTTTGATTGAAATGGTCTAACTGACCTGCCTTTGCTGGGCCAAGTCCTATTCCTTTAAGTTGCTACTTGTGGTAGATGGAATAATGGCCATGCAAAGAGAACAGACTGGTTCCAAATAGGAAAAGGAGTACGTCAAGGTTGTATATTGTCACCCTGCTTATTTAACTTATATGCAGAGTACACCATGAGAAACGCTGGGCTGGAAGAAACACAAGCTGGAATCAAGATTGCTGGAAGAAATATCAATAACCTCAGATATGCAGATGACAACACCCTTATGGCAGAAAGTGAAGAACTAAAGAGCCTCTTGATGAAAGTGGAAAAAGAGAGTGAAAAAGTTAGCTTAAAGCTCAGCATTCAGAAAACTAAAATCATGGCATCCAGACCCATCACTTCATGGCAAATAGATGGGGAAACAATGGAATGGGGAACAAACAAAAGTGATGGGGAAACAAAATAAAGTGATGGACTTTATTTTGGGGGCTCCAAAATCACTGCAGATGGTGATTGCAGCCATGAAATTAAAAGATGCTTACTTCTTGGAAGAAAAGTTATGACCAACCTAGACAGCATATTAAAAAGCAGAGATATTACTTTACCAACAAAGATCCATCCAGTCAGGGCAAAGTTTTTTCCAGTAATCATGTATGGATGTGAGAGTTGAACTGTAAAGAAAGCTGAGTGCTGAAGAATTGATGCTTTTGAACTATGGTATTGGAGAAGACCCTTGAGAGTCCCTTGGACTGAAAGGAGATCCAACCAATCCATCCTAAAGGAAATCAATCCTGAATATTCATAGAAAGGACTGATGTTGAAGCTGAAACTCCAATACTTTGGCCACCTGATGCTAAGAACTGACTTAACAGAGGATGAGATGGTTGGATGGCATTACCGACTCAACAGACATGAGTTTGGGTAGATTCTGGGAGCTGGTGATGGACAGGGAGGCCTGGCGTGCTTCAGTCCATGGGGATGCAAAGAGTCAGACACGACTGAAGGACTGAACAGAACTGAACTGAAAGATGCCTAAATCCTAACCCTTAAACCTGTGACTATTAGATTACGTGGCCTATGAGAACTAAAGTGGCAGATGGATATAAGTTTGAAAATTAGCTGATCTTGATATAGATAGACGATCCCAGATTATTTAGATATGTTCAATGGAATTTCAGGGCATCTTAAAAGTACCGAAGGGAGGCAGAAGAGAGCAAACCACAGGGATGGCAATAAGAGAACAGTGTAACAACCATAGTTTCTGCCTTTGATTATAGAGGAAGGAGACCATAAACAAAGGAATGTGGACGATTTCTAGAGACTGAAAAAGGAAACAAACTGCCCCCCAAAGAAGTGCAACCATGAAAATCTTGACTTTAGCCCAGTGAGATCCATATTGGGACTTTTGGTCTCCAGAACTGTAAGATGATAAATTTGTGCTATCTCAAACTACTGAGTTTATGGGAATAGTAATCTAGTATAATACCAAAATGGTCTGAAATGGAACTTCCTTAAATATTTCTGTAACATCTAGAATAGTTCTCTTTGTTCTCCTTTATAATAGTTTTCTTAAATTTAATTGAATAAATATCCTTTAGTTAATGTTTGTTACCTGTTTAAGAATGTGAGCTCAATGAAGACAAGGATTACGTACATTGTATCCTAGGAATATTCTCAGTGCTTAATACAGGACTTGCTTCAATCAGTGCTTCCTTGAGTGTGTGTGTGTGCGTGTGTGCGCGCACACGCACATGCTCATGCATGGGCACACACCCATTCGTGTCCAACTCTTCATGACCCTATGGGCTGTAGCCCAGCAGGCTCCTCTGTCCATGGGATCTCCCAAGCAAGAATACTGGAGTGAGTTGCCATTTCCTCTTCCAGGGGATCTTCTGGACCCAGGGATTGAATCTGTGTCCTCTGCACTGAAGGAAGATTCTTTGCCACTTGAGCATCAGAGAAGCCCCAATAAGCACCTGATAAATACTTACTAGATAGGCTTTTTCAGTCTTAAATAAGAAATTGACTAAGGTTTGTCCATCTATGATTATCAAGGACCAATCTAAGGAAAATTAATTTTGATTTTTTTTAATGTGGACCATGTTTGAAGTCTTTATTGAATGAGTTACAACATTGTTTCTGTTTTATGTTTTAGTTTTTTGGCTCCAAGACATGTGGGATCTTATCTCCCCAACCAGGGATCGAATCCACACCCCCTGAATTAGAAGATGAAGTCAGAACCACTGGACCATCAGGGAAGTTCCAGGCCCCTGATTTCTTTACGCAAATATTTTAAGAAAGGGATCTCAGGAGAGTAAACATACTTTGGCCAGGGAGAACTTAACTAGTGCTAAAATGTCCTCCCTGTCTTCTGTATTTTGAAGGCAGAGTATTCTCCTTCAATCTGAATCCTAATCTACAGGACTATTTACACATAGTCATAAAAATAGATGGGGCCCTAATTCAGAAGAACTGGAACCTGACAGAACAGAATCTAGAAAAGAATCTAATCCAGTAGCAGAGCAAGAGATGTCTGAGATCTCTCTTGCCATGTGTGCACAGAAGAAAGGCCATCTGAGGACAAGAAGGTGGCAATACACAAGCCATCATGAGGTCTTACTAGAAACCTATTTTGATGGCACCTCAATCTTTCTGCCCACAGAACTATGATCAGTTTGTGCTTTCAAGCCACTCAAAAAAAAAAAAAAAAAAGGAAAATATCAAGGTATTCTTAATATAAATACAGACATTTATTTAAGAATTATCTGGTATAAATTATCGATATAAAAATTTTAAACCAATCATTTTAAAATATATAATATTTTCCACATCAGTGCTGCTTCCATNAGCCCACAAAAAAAAAAAAAAAAAAAAGGAAAATATCAAGGTATTCTTAATATAAATACAGACATTTATTTAAGAATTATCTGGTATAAATTATCGATATAAAAATTTTAAACCAATCATTTTAAAATATATAATATTTTCCACATCAGTGCTGCTTCCATGATAGTTCTATGTTCAAGGACTTAAAAGTAATACAAAATAAGAAAAAAGAAAAACTTTCTTTCCTAACACTTGAAAGTAAAAAGGAATTAGCTCCCAGGATGATTGGAAATACTGTCAGGTCACAGAGGAATACTTGGGAAGTATCCAGGCATTAACAAAAAAGACATAATCAAATGCCACAAATAATGTTTCCATGAAGCCCTGTCATAATTCACACTGCCAATGCACTGGCACCTCTTTGTGAAGAATTGGTTCCAAAGTTTCTCAGCATAACCAAATTCCTAGGAAGTATAAGTAAATATCCGAGAGAAGTGGCTGTTGGTGTTGGCAGATTTACTGGTACATCAACCAAATCAATTCAGCAAAGAAGGCTTAAACTTACTTACAGAAAGTAATCCTTGCATCTGTTTCTTCGAAAGCTCTGTTCTGTTATTTTTGCTTACTGAAATTATTGTCAGTCTGCAGATTTCAGAAAATTATTTGAGTTGATTTCAAATAGAGCTTTTATTTATTAGTAGCCTCTATATTACATGACCTCTGTGTGTGTGCATGTATGCAGTTGCTTCAGTCCTGTACAACTCTTTGCGACCCTATAGATTGTAGCCTTCGAGGCTTTTCTGTCCATTGGATTCTCCAGGCAAGAATAACTGAGTGGGTTGCTGTGCCCTCCTCCAAGAGATCTTCCCAACGCAGGGATTAAACCCGTGTCTCTTACCTCCTGCAGTGGCAGGCGGGTTCTTTCCCACTAGCACCACACGGGAAGCCCATAGTGTGGTGCTAGTGGGAAAGAACTAGCCAAAGTCAGTTTACCAAAACCTATTATCTTTTATGTGAGAAAAAGCAGAAATATTAATTGCAGAATTCATATCATTTTATTCTACTTGAAACTGTTGTTAGGCATTTAAAAAAATGACTTGTCACTCAAGAGTAAGATATTTTATTTGTTAATGAAGCCAGATATCAAGAGGACACCAAGAAAGTATGTTTTAATACTCTGAATTAATTGAATAAATATGGCTAGGCATTTATTATGGATCATGTGTTCTACTGGAGTCTTAGTGGAACTGATGGTCAAATAAATCTGTGTGATACAGCAGAAACCATGATAAATGAATACAAATACATATAGTTCATTAAAACACAGAAAAGAGAAATAATTCCCTAAGGAGAGAAGCATCTTAAAGAAGAAGAATTGAGCTAAGTCTTAAAAAATAGGTAGAAAAATGGCAGTTTTGTGTGTGATTTGAATACGCCAGAAAGAGGGCTTTATTTACTTGTAGTGTTCATTACAAAACAAATATAAGATCCAGTGGTCTAAACATTTTTTACTAACAAAACACCTCAATTGTATATATAGTATATACGTACTGTGTTACTATAGTGCTTGCAAATGACATGGAAGAGAATAGGGACCCCACATGTGGGGTTTTCCTTGGGCCCTGATCAAAGGTTAGGTAGTTGAGTGGAGAACTTCCTGTATCAGAGGGTCAGGCTATGGGTACAGACAGCCTTCTGCATCATCATGAGCCATCAATGCTGTAAGGAGATGATGGCCAACGAGTCATCCCCCTGGGCCTGCTGCCCTCCCATAGCAGGGCTGAGAGGGCTTCCCAAAGGACTGAGTCTCCCATCCTCAGGTCCAGCCTCCCATCAACCCCATTGTTCCCTCTGCGGTGTGTACTCTCACAACAGCTACTGAGGCCATCACACTTGCCTCTTCCCCACTTCATCCAAGAGCCCTTCCCTAAACCCTCTCTCCAAGCTAATCTCTCAGTGACTGTAGATCCCTGGGGTGGGGGCTTCTTCATCATCCTGTCCCACACACCAGCTGCAACCGGAGCCAGGCACTTACACCCTTCACCTTCCTCCAAAGTGCCCCAATGTTCTGAGGAAACTCACAGAGTGAGTGCTGACCCAATTCTCTATTGACTCAACTCTCCCTCCAGCTACCCAATGGCATCACGGACTCAATGAACATGAGTCTGAATGAACTTCAGGAGTTGGTGATGGACAGGGAGGCCTGGCGCGTTGCAATTCATGGGGTTGCAAAGAGTCGGACACGACTGAGCGACTGAACTGAACTGAACTGAACTTATGACCATTTTAACAGGAAGAAAAATCACATAACATTCTATTTTCCTCAACAGTAATCCTTATTTAGTGATAAATGGACATGCTTATACATGAAAAAATTTCAAATATGGCAAGTTCATAGAACTTTGCCTTTCCTTTTCTAGTCATTCAATTCTGTCATATTGTCATCACTAAAAATTTTCATCTTTAGAACTTAATTACCAAGGTCAATTTCTAGCAATTCTTTTATTCTGTCACTATGAAAAAAAGAGCCATTTGAGTAGAAGCCCTGATTAAAAATGAAGCAGTCATATAAATTGAACAGGTGACATTCTTTTTAAGGCTTACATTTCATTTTTATTGGCAGAAATTGTGTTTCATATAATTAATAGGAAGTTTTTACTGGGTAAAGAAGGAGAAACAAAGAGTTTTAATTATTATGCATAGAAATGTGTATTTATATTTGTCAAGAATTAATAACTTCTAAATTCTAAATTTGTTTCAATGCCAGTATGTATCACATATCCTAAACTAAATCAGAGTGTTTCTGAAATTTTTTGAAAATTCAGACTTTCAAGGTGACTTATTTTCTATCCTTCCAACCACTTATCCTTCATTCTCAATTAAAAATATTTTCTATCCATTCATAGTTACCTGAAAGTTGAATTACATATTCTGTTTTCTTTAAATGCTTGACAAGTGTCATGTAAATTTTATGTAAGCTTCATTCTCATGTTGTTTAACAAAATTTATGTCTGTAAAAAGCTTGAAAGTAAAATATACTTATTTATAACTTTACAGGTAAGTATTGAAGAAGATAACATATACATTGTTATTTTTACTTATTCATCTTAGATTTTTTAAAACTGTGGTATAATGACATAAATATTATACTAATTCCTGGTGTGGAATGTAATGATTTGACATTTGTATATACTGCAAAATTATCACTGCAATAAGTCCAGTTAATATCCATCACCATACACAGGTCAATAGATCATGTCTCACTCTTATCCTTATTGTTGCATGATGGGTTGACAAGTTTGGTCTTAGTCATACTTCTCTATTCCAGTCCATAATCTTCTCTCATGTTGCTTCCTTTGATTGAAATGGTCTAACTGACCTGCCTTTGCTGGGCCAAGTCCTATTCCTTTAAGTTGCTACTTGTGGTAGATGGAATAATGGCCATGCAAAGAGAACAGACTGGTTCCAAATAGGAAAAGGAGTACGTCAAGGTTGTATATTGTCACCCTGCTTATTTAACTTATATGCAGAGTACACCATGAGAAACGCTGGGCTGGAAGAAACACAAGCTGGAATCAAGATTGCTGGAAGAAATATCAATAACCTCAGATATGCAGATGACAACACCCTTATGGCAGAAAGTGAAGAACTAAAGAGCCTCTTGATGAAAGTGGAAAAAGAGAGTGAAAAAGTTAGCTTAAAGCTCAGCATTCAGAAAACTAAAATCATGGCATCCAGACCCATCACTTCATGGCAAATAGATGGGGAAACAATGGAATGGGGAACAAACAAAAGTGATGGGGAAACAAAATAAAGTGATGGACTTTATTTTGGGGGCTCCAAAATCACTACAGATGGTGATTGCAGCCATGAAATTAAAAGATGCTTACTTCTTGGAAGAAAAGTTATGACCAACTTAGACCTCATATTAAAAAGCAGAGATATTACTTTACCAACAAAGATCCATCCAGTCAGGGCAAAGTTTTTTCCAGTAATCATGTATGGATGTGAGAGTTGAACTGTAAAGAAAGCTGAGTGCTGAAGAATTGATGCTTTTGAACTATGGTATTGGAGAAGACCCTTGAGAGTCCCTTGGACTGAAAGGAGATCCAACCAATCCATCCTAAAGGAAATCAATCCTGAATATTCATAGAAAGGACTGATGTTGAAGCTGAAACTCCAATACTTTGGCCACCTGATGCAAAGAACTGACTTAACAGAGGATGAGATGGTTGGATGGCATTACCGACTCAACAGACATGAGTTTGGGTAGATTCTGGGAGCTGGTGATGGACAGGGAGGCCTGGCGTGCTTCAGTCCATGGGGATGCAAAGAGTCAGACACGACTGAAGGACTGAACAGAACTGAACTGAAAGATGCCTAAATCCTAACCCTTAAACCTGTGACTATTAGATTATGTGGCCTATGAGAACTAAAGTGGCAGATGGATATAAGTTTGAAAATTAGCTGATCTTGATATAGATAGACGATCCCAGATTATTTAGATATGTTCAATGGAATTTCAGGGCATCTTAAAAGTACCGAAGGGAGGCAGAAGAGAGCAAACCACAGGGATGGCAATAAGAGAACAGTGTAACAACCATAGTTTCTGCCTTTGATTATAGAGGAAGGAGACCATAAACAAAGGAATGTGGACGATTTCTAGAGACTGAAAAAGGAAACAAACTGCCCCCCAAAGAAGTGCAACCATGAAAATCTTGACTTTAGCCCAGTGAGATCCATATTGGGACTTTTGGTCTCCAGAACTGTAAGATGATAAATTTGTGCTATCTCAAACTACTGAGTTTATGGGAATAGTAATCTAGTATAATACCAAAATGGTCTGAAATGGAACTTCCTTAAATATTTCTGTAACATCTAGAATAGTTCTCTTTGTTCTCCTTTATAATAGTTTTCTTAAATTTAATTGAATAAATATCCTTTAGTTAATGTTTGTTACCTGTTTAAGAATGTGAGCTCAATGAAGACAAGGATTACGTACATTGTATCCTAGGAATATTCTCAGTGCTTAATACAGGACTTGCTTCAATCAGTGCTTCCTTGAGTGTGTGTGTGTGCGTGTGTGCGCGCACACGCACATGCTCATGCATGGGCACACACCCATTCGTGTCCAACTCTTCATGACCCTATGGGCTGTAGCCCAGCAGGCTCCTCTGTCCATGGGATCTCCCAAGCAAGAATACTGGAGTGAGTTGCCATTTCCTCTTCCAGGGGATCTTCTGGACCCAGGGATTGAATCTGTGTCCTCTGCACTGAAGGAAGATTCTTTGCCACTTGAGCATCAGAGAAGCCCCAATAAGCACCTGATAAATACTTACTAGATAGGCTTTTTCAGTCTTAAATAAGAAATTGACTAAGGTTTGTCCATCTATGATTATCAAGGACCAATCTAAGGAAAATTAATTTTGATTTTTTTTAATGTGGACCATGTTTGAAGTCTTTATTGAATGAGTTACAACATTGTTTCTGTTTTATGTTTTAGTTTTTTGGCTCCAAGACATGTGGGATCTTATCTCCCCAACCAGGGATCGAATCCACACCCCCTGAATTAGAAGATGAAGTCAGAACCACTGGACCATCAGGGAAGTTCCAGGCCCCTGATTTCTTTACGCAAATATTTTAAGAAAGGGATCTCAGGAGAGTAAACATACTTTGGCCAGGGAGAACTTAACTAGTGCTAAAATGTCCTCCCTGTCTTCTGTATTTTGAAGGCAGAGTATTCTCCTTCAATTTGAATCCTAATCTACAGGACTATTTACACATAGTCATAAAAATAGATGGGGCCCTAATTCAGAAGAACTGGAACCTGACAGAACAGAATCTAGAAAAGAATCTAATCCAGTAGCAGAGCAAGAGATGTCTGAGATCTCTCTTGCCATGTGTGCACAGAAGAAAGGCCATCTGAGGACAAGAAGGTGGCAATACACAAGCCATCATGAGGTCTTACTAGAAACCTATTTTGATGGCACCTCAATCTTTCTGCCCACAGAACTATGATCAGTTTGTGCTTTCAAGCCACTCAAAAAAAAAAAAAAAAGGAAAATATCAAGGTATTCTTAATATAAATACAGACATTTATTTAAGAATTATCTGGTATAAATTATCGATATAAAAATTTTAAACCAATCATTTTAAAATATATAATATTTTCCACATCAGTGCTGCTTCCATGATAGTTCTATGTTCAAGGACTTAAAAGTAATACAAAATAAGAAAAAAGAAAAACTTTCTTTCCTAACACTTGAAAGTAAAAAGGAATTAGCTCCCAGGATGATTGGAAATACTGTCAGGTCACAGAGGAATACTTGGGAAGTATCCAGGCATTAACAAAAAAGACATAATCAAATGCCACAAATAATGTTTCCATGAAGCCCTGTCATAATTCACACTGCCAATGCACTGGCACCTCTTTGTGAAGAATTGGTTCCAAAGTTTCTCAGCATAACCAAATTCCTAGGAAGTATAAGTAAATATCCGAGAGAAGTGGCTGTTGGTGTTGGCAGATTTACTGGTACATCAACCAAATCAATTCAGCAAAGAAGGCTTAAACTTACTTACAGAAAGTAATCCTTGCATCTGTTTCTTCGAAAGCTCTGTTCTGTTATTTTTGCTTACTGAAATTATTGTCAGTCTGCAGATTTCAGAAAATTATTTGAGTTGATTTCAAATAGAGCTTTTATTTATTAGTAGCCTCTATATTACATGACCTCTGTGTGTGTGCATGTATGCAGTTGCTTCAGTCCTGTACAACTCTTTGCGACCCTATAGATTGTAGCCTTCGAGGCTTTTCTGTCCATTGGATTCTCCAGGCAAGAATAACTGAGTGGGTTGCTGTGCCCTCCTCCAAGAGATCTTCCCAACGCAGGGATTAAACCCGTGTCTCTTACCTCCTGCAGTGGCAGGCGGGTTCTTTCCCACTAGCACCACACGGGAAGCCCATAGTGTGGTGCTAGTGGGAAAGAACTAGCCAAAGTCAGTTTACCAAAACCTATTATCTTTTATGTGAGAAAAAGCAGAAATATTAATTGCAGAATTCATACCATTTTATTCTACTTGAAACTGTTGTTAGGCATTTAAAAAAATGACTTGTCACTCAAGAGTAAGATATTTTATTTGTTAATGAAGCCAGATATCAAGAGGACACCAAGAAAGTATGTTTTAATACTCTGAATTAATTGAATAAATATGGCTAGGCATTTATTATGGATCATGTGTTCTACTGGAGTCTTAGTGGAACTGATGGTCAAATAAATCTGTGTGATACAGCAGAAACCATGATAAATGAATACAAATACATATAGTTCATTAAAACACAGAAAAGAGAAATAATTCCCTAAGGAGAGAAGCATCTTAAAGAAGAAGAATTGAGCTAAGTCTTAAAAAATAGGTAGAAAAATGGCAGTTTTGTGTGTGATTTGAATACGCCAGAAAGAGGGCTTTATTTACTTGTAGTGTTCATTACAAAACAAATATAAGATCCAGTGGTCTAAACATTTTTTACTAACAAAACACCTCAATTGTATATATAGTATATACGTACTGTGTTACTATAGTGCTTGCAAATGACATGGAAGAGAATAGGGACCCCACATGTGGGGTTTTCCTTGGGCCCTGATCAAAGGTTAGGTAGTTGAGTGGAGAACTTCCTGTATCAGAGGGTCAGGCTATGGGTACAGACAGCCTTCTGCATCATCATGAGCCATCAATGCTGTAAGGAGATGATGGCCAACGAGTCATCCCCCTGGGCCTGCTGCCCTCCCATAGCAGGGCTGAGAGGGCTTCCCAAAGGACTGAGTCTCCCATCCTCAGGTCCAGCCTCCCATCAACCCCATTGTTCCCTCTGCGGTGTGTACTCTCACAACAGCTACTGAGGCCATCACACTTGCCTCTTCCCCACTTCATCCAAGAGCCCTTCCCTAAACCCTCTCTCCAAGCTAATCTCTCAGTGACTGTAGATCCCTGGGGTGGGGGCTTCTTCATCATCCTGTCCCACACNTTTGAGGACATAAATCAAAACTAGACCCTCTATGACTCACCTCCTAGAAAAATGGAAATAAGAACAAAAGTAAACAAGTGGGACCTGATTAATCTTAAAAGCTTTTGCACATCAAAGGAAACTACAAGCAAGGTGAAAAGACAACCCTCTGAATGGGAGAAAATAATAGCAAATGAAACAACTGACAAAGAATTAATTTCCAAAATATACAAGCAGCTCACACAACTCAAGGACAGAAAAACAAACAACCCAATCAAAAAGTGGGGAAAAGACCTAAACAGACATTTCTCGGAAGAAGACATAGATGGCTAACAAACACATGAAAAGATGCTCAACATCACTCATTATTAGAGAAATGAAAACCAAAACCACAATGAGATATCCCCTCACACAGGTCAGAATGGCCATCTTTGAAAAGTCAGCAAACAATAAATGCTAGAGGGGATGTGGAAAAAAGGGAACGCTCTTGCACTGTTGGTGAAAATGTAAACTGATACAGATACTATGGAAGATGGTATGGAGAGTCCTTAAAAAATTAGGAATAAAACCACCATATGACCTAGCAATCCCACACCTAGGCCTCTATCCTGAGGAAACCAAAATTGAAAAAGACACATGTATCCCAGTCTTCATTGTACTAGCACCATTTACAATAGCTAGAACATGGAAGCAGTCTAGATGTCCATTGACAGATGAATGGAGTAAGAAGTTGTGGTACATATACACAATGGGATATTATTCAGCCATAGAAAGGAATGCATTTGAGTCAGTTTTAAAGAGATGGATGAATTTAACAGCTATTATAGAATGAAGTGAGTCAGAAAGAGAAAGATAAATATTGTATTCTAACGCACATATACAGAATCTAGAAAATTGGTACTGAAAAGTTTATTTACAGGACAGCAATGGAAAAACAGACATAGAAAATAGACTTATGGACATGGAGAGAGGGGAGAAAGGGTGATATGTATGGAAAGAGCAACATGGAAACTTACATTACCATATGTAAAATAGATATCCAATGGGAATTTGCTGTACGGCTCAGGAAACTCAAACAGTGGTTCTGTATCAACCTAGAGGCCTGGGATGGGGAGGGAGATGGGAGAGAATTTCAAAAGGGAGGGGATATATGTATACCTATGGCTGATTCACATTGAGGTTTGACAGAAAACAGCAAAATTCTATAAAGCAATTATCCCTCAATAAAAAGTAAACTAAAAAATATTTTAAAATAAAATAAATTATAAAGAAAAAACTCAAAGCTTCAAATTAACATATAGTTACTTAGAAAGCAGTAGTCCTTTCAAAATTTTGAAACTTGATAAGACAAATCTCAGTATATTTCTATGGCTGTCTTTTATTTATGTATTCATATATGCAGCATCATTAAGAACCAATGGAACTTCAAGCATTGTGCTAGATTCTGGGGAAGATGAAAAAGAAAAACTAAATATTGCCCATGATCTTAGAACTCAGTCACTGGGTGGAGAGAGGCAGATGGGCAAATAGTACTGGCCCTACTGTATGTAAAACCAAATATTGAAACATATTGTAGTACAAAGTATTGATAAGTTCAGCATGTTTTGTGAATGCAAGAAACTAATTCTGTTAGATGTAGTGATGGAAGCCTTAAAGTTAGAAGGAACATTTGAGCTGGATCTTGAGAAACAAATAGGATTTTATGAATCAGAAAAGGGACAAACATCACAAGCAGCTGAATCTATTTACACAGACACAGAAGAACAAAAAGTATTTCTGGTTTGTAAAAGATCATCAGTAGTGTTAAAGTAGAGGCTGTATTTGAAGGAGTCTGACAGGCAGAAATAGAAAAGCAGAAGGGTCATACAAAAAAAGAACACATATACCAAGTTAAGGGGGTTGCAATTTATTTAATTCATAGTGACTAAGCAGGGGTTTTTTGCCTAAAGCTTGTGTGGTAAAATTTGTGTTTTAGAAAAAATCATTCTCAGAAAAGAAGAGAGAGAAAACTAAGACAGCAAGAGATGGCTTTTATTAAGGGGGCAGGTAAAAAGTGGCACTAAACAGTATATAAGATCTAAATGTTAGTATAATAAGGATAGAGAAAAAAAACGAGTTCAAGCATTTCTTGGGAAACTGGATGGAGTATAACACTGAAAACAAAGAAGAAGTGTACAGAGACAGGAATAGTAAAAAAAAAAAAATGGAGAAGAGAAAGGATAGTGAAATTAGTTTTGGATAGCTTAAGCTTAAATCATCTTAGAGAGACATGAAAGTTATTCAGGGTATCAGAGGTAAGAAAACACTTTCTATAAAGGGCCAGACAGTACAGATTTCTGTTTTTGTGAGCCATGTATAACTCTGGCATTCTGTCATGAGAGCAATCATTGAAGGTAAATGTGTGAATAGGTCAGCAAATTTGGAGAATTCAGCAGTGTCTGACTGGAAAAGGTTAGAATTCATTCCAGTCCCAAAGAAACATCAACAGCGTCACATATGCAAATGATACCACTCTAACATCAGAAAATGAAGAGGGACTACAGAGACTCATGATGAGAATGAAAGAGGAGAGTGAAACACCCGGCTTGGAACTCAACATTCAAAAAACTAAGATCATGGCATCCAGTTCCTTCACTTCATGGCAAATAGAAGGGGGGAAAGTGGAAGCAGTGACAGACTTGATTTTCTTGGGCTCCAAAATCAATTCTGACAGTGACTGCAGCCAGGAAATTAAAAGATACTTGCTCTTTGGAAGAAAAGCTATGCCAAATACAGACAGTATATTAAAAAGGAGGTCCATCACTTTGTTGACAAAGATCCATATAGTCAAAGTTATGATTTTTCCAGTAGCAATGTACAGATGTGAGAGCTGGTCCATAAAAAAGGCTGAGCGCCAAAGAATTGATACTTTTGAATTGTGACACTGAAGAAGATTCTTGAAAATACTTTAGACTATGAGGAGATCAAACCAGTCAATTCTAAAGAAAAATCAACCCTTAATAGGATTGATGCTGAAGCTCCAAAACTTTGGCCACCTGATGCAAAGAGCCAACTCATTGGAAAAGGCCCTCATGCTGGGAAAAATTGAAGGCAAAAGGAGAAGGAGGCAGCAGAGGATGAGATGGGTAGATAGCATCACTGACTCAATGGAAATGAATTTGAGCAAATTCCAGTAGATAGCAAAGGACAAAGGAGCCTGGTTTGGGTTCCCTTAAACATATGATAGGAAATAAATGCAGGCAGGGAGATCATTGAGGGATGCCCTTTGGGTGACAAATGTAAAGAAGTAAAGAATGTAGGCTTGAGCTGAAGTTGAACTTGAACCTGGGAAGTACAGGTAATATGCAGGTAACAGTTTAAAAAGTCCTACAGGAAAAAAAAAATCCTCAATTTGTAGCACTTGCTGATATTTATGATGTATTTAATTCTTTCAAGCTATTGACATAAACTCACTGAACAGGAAATTGGGAAAGTGAAAGTTTTAGTCACTCAGTCATGTTCATGTCCAACTCTTTACAATGGCAAGAACTGTAGCCCACCAGGCCCCTCTGTCCATGGAATTCTCCAGGTAATAATCGTTCCCTTCATTCAGGGGATCAAATCCCTTCCTGACCCAGGGGTCAAACCAGGGTCTCCTGCAATGCAGGTGATTCTTTACTGTTTGAGCTACCAGGGGATGATCCATAAAATGGCCTCTCAGCAGCTCTCTGGAGCTAGCTCCAGCACATCACTGAATTGAACTATAATGCAGGTCCAACAGAGGCCTCACCTAACCCCATATAACCTTCTGGAGATCAGACTCTCTCCAGTTTGACCAAACTGAAATATGAAGGTTAGGTCTTTATATCACTATTCTTTATATATATAGTCATTGGAGATGAGCTGCCCAAGCAAAGTGAAGTGAAGGTGACTCAGTCATAAAAAAAAAAAAAAAGAGTCAGTCTTAATAATGAACTCCTCAGGTCGGTAGATGCCCAATATGCTACTGGAGAACAGTGGGAAATAACTCCAGAAAGAATGAAGAGACAGAGACAAAGCAAAAATAACAGCAAGTTGTGGATGTGACTGGTGATGGAAACAAGATCCAGGGCTGTAAAGAGCACTATTGCCTAGGAACCTGGAATGTTAGGTCCACGAATCAAGGCAAATTGGAAGCTTTCAAACAGGAGATGAAAAGAGTAAACGTCAACATTTAGGAATCAGCAAACTAAAATGGACTGGAATGGGTGAACTTAACTCATATGACCATCATATCTACTACTGTGGGCAAGAATCCTTTAGAAGAAATGGAGTACCCATCATACTAAACAAAAGAGTCAGAAATGCAGTACTTGGATGCAATCTCAAAAATGACAGAATTATCTCTGTTCATTTCCAAGGCAAATCATTCAATATCACAGTAATCCAAGTCTATATCCTGTCCAGTAATGCTAAATAAACTGAAGTTGAATGGCTCTATGAAGACCTACAAGACCTTTGAGAACTAACACCCAAGAAGGCTGTCTTTTTCCTTATAGGGGACTAGCATGCAAAAATAGGAAGTCAAGAAACACCTGGAGTAACAGACAAATTTGCCGTTGGAGAACAGAATGAAGCAGAGCAAAAGATAATGGAATTCTGTCAAGAGAATACACTGGTCATACCAAACACCCTCTTCCAACAACACAAGAGAAGACTCTACACATGGACATCACCAGATGGTCAACACCAAAATCAGATTGATTATATTCTCTGCAGCCAAAGATGAGAAGCTCTATACAGTCAGGAAAAACAAGACCAGGAGCTGACTGTGGCTCACATCATGAACTAATTCTTCTTAAATTCAGACTTCAGTTGAAGAAAGTAGGGAAAACCACTATACCATTCAGGTATGACCTAAATCAAATCCCTTACAATTATACAGTGGAAGTGAGAAATAGATTTAAGGGACTAAGCTGACTGTGGCTCAGATCATGAACTCCTTATTGCCAAATTCAGACTTAAATTGAAGAAAGTAGGGAAAACTGCTAGAGCATTCAGGTATGACCTAAATCAAATCCCTTATGATTATACAGTGGAAGTGAGAAATAGATTTAAGGGCCTAGATCTGATAGACAGAGTTCCTGATGAACTATGGAATGAGGTTCGTGACATTGTACAGGAGACAGGGATCAAGACCATCCCCATAGAAAAGAAATGCAAAAAAGCAAAATGTCTGTCTGAGTAGGCATTACAAATAGCTGAGAAAAGAAGAGAAGCGAAAAGCAAAGGAAAAAAGAAAATATATAACCATTTGAATGCAGGATTCCAAAGAATAGCAAGAAGAGTTAAGAAAGTTTTCCTCAGTGATCAATACAAAGAAATAGAGGAAAACAATAGGATGGGAAATACTAGAGATCAATTCAAGAAAATTAGGGATACCAAGGGAACATTTCATGCAAAGATGGGCTCAATAAAGGACAGAAATTATATGGACCTAACAGAAGCAGAAGATATTAAGAAGAGGTGGCAAGAACACAGAGAGGTATACAAAAAAGATCTTCATGATCCAGATAATCATGTTGGTGTGATCACTCTCCTAGAGCCAGACACCCTGAGAATGTGAAGTCAAGTGGGCCTTAGGAAGCATCACTGAGAACAAAGCTAGTGGAGGTGATGGAATTTCAGTTGAGCTATTTCAAATCCTAAAAGATGATGATATGAAAGTGTTGCACTCAATATGTCAGCAAATTTGGAAAACTCAGCAGAGGCCACAGGACTGGAAAATGTCAGTTTTCATTCTAATCCCAAAGAAAGTCAGTGCAAAAGAATGCTCAAACTACTGCACAATTGCACTCATCTCACATGCTAGTAAAGTAATGCTCAAAATTCTCCAAGCCAGACTTCAGCAATACATGAGCTGTGAACTTCCAGATGTTCAAGCTGGTTTTAGAAAAGGCAGAGGAACCAGAGATCAAATTGCCAACATTTGCTGCATCATCAAAAAAGTTAGAGTCTTCCAGAAAAACATCTCTTTCTGCTTTATTGACTATGCCAAAACATTTGACTGTGTGGATCAAAATAAACTGGAAAATTCTTCAAGAGATTAGAATACCAGACCACCTGACCTGCCTCTTGAGAAATTTGTATGCACGCCAGGAAGCAATAGTTAGATCTGGACATGGAACAAACAGACTGGTTCCAAATAGGAAAAGGAGTACATCAAGGCTGTATATATCAAGTCCTAATATATAGCAATATACTGCTTTTTAAACTTATATACAATATGCACAAAATAGCCTCTTTATGAAAGTGAGAGATGAGACTGAAAAAGCTGGCTTAAAACTCAACATTCAGAAAACTAGGATCATGGCATCTGGTCTCATCACTTCATGGCAAATAGACGGGGAAACAGTGGAAACAGTGACAGACTTTATTTCTTTGGGCTCCAAAATTACTGCAGATGGTGACTGCAGCCATGAAATTAAAAGATGCTTACTCCTTAGAAGGAAAATTATTACCAGCCTAGACAGCATATTAAAAAGCAGGGACATTACTTTGCCAACAAAGGTTTTTCTAGTCAAGGCTGTGGTTTTTCTAGTAGTCATGTATGGATGTGAGTTGGACTATAAAGAAAGCTTAGAGGTGAAGAATTGATGCTTTTGAACTGTGGTGTTGGAGAAGACCCTTGAAAGTCCCTTGGAGAGCAAGGAGATACAACCAGTCCATCGTAAAGAAAATTTGTCTTGAATATTCATTGGAAGGACTGATGTTGAAGCTAAAGCTCCAATATTTTGGCCACCTGATGTGAAGAGCTGACTCATTTGAAGTGACCCTGATGTTGGGAAAGATTGAAGGCAGGAGGAGAAGGATATGAGGGAAGATGAGATGGTTGGATGACATCACCAACTCAAAGGACATGATTTTGAGTAAACTCCAGGAGTTTGTGATGGACAGGGAGGCTGGGTGTGCTGCAGTCCACGGAGTCTCAAAGAGTCAGACAGGACTGAATGACTGAACTGAACTGAATTGAAGAGTCAATCTTAACTATAATAAGATATGAGCACCTCAAGACAGACATACCTATATTTGAAAAATTATTCAACATCTTATTTAACAACTGACAAAGCATCTTAACCTCCCTGAGACTAATTTTCCAAATCTATATGTTTAAAAAGATATCTATTCTATTAATGATTGATTTGATATTATATAATTTGTATTTTAAAACTTGCCTATTATCACTTTCCATGTGTTCAGTCTGCTCAGTTTGATAATAAGAATAACATTTATGAATTATATCTCTTCCTCTATATACCGTCTTATTTCTGTCCCTTCTTTCATAGCCTACCTTCTCAAAACTGATGTCTAAATTCATTCCTTGTCAAATTTAAATATGCTTGGCAATCACCTGGATATCTTGCTAAAATGTATGTTTTCATCCAGTGGTTGTAGAGAGGTTCCTGAGTTTCTGCATTTCTGAAAAGTTCCTTGGTAGGGTCGATGCCATTGGTTCGTAAAACATTGCTTGCATAGCAAGGACCTATTCCTTACTCCTTTGACAAAAACTCAGTAACAGACCAGAGAGTAGAACAGCATTTAGATGATTTGACTGCATAGCTCCAGTGATCATTTTTCAGTCAAACCTGATGCATATGTTTTAGTACCTAACTTTGTTGAACCCTCAGCTTTTGATATTGCCAACAATGTTGATGGTGCCATTATCAGTCCTAAGTGGATAAATGCTACCTCATTCTCTAGATGCCATAGAAGCTAGTGAAATCATGACCAGCTAGTCTCACTGCAATTTAGGAGATTTTTGTCTTATCCTTATGAAATATTATAGTCATGTATATTCTTTCTTATTCCTTTACCTGGTTAATCTCTTCATCCTTTAGCACAAAATTCAGACTCAGTCCTTCTGGGAAATAGTCCACTTATAGAAAATAGAGAAATTGTGAAATTGAAAGAGCAAATAAAAAAATCTTATATTTTATACTAAAAAACAGCATATTTGCTTTTTCATTCAAGCATATTTTTTGCTTCATTTTTTTCCAGAAAAGTGTGACTCATGAGTTAGCTAGTGCAATGTTAAGTAAATTCAAAAAGTTGACATATTCTGTCATCTGAGCAGAGTGGTATCCACACTGATCTTTATAAAAAAGGAAAAGACTTGTTATCCCATACCAGCAGCTACAATTATTCTTCCTCCTCAAATACTACACACTTACACACATATACACAACATCCATTATCCAGTTTAAAAGTTCCAAATAACATTGATGGAATTAGAAGCAACCTGAATCTTCAGATTACAGTTTAAATGCCCTGTACACATACAGGGCTTCCCAGGTGGTGCTAATGGCAAAGAATCCTCCTACTAATGCAGGAGACACAGGAGACACAGGAGATGTGGGTTCTATCCCTGGGCCAGGAAAATGCCTAGGAAATGGCAACCCACTCCAGTATTCTGGCCTGGAAAATTCCATGGACAGGGGAGCCTAGTGGGCTACAGTCAGTGGGACTTCAAAGAGTCAGACACGACTGAGTGACTAAGCATTCAACATACAGAACAAATATAAACGTACTCTCATACAAATGCGTGAAGGGATACATACTGAATAAGTAGAATCTCCTTCCCCAAATCATAAATATTCAAAAAATATGTTTAAAAGGGCTAGTATTTAAAATGGCTACTCAAAAGCCATTAGTTGTAAGAATGACATTTATAAAATGTTACTCTGAGCACTTCATTACTTTGGCCACATCCTGAAGCAATCTTTAATAATTTATTTAATGGAATGAACTTCAAAGAATCAGACACGACTGAGTGACTAAGCATTCAACATACAGAACAAATATAAACATACTTTCATACAAATGCATGAAGGGATACACAATGAATAAGTAGAATCTCCTTCCCCAAATCATAAATATTCAAAAAATATGTTTAAAAGGGATAGTATTTAAAATGGCTACTCAGAAGCCATTAGTTGTAAGAATGACATTTATAAGATATTACTCTGAGCACTTCATTACTTTGGCCACATCCTGAAGCAATCTTTAATAATTTATTTAATGGAATGAGCAGATCAGAACTGTAATGAACCTCTTCAACTTTTTTAATGGATATTTTATTAGATAAAATAGATATTTCTTCCCTGTGTTTAAACCTCTTATAAAAATCCCATGTAAGTTACATTCAATATTAAAAAATTTAAAAAAAAAACAGAAATCAGTTCTCTTTATTTTGATCAATTAGATCTAAATATACTTTGGGGCCAGTCAAATCTAACTATATTTTTGAGAACCCAATAGGCATAGAATGCAAAGCTAAAATAGCTTCAAAATTCTAATACATTTTTTTCTTCCACAAAGAGACTGAAGCATCTATAATAATTATCAACATGTCAATCTCCTTTGGCTCTACTGCACACCAAGTGACACACAAGATCACCACTGGTTTATCAGGGGCAAAGCATGCATGGGACATCACAGTGTCTTCATCCAAGAATAGGAATTCTGAGCTAACCCTTTCTTTAAAATTTCTCCTAGGAATTATTGAATTCACTCTTGTCAATCAGATAATGCAGCATATTTATTGAGTCAGTAAATTAGACCCATAAGCCATGTGATAGACTTTTTATAGCCTAGAAACTATTGCAGAAAAATAGAACAAAAAGATTTATAGCAATTAGGCTGACATAGTCTTTGGTATACGGTGAGAAAAAAAAAAATACTAATGAAGTTCCAGACTGAAATTGTAAAATTGATAAGTAAGCAAGTCCTGAATTTAATTTTTTATAGATGCTCTTTGTTCAGTCACTAAATTGTGTCCTATTCTGCAACCGCACAGACTGTAGCGTGCCAGACTCCTCTGTCCACTATCTGCCAAAATTTGCTCAAATTTATATCCAGTGATGCCATCTAATCATCTCATCCTCTGTCACCCCCTTCTCCTCCTACCCTCAGTCTTTCCCAGGATCAGGGTCTTTCCCAATGAGTTGGCTCATCACATTAGGTGGCCAAAGTATGAGAGTTTTAGCTTCAGCACCAGTCCTTCCAGTTAATATTCAAGACTGATTTCCTTTGGGATTTACTAGTTTGATCTTCTTGCTGCCCAAGGGACTCTCAAGAGTCCTCCAAAACCCCAATTTGAAAGCATCAATTCTTTGGTGCTAAGCCTTCCTTGTGGACCATTCTCACATCTGTACATGACTACTGGAAAAATCATAGTTTTCACTATATGAAAGTGAAAGTCATATGAAAATCATTTGACATATGACCTATGTCAACAAAGTGATGTCTTTGCTTTTTAACACACTGTCTTGTCACAGTTTTTCTTCCAAAAAACAGGTGTCTTTTAATCCCATGGCTGCAGTCACTGTACGCAGTGATTTTGGAGCTTACGAAAATAAAATCTGCCACTTGCTTTCACTTTTTCTCCTTCTAATCATTTGACATATGACCTATGTCAACAAAGTGATGTCTTTGCTTTTTAACACACTGTCTTGTCACAGTTTTTCTTCCAAAAAACAGGTGTCTTTTAATCCCATGGCTGCAGTCACTGTACGCAGTGATTTTGGAGCTTACGAAAATAAAATCTGCCACTTGCTTTCACTTTTTCTCCTTCTATTTGCCATGAAGTGCTACAACCAGATGCCATGATCTTAGCTTTCTGCATGTTAAATTTCAAGCCAGCTTCATAACTCTCCTCTTTCACCTTCATCGAGAAGTTCTTTACTTCTCTTCACTTTCAAAAACAACTGCATATATACATGTACTTCAGTGTTTATTCTTGAGTTGCTAAATCTTGTTCAACTTTTTTGTGATCCTATGGACTGTAACGCTCCAGGTTCCTCTGTCCATGGATTTCTCAGGGAAGAATCCTTGAGTGGTTTGCCATTTCCTTCTTCAAGGGATCTTCCCAACCCAGGGATTAAGCCCACATCTCCTGCATTGATAGGTGGATTCTTCACCACTGAGCCAGAGGAAAGACTACAAGTGTACTTATGTCTGTGTGTGTACTTATATCTATATAGATATAGATATAAACAAAATAAAATCAGACCATGTGATAAAAAATTATTATAAGACACTTTTTTTTACATGGCTATGTGTAAAAGTTTGTGAGTTTCCCTGGTGGCTCAGTAGTAAAGAATCTGCTTGCCTATACAGGAGAAGTGGGTTTGATCCTTGGGTTGGGAAGATTCTGTGGAGAAGGAAATGCCAACCCATTCCAGTATTCATGCTTGAGAAATCCCTTGGACAGAGGGGACTGATGAGCTACAGTCCATGGATTCACAAAGAGTGGGACTCAACTTAGCAACTCAAAAACAACAACAACATCTAAGTTTGCCACATATATTATATAAAGTTTCTTTTCTTTTTGCTTATTAAAATGTGAGAAGGGTAGTCAGAGAGGAAAGGAAAGAAAAGACATGCGGTTTCCTTAAAAACTGTTTACAAACTCAGCTTTTTGAAATGCAAAGACATTATCAAATACAACACAGAATTGAAATGCAAAAAAAAACAGTCTGATAAGGACAATTCTCAGCTGATGGTCCAGTTTTAGTGAACTGTGTTTTTACTATCCAGCACTTCAAATTCTTTTAGCAGAAGGTGAAATATAAGTGTAGAAGTCAATAAAAGAAACAGAAACACCATAACACTGATTCATATTCCTTATGTAAAGTAATAGTGAATTCAGTCCCTGCAAGAAAACAAACAAATCTCACCTGGCTAACTTCTACATCCTACTATTGAGTTTTAGCTACCTCTGCCTCTGAGCTCTCAACCTCCCAACATTATGCTTTCTGTCTCAGCAAGCCTTCCCTCACTATGCCAAAATACTGAATAACCTATAAGACATTGCATAACAAAAGTTTCTTTTGAAAGTAAAAGGGGAAAACTAGTAACAAATTCTATTACAACTTGAAGTAATAGTAAGAGAGTAAAAGTGCTAGATATGCAGACGATACCACACTTAGGGCAGGAAGTGGAGAAGAACTAAAGAGCCTCTTGATGAAAGTGAAAGAGGAGAGTGAAAACGTTGGCTTCAAACTCAGCATTCAGAAAACTAAGATCATGCATCTGGTCCAATCATTTCATGGCACATAGATGGGGAAACAATGGAAACAGTGACAGATTTTATTTCTTTGAGGTCCAAAATCGTTGCAGATGGTGACTGCAGCCATTAAATTAAAAGACGCTTGCTCCTTGGAAGAAAAGTTATGACCAACCTAGACAGCATATTAAAAGCAGAGACATTACTTTGCCAACAAAAGTCCACTAAGTCAAAGCTATGGTTTTCCAGTGGTCATGTATGGATATGAGAGTTGAGTTTCTTTCTTTATAAAGAAAGCTGAGCACCGAAGAACTGATGCTTTTGAACTGTGGTGTTGGAGAAGACTCTTGAGAGTCCCTTGGACTGCAAGGAGAGCCAACCAGTCCTAAAGGAGATCAGTCCTGGGTGTTCATTGGAAGGACTGATGCTGAGGCTGAAACTCCAATACTTTGGCCACCTCACGTGCAGAGTTGACTCATTGGAAAAGAC